>OZ020611.1:77621854-78221854 GCA_963971575.1 Liopterus haemorrhoidalis | reverse complement strand
GAGTCCGATTTAATTTGCTACGTGAAAGTATTGGTGTACGAAGAACGAAGTAAATTTAAATTATTACTCCCATTTTTTATTTTTACTTTTGGAGGAAGTGTTATAATAAAAAGTAAAAATATAAACTGAGAGTGCCATGAAAAAACAATAATCTGTCAATGTTTTCTGTGTATTTCAAAACTGTGTATTTTAGTAATTGATTTTCATATTTTGTATATTACAAATGAATTCAATAAAATCTTATTAGTGAATTCAATAAAATCTTATTAAAATTTTAAAGTTAGAAAAATTGGACAATGGTCTGTAATTTTTGAATTCAATACAATTGGTAACAAATTATTAAAACAGAAATTACATTTGATAAAAAAATGATCAAGACATGTTTTGTTATTTCTTGTCGGTTTATTTATACAAGAATTAAAACCATACTCCCTCATTATGTTAAGGTATTCATGTGTATCGCTATTTAAGGTATCTAATATATTATATGTTTTCTATAAAACGTAAAAACATTTTATTCTTATTATAACAATTAAATTGTTTTACAATAATACATAGATTAAAGTATAAAGGCTATTCCAAACGTTTAGGTAGAACTAAATGGGAGTTTCGTTCTTTTAGGTTGTCACGAGTCATGAGAACGGACCTTGCTTGGGTTATTTCATTTTTCAGGTTGGTATGTGAAAATTTGAAATTCCAACAGTGAAACTGTTCTGTGAGTGAAACCATGGAAACGGATGATATTTATTAAAAAATTTAATACTTTTTTACATATTTTGATGCAATGAAAAGAACATTTTATAATGACAATCAATTTAACCTAGAATTTGCATTGTGAGGAGAATTTACAAAGCTCAATCAAAATAACCAAAAGTCTGAAAATCTAGTTCGTCTTAACGTTTGGAATAGCCTATATATGCTGTTCACTTTTGTAAAAACAAACTAAGAGGAAAAATTGATTTCAGTAGCTAGCACCTTTGATGGCGCCTATAGGTCTGAGTGATAATTTAAAATATAATTAAACATTCCACTCTTCTTCATTGCAAGCACCGAGAAAAAGCAGTTTAGTAAGCCTTTTGCCCAGAAGCCTATTTCTGTTTCTGCATACAGTGGCTCCTGCTTTTGAAAATAAGTGCTCTGAAGAAACTGACGTCAAGAATTTCTGACAAATTTGATATAAGTTAGGGAAAACTGTCTTCATATTGTCCCAAACCAGTAGCGAATTGGATTTCAGAGGTGAAACTGGATTTTTCAAATACAGTGATAGTTCATGTTTAGTTTCGTTAGAACCACATTAAAGACACTAGAACGCTATCCAAGTCTTATTTTTGTAGGTTTTTTTCAGGATCCAAGTCTTCAGGTCTTGACATATCACACGGTATTTGAAGATATTTGTTAAGACTTGGAAATTGTTTGTTTACCAATGCGCACGTCGTGAAATTATGACAGTTGACAGTTATATTTTGAAAGGTTATTTTAAAATTGGTTTTTAAAGTTTTTTTTTATAATGAATGAGGAAGAAATTTATCAACTCTTCTTCTAATATCATCTTTTTTAACTAAATAACTTTTCAAAAATACAAATTTAACAACACTAGACGTAAACAAAAGACAAAGACGCGTCAGCTGAGAGCGAGATAAAACCAGTTGGCGCACGCGCATTTTGTAAGACCTGGGTAAAGAGACCGAGAAATTTTATCCTGTTTCATTTGCCTGGTCTTCCAAACCTAGGTTTTTTCTTCATACTATCACACGCACAAGACTTCGATTCGAATGCAAAGACTTTAATTTTCCAAGTTTAGACTTGAATAATAACTCTAGTGTGATAAGGCCTATAGGCTCAAGCTTAGAACCACATATCAGGAAACCTTTCACGCCTCACATTTCTTCCTTGGCCCATATGGTCAATACTCATAATAAAATGCTTTGAAATCACTTATATCACTTATAACAGAGCTGAGCATTGAACCAACACAGGTAACACACAAAGACACTTTGAGGTTATGATACAGTTATGTTCAGTCAGTGCTGCCAACCATTTGTGCAGAGGAAATAAAATTTGCCCTTACTTTTTGACATCCCCTCGTACAATGCATAAATAAAAATCAACCGCTCTAGGGTGTAAATATTTGTGTGGAATCTCCTGGATATCTCGTTAACTCTACCGGGGCACAGGTATAAGTTGAATTCCATCATGCTATTTTTATCATATTTTTCGATTTTCCTACCATGTTTCGTGAATGGGCTCGTTTAAACCCAACCTTAGTTATCTTAGAATCTCTTTAGAATCTTCAGAACTACATAGATCTTTTTTTCTACGGCCATCACTGATCTAGAGTACAGTAGGCACAATCTAGGAGCGCCTTTAGATAGGTGCGCTAATGGAATGCTCAGGCGAATTTCAGCTATTCATACTGATGCAATCGTTTTGTTGCGTCACTAAATGAAAATCATGGTCATTAACAAGGACAGATTTCGGCAGAAGTATTATCAACGTTATCTAGGCAAGTATATACAAGATTAAATTATAGTTTTGTTGAATAAAGCAATCAAAGATACTATAATAACGAATTTAAAAAAATATAAATATTATTCTATTCGCGACAGAAACTAAAGTTGGCGGCGCTACGTACAACAGCTGATGGCGGACGAGAAGCGTATATATCAGAAGTTTTTTCTTAATACTTATCTGTTCAAACAATATTACGGCAAAAAAGCATTGTATTTAAGTCACTATATTTTAAAATACTTCTTAATTCACATAAACTGCAGCACAACACGCTACAAATATTATCCAAATATACGCTTCTGTTTAATTTAGCCAGTCACCACTAGATGTCTCACTGTTATTTGCAGTCGCGAATAGTAACTGACAGATCTCTCTCATACTGAACAAATGACAGTAGTCGTTCTTTTAAAGGTTTTGTAGGTATGACCAAAAAACCCTTATACCGTCATTTTGTCGTCTGTCTGTCGGTCTGTCAGTCTGTTCGGTAAAAATTGTAGCCAAACGGCTAAACCTAGAGAGTTGAAATTTGGCATGCTTATATAACTTTTTGACCCGCACATAGGAAAAACACTAAAACATCTAAAAAAAATATACCCTTAAAAATAACAAATATGTGCTCATCGAATTTTTTTTTATAAATTCTAAGTAGGGTATCAAATGAAAGCCCTTACTACGTGGATTAACGATCAAAATTTTATTTTTGCAAAATAAATTATTTGATTTTGCCAAGATTGTGAAAAAAAATGTTGTCCCACACCCTGTAGCCCAGATGGTATAAGGTTGCGTATAACCGCCAGAGGTTATCAATATCTTATACAAAACTAACAATCTGAAATAAAATTAGTATCAATCGATACATCAAATTTGGCACCGAATTATCTATCTAATAGGATATTTTTAATTGTAGAAATATATATTGTAAAAATATTATCGCTCAATAACTTAATAATTGACATCAGCAACATTTTTCTGCAATTTTTTAATTCTATTTATGGCTTTCAAATAACTTTTATATTTATATAGTTTTGTGTAGAAATGCTCAAATAATTCGTCAACATTTTTTTCGACTTGATTACACTTAATTGAAAGCACACAATTCATTCAAGCGAACCGGATCTGAAGATGACTATAACAAATTTTCTGAGCTAAGAAGATTATGTCATAGATCCTTGAATAAAGACTATTCTGTGTACATCTCAGGTATTTAAAATGACTTACCAAACAATATTAAGGCTTTTGGTGATTTGTTAACGCCCCTAAAAATAGTTCCGCTATACCTAATCGTATGAATTACGAAAATAGGTCTGTAACTGGTGGAGCAGATATATGCAACTTATTCACTCAATATTTTGGCTCAGTTTACTCTAAACCGTCTGGTAATATACCGTCTTTTAAGCATAAGTGGGGTCCACAATTATGCACCATCCAGATAACACGTGAGATTATATTAGATAAACTGTATGCGCTAAATCCACGGAAAGGTTGTGCTTCTGATGGCATCCTCACTGTCTTTCTCCGAAATTGTCGCCACACTCTCACGGAACCGCTAGAAATTCTTTTCTCGTGGTCCTTGGACAGTGGAACATTCCCGACATTATGGAAACCAGCTCATATAAATCCGATCCATAAATCGGGTTCCAAATCTTCGGTTGAGAATTATAGACCCATCTCTAAATTATCGATTATTGCTAAGGTTCTAGAATCGATCGTAACTGACCCTATAAGCTTAACTTATAGCAGTGAAATTGTACCAGAACAGTATGGATTCTTCAAAGGTAGATCGACAACGTCCAACTTAATAAATTACAAGGATTATATAATATCTGCGTTTGAAGAGGGACTTGAAGTTCACGCGGTTTACACAGACTTCCAGAAGGCCTTCGACCGGGTTGATATTGAAATCCTCTTAGAAAAACTCAAGTCATATGGGATTTCTGGAAAGATATTAACTTGGCTTGAATCGTACTTATCGGGTCGTGTCCAGTTTGTCTTCATAGATGGCTTCATGTCGGATGTTATCGAGGTTACCTGTGATATCTCCAGAGGTAACGCGGACCAAAATTATTCTTGTTGTTCGTGAATGACATCGGAAGAAACCTTAGGTTTTGTTTTAATCTTCTCTTTGCAGACGACCTCAAACTTTTTCGTAAAATAACGTCAGCAACCGACATAACACTATTTCAAGAAGACCTTAACACACTGGTTCCATAGATCGAACCTCCAAATTCTGCTACATGGGCAACAATGTCACCGAAGACGGGGGAGGTAACGTGGATATCATGTCCAGAATTCAAAAAGCAAAGCTAGTGTTTGCTTCTTTGAACAAATTCTGGTCATCAGCCCACCTAACCAAGAAAACGAAAATCCGAGTATTTAATAGCAATGTGAAGTCTGTACTGTTATATGCCTGTGAGACATGGTTGGTTATCGAGACATTCACCGATAAACTGCAAGTCTTTGTTAATAAATGTTTAAGAAGGATAATGGGAATCCATTGGCCTGACACCATAAGCAACGAAGAACTATGGCGAATAACAAAACAGTCAGAGATCGGAAATGAGATAGGCTTGCGCAAATGGAGATGGTTGGGACACATACTTAGGCGAGGCTCAGACAACATAACCAGACTGGCCCTTCACTGGAATCCGCAAGGAAAAAGGAGGATCGGACGACCGAAGAACACATGGAGGCGCACAGTGGAGAAAGAACTGCGAGACATGGGAAAGTCGTGGGGCGAAATCAAGATCTTAGCCCAGAACCGCACCAGATGGAGATGATTTATTGAGGCCTTTTGCTCCTCTTGAGAAGTTATAGGAGCTAATATATTAACACACTGGTTGAATGGTGCACCACAAACTGCCTTCATCTCAACCCAAAGAAGTGTAAAAGCATCGATTTCTCATGGGAAAAAAAAATCCTGGGATACAATGTGTGAAAATACACACTTCACATCAATTTTTTATAAATATTTGTCATGTTTGCAATCAGGATGGAAGTTACGTAATAATATGCAAACATTTTCCTGGGTTTAAATATAGATGATAGTACAAAAAAAGAATGATAAAAACTATCAGAAGTGTTGCAAATGTACGGTATTTCATTAAATGATTAGAGAGGTCAAGGGTACAACAACAAATCAAATATGCGTGGATTGCACAGTGATGTTCAAAGTCGTATTCTCTCAATGTATCCAAGAGATTTCTTTTTTCCTTGCTCATCTAGGTAACTAGCTGCTGTAAACTACAGTGGCGTAACAACACAATATGAGGCCCTTGGCAATTTTTTAGACTGGGGCGCTCAAAGAATTAAGCTCGTCTTAGTGTCTCATAGAACCTCAGTTAGCTTAATCAGCGTTGGTGCAGTCATATTTTTTTAAATAACAGAATTATAACACAATAAATAAATATTGCTAGTTGATTTTATAATTTTGTTCAATTTTTATTGTTACAGTCATACATGAAAGAAAATGCTTAACAAAAATTAAAATGTTTTTATCGGGCTTTCATTTCGGCAAAATTGTCAATTACTTCATCAAAGTCCAAATATCGGGCTACGGCATGTTCGACTGACAGTACTGTTAAATTGTGCAACCTTTCTTGTCCCATGGAATTCCTTAAATATGTTTTTATTAATATTAATTTGGGAACGATCGTTCGGCACTAGCGGTAGTGACGGGGATTGTCAAAAATGACATTAAATGAGTACATACTTCAGGGAAGCTTGACTGCGAGTTCCGTTATAGGGATCAATTTTTCGATATCGTGTCTGAAAATTGACCAAAAGCTGAGGATTTCTTTTTCAAATGTAACAGATATATATTTTTTTTATACAGTGCTAGGCTAGAATAGTACAAAATAATGAGTATTAGTATCAAAAAGATATAATACTTCAAGAGTATATAAAAAAAATAAATTCGGACGTTTCGAAAACTGCTCAACAATCTGTTTCCGTCTTCAGCGATCACGAGAAGTGATAAACATTTCAGTTTTCTTCGAGTTTTTATACCGAGAATTGTAAGAGTGGGTGCAGGTTATAGGTGCGTTGCTCTTGGTTGGGTGGTTGGGATCAGGTATGGGTAGAGACGGGACTACCTGCGGAGGATTAACGACCGGATTAGGTTGTTTGTCACATTATTGTGTGGTACTGAGATGTTGTGACCGGATTAGTGACTTGAGGATTAAATAATTTTAATTATAGTACACTAAATAAAAATTCTTTTACATTAGATCTAAAAAATACTACAGCAGCACAGAATTATTTATTTTTTTAGGTAATTTATAATAAGTTACCTGTTACTATAAGAGAAATAGGTAGAATTGAGAAGTGACATTACCGTTGCGATGTACTCCAAGGCAATATGGCTGTTGTATCTAGTATTCAGCTGTCAATATGCTAACAGCGAACAGGTTAATTTAAGCACAGTAAATTTTATTTTATGAAAATGCGAGTAAATATTTGCGAAATTTTTTAATTTTTACGCGCTACACATTGATTGAGGTGTATAACAGAAAATGAGCATTAAATTACAGTATTTAACGTTTAATTTCAGTAGATTTATTGAAGTGTAATTTGTAGTTGAGCAGGTGTTAAATGCCGGGCATTTAATTTTATGTGGTATATCTGAGTGTCGGTCATCTGAATTCACATATATAGATTATGTTTGTAAACAAGTGCATTATGTTCATTGCGTCATGAACTAAAATTAGTGTTAGTTGGACAGAAGCAGCTAATATTATTAGCTATTATTATTAATATATTAGTGCTGTTTAGTTTTTCTGCGACAAATGTAATGAACAAACTCGCATAGTATCAGTTACTTTTTAACTCAAATATATTCCCTTGCCTTCCTCCTGCCCATAATCAAATCTTTTCCAATCTGGACTTAATATTAACTTTCCCTCCATTTTTCTTAAGAAAATAAAAAAAACTAAGATGCCTATCATTGTCTTATCTTGAATGACGGCCAAAAACACTACAATTTGTTCTACTTTTATAGTTTTTCACAACTTCTATCAACATTCTAACAAACAATCAACACTAGAACATATGTAATAAATTTAAACAGTACTACAGGCGCCTAGTACAATATTTGATCACCAGACTGCGTATCCGAGGGTGTCAGTTCTCAATAGATTAAGTTGTTTATAAATTTGACGTACATTGTCATGTACTGCTGTCGCTGTCGCGAAATGCGCGTGCCCGACGGTGCGGTAAGCGCTAGAGTTAAAATTTCTGAACTTACGACACCGCGCTTGTAACACCGCGCCTAAGACACCATGGTACGGGTTTTTTCAAAATAGAGCGATCCTATTGGTTGAATATCTTGTTCCACGATTCCAACACCAGAATGAAAATGATACATTAATGTATGCTTGCTAATTATATAGTAAGATTATTTATTCATGAACCTTTTAAGATGAGAAAACGATAAATGAGGATTTTTTTAAACTAGAATTAACTCTAAAATTTTAAAATCTCAACTGGATGTCTGTAAACCTGGAAATAATCAGTGTTTTACCTTTTTAAAAACCGAAAAAAGACAACATGTTAAATTCAAATAAAAGGAAACCAACCGCGAGGCAGCAGCACTGAATCTTATTTTGTGACGTAGTTACCAATATGGTCTATTTACGCACAAGGCACAGTGTATAGTCAACTAATTTTAGAGCTGTGAATGTAGCTTTACACGAATTTTGTTTTAGTAATTTAAGGAAAAATATGTCCTTTTACATAAAATGTCGTACATGCTAATTTAAAATATTATCAAACAACTTTTTCACAAATCCTATAATTACCAGTAAATTACAATAATATAAGTTGTATTAAACATATTTTATTCACAACTGGTACTGAATATTTTGTTTTAAATTATTAATTAAAATTATTATTAAAATATTCTCCATTATATTAAATAACAGAAATAGTACTGAAAAACATGCCGGAAGTAACACATTTAAGAAGCATCATCCTGGTGTTCAAAGTTTTGACCCTTTGGCCCGGGGACAAAGACACCAAATTATTAACATTTACCAAAGATATCTGTTTCTATGCTATAATATTGCCTCTTTATATGGCTCTACTATACGAAGTAAAAAGAGAACTAGCAGGTAATATAAAATCTTTGATTCAAGAAGAAAATCTAATGTTGCATTCACAATGTCATAATTATAATTTAGAATTAACGTTAATTTAATACTTAACATTACATGTGTACGTGTAAATTAAGTAGCATTCACAATATACATTAAGAAATTAAGAAACTGTCAGCGGTGTATCGGTAAATTTCTATCGATTTATATTAGGTGTGTGAATTAATTCGGTCCATTTTCTTTTTCCAGAAAAAACTTTATTGTGAAAATACATGAAAACATACACTATACAAAGTATTTGCCATCGCATGCTATTATTTTTTTCGATCTGTCTGGCAGTGGTTACGTAATCCATTCATTGAGCCATTTATCTATTTCTTCAATTGTTCAAGTGCTGACCCGAAAGCATGTGCCATTGATCTGAACAAGTGATAGTCTGATGAAATGTTTGGTGAATACGGCGGATGAGGTAAAACGTTCCAGCGAAGTGCTTTCAAGGTGGTCTTTACAATCTTTCCAAGATGTGGTCTAGCGTTATCATGCTAAAGGATCAGTTTGTCGTGTCTCTTTGCATATTCCGGCCGCTTATTCTTCAATACGTTGCTTAAACAGAGCAATTGTCGTTGGTTAAGTTCGGCAGTGATGGTTTGGCTCTGCTTTAATACCGCATGATACACTACACCCTTCTGGTCCCACCATATACAGAGCATTACTTTCATGCCGTGAATATTCCGCTTTGGTTTGATGCGGATGGTTTTCCTGGGTCGCAAATGGATTTACTTCGTTTGAGATTATCGAAATATATCCTATTTTCGTCTCCAGTCACAATACAATGCAAAAAAACCTTTTCTTTTTTGCCTAACAAGCAAGATTTCAGACATGGTTTTGAGCCTCTCAATGTCTTTTTCGTTCAGTTCGTACGGCACCCATCTTCCTTCGTTGTAAATCTTTCCCATGGCTGCCAAACTCACAGAAATTGTTGATCGATCAACATTCAACAATTGCGTGAGCTCATGTTGCGATTGACACGGATCTTCATCGATAAGCACCTGCAATTCCTCGTCCTCGAACTTTTTCGGCTGACCTGGACGAGGTTTGTCATGAACACTGAAATCACTTTTGAAACGTCGAAACCATTCTCTGCATGATTTATTGCTGGGAGTACGTTCACCATAAGCTTCTACGAGCATTCGATGAACTTCAGTGGTTGATTTCTTCAAATGAAAACAGAAAATGAGAACTTCCTGGAAATTATACTTTATTGGCTCGAATTTCGACATTTTCGAATCAGATAAACACGATGTTATTGTTACAATCTCAAACGTTTCAACGTATCAACTGAATATTATTGCCATATGTCAACACTAAAACATAAAGCCGGTTGCAGATATTAGAGGTTAGAAAATTGCATAGTACAGCAATTTACCGCCAGATGGATCGAATTAATTCACTCACCTAATACTTTATCGATCGATATTTGACAGCTGTTTATATTTGGTAATAAGATTTTGAGTCTTTAATAGTTTTGAAAAAAATTACAATAGAGGAAAATTTTATATCTATGCTCAATGCTCATATAAAACAGAAAGATATGGATAAAAACAGAACGTATTATCATAGAAATTTTTAAGTTAAGACAATTGCTTACTGCGCATGCGTCAATTATAAATTAACGTTTGTAATTTTTAAACTCTTAATTTTAATTTATAAGTATAAGTATTAATATAAAGGTGGGGAATGCTAACGTACAGTTACGTATAACAAACATTTACGTTAATTCTAAGTACTAATTTTATTGGATTGATGCATAGTTTTGAAGTCATTTGATAGAAAACATTTCAGTGAGTACATCGGAATAGTATTATATATTCTGTACCAAGGTTGAAATGAGAAAATTCGATGCGAGTGGAACATGAACCACGAGCATCGAATTATCTCTTCCTACCGAGTCACAGACCCTACTTTCTCCACGACCACCAGAAAGAAAAAAAAAATTTTAAATAATTATTTTAACAAACATTTTATCCTAACATATAATTTATGTTACATAACAAATCAAATTATTCAATCAATTAATCAAATTTATTTTTTTATTTATTATTTGTTTAATTTTAATTTAATTTACCGCACATCGGCCACTATTTTAGGACAGGAAGTTATGTTGCATATATTTAATGTAAACGTTGCATATATCTTGCAAATGTAACCCTACAAAAACAAATGACAACAAGCATAGAATAGTTATTCCATAACAAGTGATGGAATGAAATACACGCAAAATGCATAAGAATATAAATGAATTTATCTCTATTTATTTATTTATCTTTAGAATAACATTCTTACTCTTGTGTTACAATATTAACTTTCTGTAGTCAAAATTGGTTTTACAATTGGTAAATTCTATAGTGGTCGTAGAGAAAAACATTTTGTTATTTGGTATTGTTTTTAGGGTTTTGTAGGTATGACCAAAAAACCCTTATACCGTCATTTTGTCGTCTGTCTGTCTGTCTGTCTGTTCGGTAAAAGTTGTAGCCAAACGGCTAAACCTAGAGAGTTGAAATTTGGCATGCTTATACAACTCTTTGACCCGCACATAGGAAAAATACTAAAACATCTAAAAAACATATCCCCCTAAAAATATAAACAAATATGTGCTCATCGAACAAATAATTTTTTTTTTTTATTCTGAGTAGGGTATCAAATGAAAGCCCTGGTACGTGTCAATTAACGATCAAATTTTTATTTTTGCAAAATAAATTTTTTGAAGCGATTTTTGCCGATATTGTGCAAAAAAATTTTTGTCCCACACCCTGTAGCCCAGATGGTTTAAACTAAAAATCTGAAAAAATTCTAAGTAATGTACATTGGTGTGAACCGGAATAGTTCAACAGGAATTTTTGATCAGATTATGTTTTTGGAAAAAAAGCATTTTTTGTGTTTTTTTGCTAATAATGTTGACAACTTATAGTTATATAATACGGTAAACAGTAACGTGTTTCTTGGTGCAGTGGCTAAGATACTAGCGTTCTGCCCAAGAATATGAGTTCGAGTCCTACGTGAGGAGACAATATTATTTTTTATTTTTTTTTTGCATTTTTATATTGTTTAAATTATTTTTTCAAAATTTTAATAATATTTTGGCAATTGTTGCATTTAATTTTTAATAGCGTAAATTTAATAACCAGAGCAAATTGTTGAAATTATAATTTAATTATATATTTGAATGTACACGAAATCAAAGGAGAGGAGCTATGACTAAAAACAACCAATGGAAGCCATAGGCGCAATTTTCAAAATCCTAATGAACCTTGATATATAAAAAAAAAATACTGCACTTCTTTAAAAACTTAAATAATGGTAATAGGCATTCGAATTAAAATTCATAAAAAAATATTTTGACAAAATTTGTTTTGGCATCCCAAATAATCATCATTCACTTACTAAATACCTGCAAAACCCTGAAATTTGTGAAAATTCACACTTCACATCAATTTTTTAAATTTTGTCAAGCATTAAAAATTGTGGAAAATAAGGAGTATTTTCGATATATTATGCTTCTTTATTTCTGAAAAGGCAAGAATGGTTCGTAGATGCTAAAAATATTTGTGCTGTGTACGGTGAAGGTACCGTTGACGATTCCACGTGCCGTAAGTGGTTCAGAAATTTTCGTAGAAACAATTTTAATCTTAGTGAAGCACCACGTTCTGGCTGACCAGCTAATACTGATGACTACGAAATATTGGCGCTAATTGAAAGTGATCGGCATAGAACAGCTCGAGAGATCGGAGAAATTCTTGGAATCAACCAGTCAACAGTGTCAAAGCGATTATGTCAACTTGGAATGGTTAATAATGCCGATGTATGGGTGCAGCATGAGTTAAAAGAGAAAAAATTGCTAGACCGAGTCTCTGCTTACGATTCCACATTGAAGCGCAACGTCTCAATTCATTTTTAAAGCGGTTGGTTACAGGTGATGAAAAATGGATTGTTGATAATAATGTTAAGCTTAGAAGATCATGGCTTAAGCGCGAAGATGCCCGTACAACCAGCCAAAAGCTAGTTTACAGCAGAAGAAGTTTATGCTATGCATTTGGTGGGATTGGAAGGGAATCGTTTATTAAGAGCTGTTACCTGAAAACCAGACCATTAATTCGGAGAAATACTGTTAACAACTAAATGAATTAAAGCAAGCAATCGACCACAAGCGGTCCGAATTAGTCAACAGAAAGTGTATTGCGTTCCATCAGGACAATGCTAGACCACACGTGTCTTTGGCCACCCGACAGTAACTTTTACAGCTTGAATGGGATGTTCTGGTTCATCCACCATACTCTCCCAACCTTGCATCCTCCAACTAGCGTTTATTGTATCCAATAACTATTGTAGCGATATGTATGCATTTCAATTCACACAGCCAAAATATTTACAAAATCTTTTGTCATTTATGTGATCAATTGTTCAGAAAGGACAATAGTCAATGTCAGTATCAAAAATAATTTACAAACAAATATATTTTTAACAATTAGTTTAAAAATAGATTGTTAAAAAATGGCACAAAAAATGTGTAAAAATTTCACATGAAAAGTTTGCAACAGACATATTTTTTTTTTATTTTCAAAACTACTTCTTTATTTTCCGGCATATAAATAAACTGTGGTCTCAACAGAGCAATTCAATGTATTACTTTTTTAACAATTTTGCAAACTGTACTTTTGTGTACATGCACATCATCACCAACTAGCATTTGGAAAGCCCCTGTTTCCAGAAATCTCAAAGCAATTAAAATTTGAAATTGTGCCGAAATAGATTTACTTCTTTGGGTCATGGGTTAAATCACCTCCAATTAGACGGCATCACCTCCAATTAGACGGCATAATGTCATACATTTTCCTTTGCTTAGCCGGTATCGTTGAATAAATTCTAACTCGCTATAAATGTGGAATGGGTCACTTTTATCTCTCACAGTTCTCCGATGTAATAAACATACTGCAATAACAACATCCTCAACAAATTCATCAGAACTTGAATTGTCCATTTTACCTCTATAACAGTAGAATATCTTAATATATATGATTTTAAGAAGCAATTACTAGTATATCTTACGTAATATAAATATATTTTTTTCAATATACTGCAATATACAGCAATTGCGAAATAACCTAATCTGTGTTATGTCAGAACTGACATTAGATGACGATTCTCATATTTATCGATACGATAAAGGGTGCTCATCTGCAATAGAACGTATCAATAAGTTATGGGTTCGATATCTCATCAATAAATAGAAATATATATTCAAGAAACCCAAATTAAGCTATTGCGTCGATAAGTTGCGGTATCCATGGATATCGAAACTATATCGATACGATATCTACAACTGAATTTTTCGAAAAACCTTCCCTTAATGTAACTTTTAATGAATAAAATGTTTCTTCTGTTTTTGTCAAAAAACCGACGAACTTTTGCATCAACCCAATAATTTATAATTATGAGATTGTGAATGCAGTATTAAGCAAGTATTTAGGTTCTAGGGATTCAACAGAGTATTTATTCCTAAATATAATAAATACATTAATAATAACTCAATTATTGGTGTGTACTTTCATCTTTCAAGCAAAAAGAAAATATATTAAAGGAACTATAACCAAACTACATGATTTAAAATTATATTTTGACTCGCCAGAAACAGATGAGATGGAAAAACGTATTAGAATATTATCCTTCCTAACTTTCGGTTATATTATTGGAACATCAGGGTTCTATCTGTCAATTCCTTTTCTTCTCCTCAAATCTTGCCAAGAAAAGAAAAAGTATGCTGTACACTTTAAAGAGATTCCATGTGGTGTTAGTTGGCCAGTAAGATTACCTTTTGACTACAATAATTCACCAGCTTACGAGTTGGTGTTATTAAATTTTTCAATGATAAGTTATTTATTTGCTTGGGTTGTCGTTTGTTGTATGTTTTTCATTTGTGCACTTACTATGCATATTATTGGACATTTGAGAAATTTAAAAAATGTTTTGAGTAATGCTGTATCAACTCAAAATGAAGAATTGATGAAAAGATGTATTGACTATCATAATGCAATTATTAGGTAAGTTTAAACCATTTGAATTTCCCGCCACGAATCATCTTCTTAACGTATTCTAACACTCACTTACCTTGTTTAAATTCACCCTTAAAGTTCGTCTAGTGAAAGATTTCCCATCAAGGACGAATGTATGCAGAGCTAAATCAAATGATGATTTTACGTATGTCACACACATACAATTTGTTAGACAGAAACAGAACATTAAACGTAACTCGAAATCTAACAAAGTAAAAGGAAAGAAGAACAGACATATCCAAGATTATTAAAGTAAAGGTTGGCTCGTAACTTCTGACCAATTAGAGCGTGAGAGGGAATACGTCACACGTATGCGTAGTTCAAACTAGCATACAGAATTAATATAGATGCTGCACGTTTTTAAATATTTTTATTGACAATTTTCATAATAGATATTTATTTCAAAATAGTTCTACTGATTAAATTATAAATAAAAACCTAAGGAAATTTTATAATGATTTATATAAAATTTAAGATGATGTGTATTTGTATTATAGTTAATAAAGAACAATAAAATCGAATATAATCCGGCTCAATTTGTAATAAGAAACTAAATTTGGTTACTTTGGTGACTGTTGTGGTGTAAACAGGCTTTGGCGTATCCGTGTGAATCAATACTGTGATAATATTATAAATGTATAGTCAATATACAACATGAACATTCCCTGAACTTTCCCTGTTAGTTACGTATTACAAAATGAGACAGATAATACAAATATAATTTTAGGTATATTTAAATAAACATAGAAAAACAAATTACGCTAATAATGTAGTAATTAATAAAATTGGTGGATATATCTGTTTTTAAAAACGGCTGAACATATTTTAACGAAATTTGGTACAATAGAGTAGAACCAGGATTCAAATATAGGAATGATATCTCAAAATTTTCTTTCTTGGGGGGTGTTTCTGGGTTAAAACTGGTACTAAAAAACTTAAAATATTTCCTTTGTAAACAGAACTATCTTAACAAGAAAAACTATGCAATGAAAATTGTTTATAAGAAATGTATTTTTTCAATTTGATGAATATTAGGGTAGTTACGGGGGGCACCCTAAAACTAAAATATTGAAATATTTCACTTATTATTCTCTCAAAAATGAATGTAAGAAAATTTATTTAGAACGAAGAAACATTCCTTTCGAAGAAAAATGAAATTAAAAGAAGTAGAAAATAAAAAAATTAAATGATATTTTTATATTTACAGACAAAAATCAAACTTCACGTGTTTATAACATATACAATAAATAAAGACTGACTTCCCGTTAGCATACGGATGACGCGTAGCCTCTCTATTTACCCCCACCACTGCAAGTTACGAAACCACCTTACCATACTTCTTGAGACATACCTACGTCTAGCTCATTTTCTATTCTTCATAAAATTTCTCGATACGTACATATATCTATGTTGCTAGCTTAAATTTTATACTCTACTGGCGAAATCTTAAACTAGCTATTTCTTTTGGTAAAATTCTGGCATTTGTATGTTTGAAGTTTTCGTGTTGTTTTTGTTTATTCATCTATCATTTGTATTTGTAATGTAATAAGACACTGAACATTATTAAAATTATATAATGTTATATTTAATAATTTGGTATTCTATATAACCTTTCAAACTTCCAACCTAAATTAGAATCTTAATAAAATAGGGCCCTGTCAGACAGTGTTATATCCTACTGCCAATGGTTTATATTTGAACTTATACCAGACAGTTTATAGTTGACCTTGATGGGAAATCTTTCGCTAGACGAACATTTGGAGTTAGGAAAGCGCATTTACATAGTTGGGTTCGGAAATCAAACTCAGAGTGCTCGGGTTCATTCTGTTTAACTCCAGAGCGTTCGAGAAGAGGCCAAAACGCGTTTCCTCGAGCGGTGTTTTCCAAAAGATGTATTGAACCCAACCTGACTTTGGTAAAAAAATCGATATTACGAAGTATTTGATTCATTGAATAAAAAGACACAGGAAGGAGGATATTGTCTACAATCACAATTGTACCGTCCGATCAAACCCCCACTCCTAAGAACTACAATTTGAGCGTTCTGTTGGCGGATGTAAAGACACGAGTTTTTATATTGTAAGAGTATGTGCAAAAAAAATTCTGGATGCTCGCCTGCTTCAGGAAACAATATTTCATTCTGTATTTGTATATCAGTTTAATGTTTCAGATATTGGAAATTTGTGGATGATTGTTTCTCTCCATTTTCTCTCTTGTTTATAATGTTTGGCTCAGCATTTATTGGAATGTTGGAATACGAAATAATACTTGTAAGTACTGACTTTCTAAGTGTGGATCGCTGACTACGGAGCAAGTATAAGGAGGAGCAAAACCGTATAGTTTCTTATACAAAACTAACAATCCGAATTAAAACAATCTATGTATCCAAATTTGCAGCTGTGTCTATGGATGCAACATCTGAGGTCCGAATACGTCTAATAATTATTTGACAAATTTGTAAATTAATATAGGATTTAAAATTTCCTTTTCTTGTTCATACTACGAGGAAAAGTCAGTAATTAGGTCACAAACCGATGTTGGAAAGTTGAAAATAGCAGTGAGCTATTTCCAAAAGTGTCATTAGGTGGCAGCATAATCCAGCTTGATAACACTAAAATGACAGTTGTGCGTGCGCAGGAAGAATGAAAATGGTGATTGTGTTCGAAGGGTATACTGCGAGAGAGCAGTGTGATGTTCTGCGTTTTTTGTGGGCAAATGATTTCCTGCAAAGGATATCCATAAGGAAATGTATCCTGTTAACAGTGAAGAATGTTTGTCGCGTAAAGCATCGTACAACTGGGTCGAGAAATTCTTTCAAGGGCGCTTAAAAGTTGTTGACGAACACCGAACTGGGCGCCGTTCAGATGGCGAATGATGCAATAATTCGACGGGTGGACGAGATGGTTCGAACTAACAGGCGGGTTACAATAGACAGCATAGCAACTGCAACAGGATGTTTTCATGGTTTGGCCTACAAAAAAGCATCTTGGCTTCAAACGTTTCGCAGGTGATAAAGATGTTGAACTAGAGGTACGCACGTGGCTGAGACTGCAGCCCAAAGACTTTTATACAGTAGCCATTAGGGCATTGATAAAGTGATTGGATAAGTGTATTAATGTTGGTGGCGACTCAGTTGAAAAATGAAACTTGGTTTCGACTAAGTATTTCTTTGAATATTTTTTAATAGCCTTTTGTTACTTATTTACTGACTTTTCCTCGTATTAGGGATTCAGGTTAAAATAATAAACACATCATGCACTTATCTTAAATGCCCTTTCTGTAAAATATATTATTCTTTATCATTTAATAATTTTTACCTACCGCCAACATATATAAGGGAGGTATTGTGATCATACCGATTTTGACATTTCGAGATTTCGATGGATCTCCACGAACTGAGGTCGCTACATAACGTTTTGACTATTTTTAGCATGATGTCTGTCGGTCTGTCGGTCTCTCGGTCTGTCTGTCAGTCTGTCTGTATGTCGGTCTGTCTGTCTGTCTGTCTGTATGTCCGTCGGTCTGTGTACACGTGCAGAGCAAATTCGGCTAAAAGGATTTTTATGAAACTTCATATTTAAGCTTTTGACATCTATGGCACAAGTTGATCAACTTTTGGTTAAAATCGATTAACTAGAAATGGGAGTTTACTCGTGTTGGTTTTAAGATTTTTGAAATATTTCGAAAAAAATTATATTACAAAATTTGCTATAAAAGCAATAACTAACAACTTTTATTTCAGATATAAATTATGAAATTGTAAACGTAATATAATACGTTAATTTCTTTTACAATAATAACTACTCTGCTGCTAGAATGTATTTTATACAAGTACTTTGTGATAGCGGTCGGTCCTGTGGTGGCCACAGCTGATTTTTAATTTTATTTTTTAAACATTTAAAATTTACTTCCCTTATAATAGTGATAATTTTAATTAAATTAAATATTTTAGGAAGAGTCAAATGTCTATGAAATAATTCGGCATTCTTTCCATATAATAGCTTGGGTTGGATTGATTTTTGCACTTTGCAAAGTAGCTCAAATGCTCCTTGACGAGGTATAATATAATTTAATCAAGTGCTTCTCAAACTGTATTTCGTGGACCGGTGTCCATGTACCCCTCCCCTGTGTGCAAATAATATATTCTACAATGCAAAACCGACTTTATCAAATTTTTTTCAAAATCGAGATATCACGTGTTTATCATTTCTTACCTTGAAAGCTATTCGGAAAACAGAAAACATGTAAAAAAAATCAACGATATCCGTTTATAATGTCACATCGAATTGTGCAAGACAAAACAGAACCAACTTTATCCACGAGCGAGTCTGGTGCAAAATCAAGTCTTTCCGTTTCAGCCAGTCACATCACTCCATTATTTTATCTATTTGCGCAGGTTACAAATACATGTAGATAAATACAATTTGACAATAACAAGTTATAACACGTACATAACTGCCGTAACAATTAATTGAAAATTAATAAAATGCTTTTATTATATTGTTCTTAAAAAAGAGATGGGAAGCGATTTTGTGCAAAACCAACGTTATCCAGTCAAATCTCAGCAAAACCTACTTTATCCAGACAAGTCTTAGCAAAAACAACTTTTTCCAAACAAAAAAGTGAATTATCTCACAAACTATTAATTTTTCGATGTAAGTGACTTATTTAATTTTAATCGTTTTTCTATAAACAGTAGATTTACCAAAATAAAACCATTGTAGTGATAAAACTAAACTCGAAAATAGTCTTTTTTTTGAATACCCAAAGTTTGATGACTGTGATAAAGCTGGTTTTGTTTTGTACCTCCTCATACATGACACAAATACGATATTGCACCTTGTAAAATAAACCTGCCGGTCCATCACATCAGATAGTTTGAGAAGCACTGGTTTAATCCATTCTTGATTTATTTGGTTGAAATTTTCTTTGTTATGTTTTGGATAGAGTGCAGATATTGCAGATGAATTATATAAAATGGATTGGCTAGTATGTCCACTGGTAATGCAGAAAAACATACTCTTCATGATAATGCGATCGCAAAAACCTTTAACATTGAAGACAGGACCAACTGGCCAACTTAAATTTTTCACCTTCATTATGGTAAGGATGATTTTGATATGATATATATATATATATATCTAAAATATACCATATATATATATGTATATATATATATATATATATATGGTATATTTTAGATATGAATGATAATAATATGTATTTGTTATAGGTATTAAGAAGTGCATATTCTTTTTTTGCAATATTAAAAACTGTAAAGTAAATTGTCCACATTTGCTCATATTCAGTTGGATACTGAAAGCTGGCGTTTTACATCATTTTCATGGTAGTGTCAAAGGCGCGAGAGGGGTGAGAGGCGTGGTGATATATTTACAAGTTCAAATTTCATGGTGGGGTGGAGGCGTGATAAGTGCGCTTTTTGGGTTTTGACAAAATTTGTATCTAACCCAAATCTAACCTAAAAGTTTATAAAAGTGTTTGGAGTAAACGGTTAAGTGTCTCACTATAGATCAGTGCTCCGCAGCCTTTTCTCACCTACAACACACCAACGTTCTTCTTAGAATTCCGTGGCACATCAAAAGCTAAAATATATAGATAGGGGAGAATTCAAAATAAATCATCTGAAGGTACTGAAAAATTAATAAAAAATCAAATTTTTTGGAACAATATAAAAATGAATATATAAATTTAAATTTATTATTAATATAAAAAAATAAACTTTGGCAAGTTCCTTGGAAGCAGTAAGTTTTGGTAGTTTTTATTTTAATGTTAATTATATTTCATTAAATTTACTGTAAAAATCAAAGCGTCTAAACGGTGTTTTGTGCTATCAGACGGAGCAGGAGATGGTAAAACTTTTATCAGCTCTGATTTTTTAAATGTTTAATTTTTATTTGTTTTAATAAATTTAAAAAGTAGAGTCAGCCGTCGGAGATATGTTAAAACAATATCGTCAGTCGTTATTTCTATGATTTACCCTATAGAATGGCTCTTCATTTTATTCTTTCTGTGTCCTTCAAATATTAAGGCATATTGCAAAAGGCATAAATCAACATTATCATCTGAGTTTGAATTCTCATCAATATTGACATCAGTATCAGACGTGTCTGAACTTACAAGAATATCTTTTAATTTTCTGATCTTTTTTATTTTGCGCAGTTTGGAATTGTTCTTCTAACTCGTACCCACGTACGTGGGTACAGTGGCTCACTGTACCACTGTACCCACATAACACGTGTGCCACTGTAAGCCTAACCCTATTTTCACGAACATTTTATCAAATATAATAAATGATATAGTTTAGAACATTAGTAATTGCTTTACAATGTAGACAAATGACCAATTTACAACATGTAATACAAATTTTCTTACTAATTTAGTTGTGTGTCGTTCAAATAAAAAATTTCTTGTTACGATAAACTTTAGTTTGTCAATCTCAAATCAACATTTTCATTATAAATGGCAGGACTTAAATGTATAGACTCAAAATGTGGATAGTATAATTTCTCAGTACCAGAGGGGCCTATATATACCCAAACAGACATGAAAATATTCTATATTTCAAAGATATTTCAAATGTTCCACCTTCCCCACATCTCCCCTACTAGCTGAACACCCGTGCTTCACTACGGTATATTGACGATCTCATTAGTGAAAAATCCTCAGTTTGTTTTTAAACATGTGTATGGGTAACCTTTTTAAGCAAAAACCTAGTCGATATCTCATTTGTCCTAAAAGATATTGAAAAAACCGTGAAAAAGCATTTTAATCTTTTTCACCACATAGAGGTCAAACTTCAAAAAATCCTTTCTTAGTGGGTTTTACGTCATACTGAGTAAAAAAAAACCTTTTAAATATGTAAAAAAGACATATATATGACAAAAAGGAGTGTTACTGAACAAACGAAGGAAATATGAAGAGTTCTTCTTTACCCTGAATGCAGATTCAACCTTTTAGGGATTGATTAGGATAAAATTTTAAAATAAGTTAAATTTGTATGGGTAACTTAAAGCCATATGAAACCCTAAAATTCGTTAATATATATTTTGAATGTGTATTTTTTATAGTTTTTTATAACATAGCTTATGTTATATAGCTCAAAATCTTTCCAGACAAATTTGCAATACGCTGTTGCAAACAAATATGTTGAAAATAAATTTGTCCCTTTAAGGGTTGATTAGAACAAAATCCTGAATTTAGTTCTTAAACATTTGTGTGTGTAACCTTTGCAAGCAAAAACCAAGTTAATATCGAATTTGGGAAAGTTCCATATTAGTGGGTGCTTACGTCATGGAGGTGATATATTTCCCGTATTTCATGTCTCTATGTCAAGGGACGTTCTATCGAATAAAAAATTCCAATAACCCCGTTATGGATGAAATTTAAAAAAACTGTCAAAACGCTTACTAAATATTTTAAATAGAAACCTATATACCAAAATGAAATGTTATAAAAAATAGGAATACAAAGGTTTCTATAATTCAACCCAAATGTAGATTTATCCCATTCAGGGATTGATTAGGGCAAAATCCTGAATTTCTGTTTTAAATATTTGTATGGGTAACCTTTGTAAGCAAAAACCAAGTCGATGTCTGATTGGTTCTAAGAGATATTGAGGAATCCTTGAAATCATATTTCACCCCTTCTTACCCCCTTAAGGGTCAACTTTTGAAAAATCTCCTCGTAGTGGAATATATTTTGCGAATTTCATGTATTTATGTCCAAAAAACGTTCTATCGAATAAACAATACCAATTTACCCCTTTAAAGGTGAAATTTAAAAAACTGTCAAAATTATTTCGAGATATTTAAAAAAGGCACCTATGTGCCAAAAATGGTAACATGACTCAACAAACACAAGAAATACGACGGGATGTATAATTCACCCCGAATGTAGATTCACCCCTTTAGGGGTTAATTAGGACAAAATCCTGAAGTAAGTTTTTCGGCATTTGTATGAGTAATCTTTGTAAGCACAAACCAAGTTGGTATCTTATTGGTCCTAAGAGATATTAAGGAATCTTCGAATTCACATTTCCCCCCTTTTCACCTTTTAGGGCTGCAATTTTACAAAACTGTCAATACCATTTCGAGATATTTTAAAATGACACTTATGTGCCTAAAAGAAATTTTATAACTCAACAAACACAGGAAATACGACGGGATCTATAATTCACGCTATTTGTAGATTCACCCCTTTAGGGGTTGATTAGGACAAAATAGTGAAATAAGTTTGTTGGCATTTGTATTAGTAATGTTTGTAAGGAAAAACCAAGTCGGTATTTTATTGGTCCTAAGAGATATTAATGAATCCTTGAATTCACATTTTACCCCTTTTCACCCTTTAGGGATGCAATTTTAAAATACTGTCAATACCATTTTGAGATATTTTAAAAATACACTTATGTGCTAAATAGAAATTTTATTACTCAACAAACACAGAAAATACGACGGGATCTATAATTCACCCCGTTTGTAGATTCAGCCCTTTAGGGGCTGGTTTCTAGAAGCTCAGTAAACTATAAGCTAATGGTCATTTACGGTTGCCTTAGTAAACTGTTGCAGGAACAAAAATCAATCCAAAGTTAACCATAAGTCAACTATGCATAGTTTACTTCGCATTTGGTGTGAGTTCAACCAAGGCTTCCTTGGTTAAGTGTTGCACAAACATTGCTCACGACTTGAACTTGAGTCAAAAAATTGAATTTTGCTGACTATACCTTGATCACAGTTTAATTACGATTTACGTCAATATTCGGTTTTTTCATAAATTTTATTTTCATAATTTCGGGGCTAAATAAGAGAAAAAAGTAATTTAATTAAGAAGACGGTAAATTAAATTATTATAACATAATAATTTTAATATAACATAACCTACAAAATTTCCTTATAAATTCAAAATCAATTTTTAATTTGATATTTCAATAACGTTACAATACCAATGTAAAATATATATTAAATACATGAATAATTTATATATACTTATTTTGTACCATTGTAAATAAATATTAAATACATATATAATCATTATATATTTACATATTTTGATTATTCGTACATAATTCTAGGTTTCTATTATTATTTTTTCCTTATCCTATTTGAGCAATAGAAAAATTTCAACTTCCAGCCTATGTTCTTTGCCCTCAATAGAAGATATGGAATAAGATTCTTCAGACGGCGAAAAAAGGCTTTAGTGAAGTACTAATTTTATATCATACAAGTACTCGGAGCAACAGATTATGCACATATATCAATTCAGTCACCTGGTGGATTTATCAACAATTTTTCCTGACGCTAACTTTGAATACAGATACAAGAGTAGAGGAAAATTCTAACAGGGCTCATGTTGCAACAGGAATGGCAATTAATGTTGACCGTGTCCTAACGACAATTATATCGTGCCGTTTTACATAATTTTTGAATACAACAGCATGATACGATAGAAATTCCTGTAGAACAATTGCAGAGCGATGAACCAAACATTTGAGAGGGTAATGATACCAATGTGGCTGTACATAGTGCATTAATCCAAACAGTTATTGGTGTACCCTAAAAAAAGCAATACAATGTAATGTAATAATTAAAACAAAACCACTTTATTATTTTTTATAGCTTAATTTTTTTATAAATTCTAAATCAATTTATTTTTAAGTCGTAATTGTACAGCATTCTTGCTTTATTTTTCTCTATTAACGCAGCCTGGTATTTACTCTTATAATACAATTTTATAATGTATTATTATTATTATTATTTTTTTAAATTATGTTTCTTGCTTATCTTTTTTTTTGTTAGGAATGGAAGGTTCAGGATTAGCTTCTTGTTGCATTTCAGGTTCTGGTTCAACTTGATAAAAAATATGAACTAAAGCCAGTTCTGAATCAGTTAGGTAGGCAGGAGGTGGTGGTAAAATATATCGGCTATTTTTTTATAATTACGTAGGGCCGGTTTCTCAAAAAATACCGTTATCGACATATTTTCAATAATTTGTTGTTTCCATCGGTATCGACACTATATCAGTACATCGAAAACTGTATTTCTCAAGAAACCAGCTCTTAAACAGATACTGAAGAGTGTACTTTTAATTCACAAATGTTCTTTCTAGTTTGTTATTTTTCTTAAATTGAAATACAAATATTTAATTTGTTTTACGTCTCTTCACGCAACTTGAGTTAAATTCATCTGTAATCTGGTACCAAATTTTCTTTTTTCTTGGATTGTTCAATTATCACATTTTTGTCTTCAGTAATATGGGAATATCTATAATAGAAATTAAATAAACATTTAATGTAGGATATGTATTGAAAAATGATAAATACATATTTTACGTTATGTTTTAAGAATAGTTTAAAAATATTCAGATTTCAAAAGAAATAAAAATATACATATACTTACTTGCCGGCAATGTTTTTATCGGTGTTGGTAAAGTTTGGTGTTCATGAATTCATTTTTTAGTTCATTTTAAAACATTTTAGTTCTTTCAGCGACCAAATTCAAATAATCACAGCTGATTGCTGTCACATGAAGTACAGTTCACGTTAGCAAAAAATATCGGACCTTGGTAAACCAATTGTTCGGTTGACCAAGCATTGAAAAATATTTCTGAACTGACGTTTCAGAAACCGGGCCTAGGGGTTGTTTAGGACAAAATCCTGAAATATTTTTTTTTTTTAAATTTATTTCTTAAATTTTTTCCTACAAAAATATATATATAAACTTGTTGAAGGGTTTCAAAAAACATTTACATCGTCGGGGCACATCTGCGATATGCCAAAGGATGCCTTTATCTCACGGTTAAATCACATACCTATCTTCTTCAATCATTTTGCGCAAAGCATCGATGTTTTTTTCAATCACAATCGATTTTGGTCGACCTTTACGTGATTCATCACTGACGGACGCACGACCACGACGAAATTCTGCAAACCAATTGTAAACAGTCTTTTCTAATGGTGCTTCATTATCAAATGTTGAACAAAGCGAATTTGTGTATTGTTGTTGAGTTAGGCCTTTACTAAAATCGTAAAAAATCATCCAACGAAAACCTTCACGAGTAATATCCATTTTTTCACAAACTTGTTATTACTTAACGCTCACTGTCAATAAACTACTCGGTCAATTTATAAGCTGCCACTGATTTCACAATAACAATGTCAAATTTTGCGAATATAGTAATGACATATTTCAATATTGCCATCTAGTGGTCGTTTTTAAAAACATATAAGGTAATCCTCGTAATAATATGCTATATACCAAATAAAACTATTATTATTGTGTATTTAATTTCATACTTATTCTTTCAATTTCTAATTCTAATATTTTAATTTTTAACTGATGATCTTCTTTTCGTTGCTAATATAGATTTTCTTTCTGTTCCATTTCTTATATTTTAATTTCTATCAGTATATTCTTCTTTAATATTTTTTTCTTTTGCTATATCTGCATTTGCAGTGTTACATGCACGCTTGTGCGCACCCGGGAGGTTGGTGAGCCCCCCTACACACAACAACCATATTTTTAAGAGACACATTTTTCAGGTGAAGATAAAATCGCTTAAAATCACAAGGCTGCGAAAGTTGGCCGCTCTTAATAATATATGTTAATTTTAATAGATAAGTAGTGATAATGCTAGAAAATATCACGTATCATTTTTTTTATATATATATATATATATATATATATATATATATATATTAAGAATGAAAATTGATATCAAAAATACAACCTCCCCGGGAATCGAACCCGCATCCTAGAGATTACGCGTCTCAGTCTCCTGCCACAGAGCCATGGAGGCATGAGAGAATTGCATTTGATATCAGTGGACAAGTCGTGACTTCAATTAACATATTACATGTCCGAAAGAGAAGCTGATTTTTCTAACGAAAAACACAATTTAACACTAATGTCTCAGTCAGTGCGTACACCACCCAAATATTTAAGAATATGAAATTATTTTGAATTAACAGTATAAAGTTATTTTAAGAATGAAAATTGATATCAAAAATACAACCTCCCCGGGAATCGAACCCGCATCCTAGAGATTACGCGTCTCAGTCTCCTGCCACAGAGCCATGGAGGCATGAGAGAATTGCATTTGATATCAGTGGACAAGTCGTGACTTCAATTAACATATTACATGTCCGAAAGAGAAGCTGATTTTTCTAACGAAAAACACAATTTAACACTAATGTCTCAGTCAGTGCGTACACCACCCAAATATTTAAGAATATGAAATTATTTTGAATTAACAGTATAAAGTTATTTTAAGAATGAAAATTGATATCAAAAATACAACCTCCCCGGGAATCGAACCCGCATCCTAGAGATTACGCGTCTCAGTCTCCTGCCACAGAGCCATGGAGGCATGAGAGAATTGCATTTGATATCAGTGGACAAGTCGTGACTTCAATTAACATATTACATGTCCGAAAGAGAAGCTGATTTTTCTAACGAAAAACACAATTTAACACTAATGTCTCAGTCAGTGCGTACACCACCCAAATATTTAAGAATATGAAATTATTTTGAATTAACAGTATAAAGTTATTTTAAGAATGAAAATTGATATCAAAAATACAACCTCCCCGGGAATCGAACCCGCATCCTAGAGATTACGCGTCTCAGTCTCCTGCCACAGAGCCATGGAGGCATGAGAGAATTGCATTTGATATCAGTGGACAAGTCGTGACTTCAATTAACATATTACATGTCCGAAAGAGAAGCTGATTTTTCTAACGAAAAACACAATTTAACACTAATGTCTCAGTCAGTGCGTACACCACCCAAATATTTAAGAATATGAAATTATTTTGAATTAACAGTATAAAGTTATTTTAAGAATGAAAATTGATATCAAAAATACAACCTCCCCGGGAATCGAACCCGCATCCTAGAGATTACGCGTCTCAGTCTCCTGCCACAGAGCCATGGAGGCATGAGAGAATTGCATTTGATATCAGTGGACAAGTCGTGACTTCAATTAACATATTACATGTCCGAAAGAGAAGCTGATTTTTCTAACGAAAAACACAATTTAACACTAATGTCTCAGTCAGTGCGTACACCACCCAAATATTTAAGAATATGAAATTATTTTGAATTAACAGTATAAAGTTATTTTAAGAATGAAAATTGATATCAAAAATACAACCTCCCCGGGAATCGAACCCGCTTGTATTTTTGATATCAATTTTCATTCTTAAAATAACTTTATACTGTTAATTCAAAATAATTTCATATTCTTAAATATTTGGGTGGTGTACGCACTGACTGAGACATTAGTGTTAAATTGTGTTTTTCGTTAGAAAAATCAGCTTCTCTTTCGGACATGTAATATGTTAATTGAAGTCACGACTTGTCCACTGATATCAAATGCAATTCTCTCATGCCTCCATGGCTCTGTGGCAGGAGACTGAGACGCGTAATCTCTAGGATGCGGGTTCGATTCCCGGGGAGGTTGTAATTTTGATATCAATTTTCATTCTTAAAATAACTTTATACTGTTAATTCAAAATAATTTCATATTCTTAAATATTTGGGTGGTGTACGCACTGACTGAGACATTAGTGTTAAATTGTGTTTTTCGTTAGAAAAATCAGCTTCTCTTTCGGACATGTAATATGTTAATTGAAGTCACGACTTGTCCACTGATATCAAATGCAATTCTCTCATGCCTCCATGGCTCTGTGGCAGGAGACTGAGACGCGTAATCTCTAGGATGCGGGTTCGATTCCCGGGGAGGTTGTATTTTTGATATCAATTTTCATTCTTAAAATAACTTTATACTGTTAATTCAAAATAATTTCATATTCTTAAATATTTGGGTGGTGTACGCACTGACTGAGACATTAGTGTTAAATTGTGTTTTTCGTTAGAAAAATCAGCTTCTCTTTCGGACATGTAATATGTTAATTGAAGTCACGACTTGTCCACTGATATCAAATGCAATTCTCTCATGCCTCCATGGCTCTGTGGCAGGAGACTGAGACGCGTAATCTCTAGGATGCGGGTTCGATTCCCGGGGAGGTTGTATTTTTGATATCAATTTTCATTCTTAAAATAACTTTATACTGTTAATTCAAAATAATTTCATATTCTTAAATATTTGGGTGGTGTACGCACTGACTGAGACATTAGTGTTAAATTGTGTTTTTCGTTAGAAAAATCAGCTTCTCTTTCGGACATGTAATATGTTAATTGAAGTCACGACTTGTCCACTGATATCAAATGCAATTCTCTCATGCCTCCATGGCTCTGTGGCAGGAGACTGAGACGCGTAATCTCTAGGATGCGGGTTCGATTCCCGGGGAGGTTGTATTTTTGATATCAATTTTCATTCTTAAAATAACTTTATACTGTTAATTCAAAATAATTTCATATTCTTAAATATTTGGGTGGTGTACGCACTGACTGAGACATTAGTGTTAAATTGTGTTTTTCGTTAGAAAAATCAGCTTCTCTTTCGGACATGTAATATGTTAATTGAAGTCACGACTTGTCCACTGATATCAAATGCAATTCTCTCATGCCTCCATGGCTCTGTGGCAGGAGACTGAGACGCGTAATCTCTAGGATGCGGGTTCGATTCCCGGGGAGGTTGTATTTTTGATATCAATTTTCATTCTTAAAATAACTTTATACTGTTAATTCAAAATAATTTCATATTCTTATATATATATATATATATATATATATATATATATATATATATATAGGTAATAGGACTCAATCTGTAAGTGTGGTAAAAATTTTTTAATAAATATATATATATATATATATATATATATATATATATATATATATATATATATATTTATTAAAAACCACAGAACAGGACTAAATATCCCAATTACACTGTGTGTGTGTGTGTGTGTGCGTGTGCGTGTGCGTGTGCGAGTGCGAGTGCGTGTGCGTGTGCGTGTGCGTGTGAGTGTGCGTGTGCGTGTGCGTGTGCGTGTGCGTGTGCGTGTGCGTGTGCGTGTGCGTGTGCGTGTGCGTGTGTGTGTGTGTGTGTATACTATTAACCGCAACTACAATCAATTCCTTCCTTTCCACCAGACAGTTTCCATTTAAAAACTGAAATTATGATAACAATATCCTTTTTTAGACCGATTTTGGAATATGCTATGCAAATAGGGAATTACAGACAGTGTATCGGGGGTCCCGATAACTTTTCTCTCTGGTTCTCGCTGGTATTCTCACGTCTGGCGACCTTGATTTATGGGTTTATTGTCCATTCAGTATCCAATTTTATTATTTCTTACCAGTTCATTATCCGTTTTCTTCGTAGAGCCATTTCTAACGGTTTTTTATCGCAAACTATGCGCTTGTGTCTGCTGATAATTAACCCTTAGAAATGACTCTATGAACAGATCTATTATCTTCGCCATCTTTACTATCAATTTTAGAAATAGAACGGATTTATACTCCAATTCTGCTTTAAATAAATTGGTCAAATTACTTGTTAACAAAGTTGGAACAAAAATAGAACACATTAAATTTAAAGCTATTTAAATTTTATTTAATGTATAAGTAATACAACTTAACATCTATTAGAGATTATTATATCTAAATTGAGATCATCAAGAAAAATCTATCAGGATGAAAGTAAAAATATGCTGATTAATTAGTATGCAATAAAATTTAAAGATCAACAAATCACAAATTTAAAACTTCACAATATAAGGCATAAGCTAATAATCTACACATTCTGTATAATTAACACAAGAAACGTTCGGCAAAAGGTTTCTGTGTGCTCCGTGCCGCACGAAGTTCGTTCTGCAAATATCGTGCAGTGCAGTTTGTGCTGCACACACGTCTCAAGTTTAGAACGTGCGGCAATCTGTGCATTAGTGTTTTTCAAAGTAAAAATACAAGTTATTATTTTTTCTACAAAATAAAATGATATCATTGTTTATGTCGTGTCAGGCCCATGATCAGTCATTGTAAGAACACAAAGACTGTTCTTCCTCATGAGCCTTTAATGGAATTGGTTCTTGTCCTTTACAATAATGTTTTGTTTGACAAGCGTGCATTTACTCTCAAAATTTTCTGGATACAAGTGGGAATGTATTTTAAATTGATTTGTAGTCATGTTTGGAACTCTCTGTATATTAAAACACTTTTGCCAAAATATCTTTTTGTTCTTAAAAGTATCCTAAAAACTGCACGCGTCATTTTTATAATATCGTACAAAACAAGTAGCAGGAGACACACTTCATGTAATCCCACATATATAATTCATTTGTTTACAAAACAGAATAGGTTGGAATAACGAGAATAACTACACAATCTTAACAAAGCAATCGTTCTTGACTTTCTTGCACAGTATACACACAGTGGTCACGTGACAAAAAACTTTCACGCTAGAGAGTTAACATTGCACAGTTACCGAACGCACCTGTAGAAGTTTAGTATACAGTTGACCGTTGAACAACAAGAATTTACGAGGACACTATTATTTTGGACGGTTGGCAATGCTGATAGTACTAAGCTAGAATAGTATAGTACAATGTATAATATATTAGTATAAAGGAGATATAATACTCCAAAAAATATATAATTCGCACGTTTCGGAAACTCATCAACAATCTGTTTTCGTCTTCAGCGATCACAAGAGCGACAGTTTGCAGTTACTTAGACTTTTTTATACCGGGTATTGTAGAAATGGGATGATGTGCTGGCGTGTTACTGTTGGTCCTGAGATTTAGAAAGGTTATTTGTTTATGACAGTTAACCAGAGCTGAGGTAACTCTACGCTGGTTTGGCTGAGAGCATCTCCAGAGTCTTCGATCAATGCAGACTTTTTCAATTTTCTTTTAAGTTTGTTTTCCCCATTCATTAAGGGTTAAGCATATCTCCACTGAAAATGGATTTTCCCAGACATCTTCGGCCAGTTTTGAACTATAAGTTTCACTGTGGTGAACTATGCTCATTGAAGCTCGCATGCAAAGGTCTGCAAGTCTCACCAATGTATTGTTTTCCGCACTGACAGGAACTGAGTAGTGTTGAGCTGTTTCCGAAACATCTCCATTCAAACTACTGATTAGATCTGTTTTAGTTAAAAAAATCATTGTATAAACAAAAAAGATCTATATAATATAACATTAGGAATAGAATGTATATTAATTAATACTCTTAACTGATTTTGCAGCGAGACAAATGAGTTAGCTAATTTTGAAACTGTACAGATGCAAAAGAAATAAAATCTTAGAGTAGTTTCAGTGGAGGCTCGTTGAAATTTGTAATGGATGTGCAGCAACCAGAAGTATAATTGAGAATTTCTTCCGAGACAGTAAATCATTAAGATGTTTACAAATAAAATCATATAAAATATGTAAATATTACATTTGGGATTAAATATGCACAGTCAAATGGAAGAAAATTTATTTTTATATGCTACACAGAACATGCGATATCCTGCATTCTTACTGATTCTTTAAATCATTAATTGCAAGCTTTCAACTGCAGCACAAAGAGTTGCTAAGCAGCCGTTACCCCCATTCAACGTCAAACGCCGCGATACCCCAGAAATTCTGGGGATTTTAAATAAAAACTTGCAAATAAGAGAGGGAGAAAGAGAAAGAGAGAGCGTGAAAAAATGTTTAAAATAATTTAATTTTGGGGGTGCTGCCGTTTTGCAACTCTTAGGTATCAGCCGCCACTGAGTAGTTTATTGAATTCAACTGAATTTTTATGAATTTCAAAAACATTTTATTGAAAAATAAACAAGAGTCCATTAGCAAAAAATGTATTAAATTTATAAAAGTTCCATGATTATCATAAAAAAAAACATGTAGCTGCTTTTGCAACTTGAAGTTTGATGTGCTATTTTAGTTAAAATTATTTAACTTCTTTGCTACTACACACAGTAGAAATTTAAGAACTTTTACAACTGGTACCACTTTACAACATTAATTCTTTATGGCTTGTGCTAGGTTTTATATGTGTTTGAATTTTCCATTTCTAGTCAAGGAATTAAGGAATCCTAGGGGTAGGACCAATACATATTAGTCCGGGCGGCAGCGTCGCAAATGTCCTGGTCATTTCATCCCGATTGATTCCTATTGGAAATTAGTCCTTTCGGGTAGTAAGTTGATGATCGAAGCGTCAGCTGCGTTGGTAGTAGTAGGGCTGATCGTGAGAAAATGTACATCTTGTAAAAAAGAATTTTCGAAAAGTCATTTCAAGCCACCTGAAAATTTGCACAGTTATTGTTTAAGTGATAATAATAATAATAAAAAAAGTCAGCTGCGTGCCTAGTGAAGGATTATACGGCAATCGCTTGTATAAACCAGTCATAAAAAAAAAATTATGTAAATTCATTTCAAATTCAATGAAACTTATACATCGAACTTATTATATAATTAGAATAATAAAAACAACAATCAACTGTTTGCACAATAGGAGTAAGACCGTCAGCTGAGGGATTATAATTGGTGAGCGGGCATTTTACAATGTAATCAGTCATGTAACTGACGATCTTTACCCCGTTATGTCGGCAGCTGACGATCATTTTTATTTAATATAATAAGTAAACTATTAATGATAAAAATTGCATGTCGCCTAATATCAATTCAAGTTAAAGTTCGTAGTTTTAATCTATTTATTTTTTTTTTATATTATTTATGTATTTCGATCTATCTAATTTTTTAATTGAATACGGGGATATCTGGTAAATAATAATTAATCATTTAAAAGAAAAATATATTTTATATTTATTGACCAAATATATTTTCAATAATTACTTCAATAAGTATTCTTCATCTTTAGTGGAATCTACCCTTCAAATTCCCCAAAGTTACGAATTTGACCTACGTAAAAATATTATAGAAAAATATGTTTTTAAAATTGTTTACATTTCAGCTTTAGTGTATATTAATATTACGCCACATTAAAATTTACATCATCTAATATACAGATGATACGGTGTCACGATATAATATAAAAAAAAAAAATTATTACGACAATGAAATTTTGGCTAAATTGATTTCAAGTCACTTGAAATTTTTATAATGAATAGTTTACGTGTTATATTAAATAAAAATGCTGCCGACATACCGGGGTAATGATCGTTAGTTACATCACTGATTACATTATAAAATGCTTAGTCTAAATGCCCGCTAAGAAACTATAATCCCTCAGCTGACGGTCTTACCCCCATTGTGCAAACAGCTGATTGTTGTTTTTATTATTCTAATTATGTAATAAGTTCGATGTATAAGCTTCATTGAATTTGAAATGATTTTACATATTTTTTTTTTTTTTTTATGACAGGTTTATACTAGCCACTGACGTATAATCTACTACGCCCGCAGCTGACTTTTTGATAATTATTATTATTATTATCACTTAAACATTAACTGTGCAATTCAAGTGGCTTGAAATGACTTTTCGATTTTTTATTTTTTTACAAGATGTACATACATTTTCTCACGACCAGCCGCACCACGATTCTGGCGGCTGACGTTGTTTCGATTATAAGCCATATCTAAACTATTACAAAAAAAATTAAGCGGGATGAAATGACCATATTTTTTTATATATAAATTTAGCTTCTTTTGCCAATACGTTGTTCATATACTACATATAGGGTACAAAATATGTGTCATTTGACCATTTATACTATCAGTAAAGCCGCATTCAGAGTTCTTAAATCAATAGCATATGCACTGTAGCTTATTGACTGTTCACTGTCACCAGAAATTTTGTCATATGATAAGACGTGCAACCGCCACGACCTACAAATTTAATACGCTGTTTGTTGTGGATTGTGCATAATTTTCTAAACTTATAGCTAGTGAGATGTTTTAATGAGACAGACATATAAACACATTGGCTATCGCATTCTATCAGTGACACCGTAGTTATCGAATGCCTTTACATAATCTAACATAATGTCATCATTAACAAATCTTGCTCAAAATTACAAAGACGGGCAGTAAATATGATCCATTTAGGTAATTAGGTTGTTAAAATCTAAGACAACAGAATTATAAGAACGATAATACATATAAAATATTTTACGAAACTAAATAGTTGGTTTCAAAATTCACAGATGGAGGGCTTTTCGTAACGTACTATTTCACAGATGTGAATGGTACATGGAACGTTAAAAGAATGCATTAAAGCATAACTCAGAGTGACATAACTCGTTAATTTAAAGAGGTCTGAATGCGACTTAAGGCGTCCGGTCAACAGTAGGCTATTAATGGTTAAGTTTTTAGAGAGATATACTGCACTCAGAATGTCAAAATTATAAATTAACATTAGTACTTAGAATTAAGGTAAATTATTGTTATAATTTCGTAGAAGTTCGTAAGTTAATGTTGAAAATCTTCTTAATTAATACTTATACTTATAAATTAAAATTGGAAGATTGCAAACTTCGAACTTTTATGCTACGTTCACAACCTTGAAATTAGAAATTAGAATTAGTACTTAGAATTAACGTAAATGTTTATTATACAGTTACGTACGTTCGCGTTCTCAACCTTTTAAATTAATACTTATACTTATAAATTCAAATTAACAGTTTGCAAGCTACAAACTCTAACGTTAATTTATAATTGAGGCATGCGCGGTAAGAATTTGTCTTAACCCATATTATTCTGTTACTATCTTTCTATTTTCTATGAGCACAGATATAAATTTTCCCTCTATTTTAATTCTTTTCAAAACTATGAAACACTCAAAATCTTATTAGCAAATATAAACAGCTGTCAAATATCGATCGATATAGTAAAAATTTACCGATACAATGCTGTCAGTGTTAATTTCTTAATTTACATTATGAACACTACTTAATTTCTACGTAAAATTTTTATGTTAAGTACTAATTTCACGTTAATTCTAATTTCTAATTTCGAGGTTGTGACTGCAGCATTACGCTTTATTTCTAACTGACGCATGTGCAGTAAGCATCGGTCCTACGACCATACTGTTCTTTTTTTATCCATATATTTCTCTTTTTTATGAACATCGATATAAATTTCTCCTCAAAACTATGAAACACTCAAAACCACATTAGCAAATATAAACAGCTGTTAAATATTGATCGATAAAGTAGAAAACGAAGTTTACCAGTATAACGCTAAATGGCAGTGTCATAATTTTACTTTCTTAATTTACAATGTGCATGCTACTTAATTGTGGCATTGTAAATACAGCATTAAAAGTTATGTGCGAATTTTCAAGGGTCAACAGTATTAAAATTATAATATTGAACAAAATTAATACAAATAGTGATTTTTAAAATCATAGTGCCTCTTTTATGTTTCTTATAGCTGAGTATACTGTTATTAAACAATATATGAAGAAGCCTGCAAAATAATAAGCATTATATTAATATTATCAAATGAGACTGTATGTTCTTTAAATACGTACTTGCAAAAACAATTCCAAGACCGAGCATTACTGTTCCAGCTATTGTATTTGCAATTATAAGGAGTTGAGCTGCCACTAGAAATATTATAATTGATACTGCTAAAGTTTCAAAAATTCCATATGCTATCCAAATATATAAAAGTATGATGCTTTTCTAAAACAAATATTAGTATGAGATTAAATTATTGTTTTTATTAAGCTAAACATAATTAAGGGTCCTTGGGCACTGGTGACCAGTTGCTGACTAGGTCGACAGAAGATTAATTTTAAGCTGACCAGAATAAGCAACCAAAGCGAGAACCAGTGATTAGTCAGTGTGACGGTATTAAAATGGGTCTCGAGGAAGTCACTGTTGCGCTATTTTTGCACAATCGTTTTAAAAATATCAAAAAAAAGGAAATATTGAGTGCACCCCTTTCTCCTAGAATGGGAGACCAAATGAATTCTTACTTTGTTTTTTAGTGATAAGAAAACAATGATAATTTTTTAACTATGTAAAATGGTTGTATTTTTAGGTTTATATGATGAATCAATAACATTAAATGATTAATAACCAATAATTTCACTATTCTATAACTCCTTACAAGATTAATTCCTAAAGCCAATGCGAGCTCTGATCTCAGAAATTAATCTCTCTGCGTAATTTCGACAATTTTACATACGTATAGTCTCCGCACTAATCGTTTGGTGGTCGAGTAGGCTGGCTGAACTCCCGTGCGCCCAATGTTGCCACATGACAGGGAATTTCCCTTTTTCAGGGAATTTTTGATGTCTAGAGGGAAAAAGGGAAATTTCGCCAAAAAAAGAGAATTTTCCACATCTGATAGATTGATAGATATCCCGTATCAAGATATGTCCCGCATTCTAACTTTTCTGCAGTTGACTTGTATTGGAGGAGGTGAGGACCTTTTTGTTTTTGGCTCGTCACTTGGATTTTGGGAAGTGAGGAACTTTTGGTTTTAGCTCATCACTTACATTTTGAGAGATGAGATGCTTTTTTAGCACCTGTCTCACATTCCATTGTATAACAACTGCTCACTTTAGGCAAGGGAATTTTCTTGAGAAAAAGGGAATTTTTGCACCACCCAAAGGGAAGTTTTCTTTCAGGCAGGTGACAACACTGCGTGCGCCGGCAGTGTTTATGTTATCATCGGAGACTCGTCAGTTTACGCGACCACGTGAAAAATTATACATTTAAGTTATTAAGGCGGCGCATAACCCTATAGATTTTTGTTTCCTATACAAGACTAACATACCTGAAATAAAATTAGTACTAATTATACATCATATTTTTCAGCGATTTTTTTTCTATCTAATAGGATATTTTTAATTTCAAACAAATTTGTAATAAAATTTTTATCGCTCAATAACTTAATTATAAGCATGAGGTAACAAGTTTCTGTAATTTTTTAAATATATTAGTGAGCTTCAAATAACTCTTAAATTTAGATGTCTAGATGGAGAAAAGTTAAAACAATACATCAATATTTTTTTCGTTATGATTGTTTATTTTATATTCGAATAATGTATAAGAAACTCATAGTTTAAATCTTACCAATGTTATTTTTTAGTTCGAGTTTATACCACAGATGGTGCTGCGACCGATATTTAGTGAGGCGAGTATTTTTTGTACGTAGTAATATATAGTAACCGCCCATTAGTTTACCATCCTTTTCTAATTCATTGCTGTAACCCTCTCTACATTTTTTCTTACAGTTCCAAACATCGGGAAGGATATTGAAAATGAAATAATGATTTTCTGACATTTTATTTAGTTTTATTCATAATTAGTTTCTTTAAATTTATTCTACAATTTTAAATGAAATTAATTAGATATATGTTAATTAATTAATTATTTATTATTATTATTTTTTCATTCATAAGATAAATCTTGGTTTAGTACTAAAATATTATACCAATATTATAAAAGCATTCAATTATAATTATATTAATATCTTTGAAATTATTTTGCAATTTATTTGACATTTTTTGACACCTTTATTTTGGACGTTTGCCATTGCTGATAGTACTAGGCTAGAATAGTACAATATAATTAGTATCAAAAAGATATAATACTTCAAGAGTATATGAAAAAACTAAATTCGGACGTTTCGCAAACTGCTCAACAATCTGTTTCCGTCTTCGGCGATCACGAGAAGTGATAAACATTTCAGTTTTCTTCGAGTTTTTATACCGAGTATTGTAAGAGTGGGAGCAGGTTATAGGTGCGTTGCTATTGGTTGGGTGGTTTGGATCAGGTATGGGTAGAGACGGGATTACCTGCGAAGGATTAACAACCGGATTAAGGTTGTTTGTCAAATTATTGTGTGGTAATGAGTTGTTTGTTACCGGATTAGTGCCTTGAGGATTAAATAATTATAATTATAGTACACCAAATAAAAATTCTTTTACATTAGATCTTAAAAATACTACAGCAGCACAGAATTATTTATTTTTTAAGGTAATTTATAATAAGTTAACTGTTAGTATAAGAGAAATAGGTAGAATTGAGAAGTGACATTACCGTTGGCAGCGCTGTACAAGGCAATATGACTGTCGTGTCTAGTATTCAGCTGTCAATATGCTGGTTAATTTAAGCACAGTGTATTTTTATTTTATGAAAATGCGAGTAAATATTTGCGAAATTTTTTAATTTTTACGCGCTACACATGTATTGTGGTGTATAACTGAAAGTGAGCATCAAATTACAGTATTTAACGTTTAATTTCAGTAGATTTGTTGAAGTGTAATTTGTAGTTGAGCAGGTGTTAAATGCCGGGCATTTAATTTTATGTGGTACATCTGAGTGTCGGTCATCTGAATTTACATATATAGATTATGTTTGTAAACAAGTGCATTATGTTCATTGCGTCATGAAGTAAAATTTGTTTTAGTTGGACAAAAGCAGCTAATATTATTAGCTATTATTATTCATATATTAGTGCAGTTTAGTTTTTCTGCGACAAATGTAATGAACAAACTCGCATAGTATCAGTTACTCCTGCCCATAACCAAATCTTATCCAATCTGGACTTAATATTAACTTTCCCTCCATTTTTCTTAAGAAAAGAAAAAACTAAGATGCCTATCTTTGTCCTATCTTGAATGACAGCCAAATACACTACAAATTGTTCTACTTTATAGTTTTTCACAACTTCTATCGACATTCTAACAAAAAATTAACACTAGAACATATGTAATAAGTTCAAACAGTACTACAGGCGCTTAGTACAATATTTGACCACCAGACTGCGTATCCGAGCGTGTCAGTTCTCAATAGGTTAAGTTGTTTATAAATTTGACGTACATGACAGCGAAATGCGCATGCCAGACGGTGCGGTAAGCGCTAGAGTTAAAATTTCTGAACTTGAGACACCGGGCTTGTAAAACCGCGCCTATGACACCATGGTACGGTTTTTTTCAAAATAGAGCGATCCTATTGGCTGAATATCTTGTTCCACGCTTCCAACACCAGAATGAAAGTGATACATTAATGTATCACTGGACAGCGAATCACGGGACAGGATATCACCCGTTAGCCAATCACGGGAGAGGGTGTCACCTGTCAGCCAATCAAGAGACAGGGTGTCCCCAGTTAGCCAATCAGGAGAACCTTAGAAAAAATTGACGTCATAATGTTACCGACAACTACATACAGACGCTTGCTAATTATTTAGTTAGATTATTTATTCATGAACCTTTTAAGATGAGAAAACGATAAATGAGGATATTTTTTAACTAGAATTAACACTAAAATTTTAAAATCTCAACTGGATGTCTGGAAACCTGGAAATAATCAGTGTTTTACCTTTTTAAAGACAACATGCTAAATTCAAATAAAAGGAAACCAACCGCGAGGCGGCAGCACTGAATCTTATTTTGTGACGTAGTTACCAATATGGTCTATTTACGCACAAGGCACAGTGTATAGTCAACTAATTTTAGAGCTCTGAATGTAGCTTTACACTAATTTTGTTTTAGTAATTTAAGGAAAAATATGTCCTTTTTACATAAAATGTCGTACATGCCAATTTAAAATATTATCAAACAACTTTTTCACAAATCCTATAATTACCAGTAAATTACAATAATATAAGTTGTATTAAACATATTTTATCCACAACTTGTACTGAATATTTTGTTTTAAATTATTAATTAAGATTATTATTAAAATATCCTCCATTATATTAAATTTAAAAAACAGAAACAGTACTGAAAAACATGCCGGAAATAACACATTTAAGAAAAATCATCCTGGTGTTCAAAGTTTTGACCCTTTGGCCCGGGGACAAAGACACCAAATTATTAACATTTACCAAAAATATCTGTTTCTATGCTATAATATTGCCTCTTTATATGGCTCTACTATACGAAGTAAAAAGAGAAGTGGCAGGTAATATAAAATCTTTTATTCAAGAAGAAAATCTAATGTTGCAATAACAATGTCATAATTATAATTTAGAATTAACGTTAAATTAATACTTAACATTACATGTGTACGTGCAAATTTAGTAGCATTCACAATATACATTAAGAAATTAAGAAACTGACAGCGGTGTATCGGTAAATTTCTATCGATTTCTATTATGTGTGTGAATTAATTTGGTCCGTTTTCTTCTTCCAGAAAAGACTTTATTGTGAAAATACATGAAAACATCTACTATAGTCGGATTGCTGTTAGATGACTGTTGCATGTATGTATCAAGTAGTGCATTCATATAATAATCTAGTTACCATTTTTCAGCGATTTTAAAAATGTGTTTTGTTATTTGGTTTAACTGTCAGTGCCTGGTAATAAATATTAATTAAAATATGGCTTGCGGCTAATTACTAAATTCATATACTTTAATTTTAAATCTGCTGGAATAAACAACAAATTATAATCCAAAATTTACGTATGAGTATAAATTTTTCCTTATTTATAATTATTACCTTAAAATTAATAATTTTGTTTGTTTGAGTACTGCTGTAAATTTATTTTCGCTCTCTAATTAGTAAAGATATCTACGAATCATGCTGTTTCTTTCTAATGCTTTGTTTTTTATTCAAATAATTTTGAAGGTTAGTTGTCAACTTGAGTCACTATACGTTACTATGGGTTGCATACCCATAGTAACTATAATGATATAGACAGAGAAAGCATATAGTATTGAATATCGATTCTTGTAGCAACGAACAGTCACGTATCAGCAATCCGACTATATACAAAGTATTTACCATGCTTGCAATTATTTTTTTCGATCTGTCTGGCAGTGGTTGTTTTGCTTGACGGAAAAACGACTCGTCCTTCGAAGCAATCCATTCATTGAGCCATTTATCTATTTCTTGAATTGTTCAAGTGCTGACCCGAAAGCCCGTGTGCCATTGATCTGAACAAGTGATAATCTGATGAAATGTTTGGTGAATACGGCGGATGAGGTAAAACGTTCCAGCGAAGTGCTTTCAAGATGGTCTTTACAATCTTTCCAAGAAGTGGTCTAGCGTTATCATGCTGGAGGATCAGTTTGTCGTGTCTCTTTGCATATTCCGGCCGCTTATTCTTCAATGCGTTTCTTAAACGGAGCAATTGTCGTTGGTTAAGTTCGACAGTGATGAATTGGCTCTGCTTTAATAACTCATGATACACTACACCCTTCTGGTTCCACCATATACAGAGCATTACTTTCTTGCCGTGAATATTCCGCTTTGGTTTCGATGCGTATGGTTTTCCTGGGTCGCAAATGGATTTACTTCGTTTGGTATTATCGAAATATGTATATCCTTTTTTCGTCTCCAGTCACAATACGATGCAAAAAAACCTTTTCTTTTTTGCCTGACAAGCAAGATTTAAGACATGGTTTTGAGCCTCTCAATGTCTTTTTCTTTCAGTTCGTACGGCACCCATCTTCCTTCGTTGTAAATCTTTCCCATGGCTGCCAAACTCACAGAAATTGTTGACCGATCGACATTCAACAATTGCACGAGCTCCTGTTGCGATTGACACGGATCTTCATCGATAAGCGCCTGCCATTCCTCGTCCTCGAGGGTTTGTAATCGACACTGAAATCATCACTTTTGAAACGTCGAAGCCATTCTCTATCGGTGAGAGTACGTTCACCATAAGCTTCTACGAGCATTCGGTGAGCTTCAGTCGATGATTTCTTCAAATGAAAACAGAAAATGAGAACTTCCTGGAAATTATGCTTTATTGGCTCGAATTTCAACATTTTCGAATCAGATAAACACGATGTTACTGTCGCAATCCCAAACGTTTATCAACTGAATATTATTGCCATATGTCAACACTAAAACATAAATCCGGTTGCAAATATTAGAGGTTAGAAAATTGCATAGTACAGCAATTGACCGCCAGATGGATCGAATTAATTCACTCACCTAATACTTTATCAATCGAATATTTGACAGGTGTTTATATCAGGTAATGAGATTTTGAGTCTTTAATAGTTTTGAAAAGAATTACAATAGAGGAAAAATTTATATCTATGCTCAATGCTCATATAAAACAGAAAGATATGAATAAAAACAGAACGTATGGTCATAGAAATTTTTGAGTTAAGACAAATGCTTACAGCGCATGCCTCTGTTATAAATTAACGTTTGTAGTTTTTAAACTCTTAATTTTAATTTCTAGGTATAAGTATTAATATAAAGGTGAGGAACGCTAACGTGCAGTTACGTATAACAAACATTTACGTTAATTCTAAGTACTAATTTTATTGGATTGATGCATAGTTTTGAAGTCATTTGATAGAAAACATTTCAGTGAGTACATCGGAATAGTATTATATATTCTGTAACAAGGTTGGAATGAGAAAATTCGATGCGAGTGGAACATCCGAACGCGAACCTCAGGCGAGCGTGAGGAACCACGAGCATCGAATTATCTCTTCCTACCGAGTCATAGACCCTATAGACCAGGAGCTCATAACATTCTTGGTCTCCGATTTCATACAGCATGCCTTTTGGAGGAGAGAATATTTACCCTGTGACAACAAAAAAGAGATGGTACTAAATCCCTGCACGCTTTCCGGTCATAGGGAAAATTGCATTTCCACTTGCACAAAATTTTTGTGTTTTTCTCTGATTTAATATTGCTTGCCCTTTTGTCAAAAGAAAGTTATAACAAATTTAAAGTCTTTTAATTATAGGCATGCTGTATGAAAACGCGGAAAATCATATTTTTTTATTACAAGATCACATGACCGTTTGAGCCCTTTGGGACCCTCCGAATCGCATGCATATATTTAAAAGACTTTAAATTTGTTATAACTTTCTTTTGACAAAAGGGCAAACAATATTAAATCAGAGAAAAGCACAAAAATTTTGTGTTTAAGTGGAAATGCAATTTTCCTTATGACCGGAAAGCGTGCAGGGGTTTAGTACCATCCCTTTTTTGTTGTCACAGGGTAAATATTCTCTCCTCCAAAAGGCATGCTGTATGAAATCGGAGACCAAAAACTGTCATGAGCTCCCGGTCTACTACTTTCTCCACGACCACCAGAAAGAAAGAAAAAAATTCAGAAATAATTATTTTAACAAAGATTTTATCCTAACATATAATTTATGTTGCATAACAAATTAATCAATTAATTAAATTTATTTTTTTATTTATTATTTGTTTAATTTTAATTTAATTTACCGCACATCGGCCACTATTTTAGTACTTTTTAGGTTTGCATTTATATAATGCAAAATAATATTGCAAATATATAATGTAAACATTGCATATATTTTAATGTAACCCTACAAAAACAAATGACAACAAGCATAGAATAGTTATTCCATACCAAGTGATGGAATGAAATACACGCAAAATGCATAAGAAGATAAATGAATTTATCTCTATTTATTTATTTATCTTTAGAATAACATTATTACTCTTGTGTTACAATATTAACTTTCTGTAGTCAAAATTGGTTTTACAATTGGTAAATTCTATAGTGGTCTTAGAGAAAAACATTTTGTTTTTTGATATTGTTTTTTAAATTTTGTTAAGCATTAAAAATTGTGGAAAATAAGGAGTATTTTCGACATATAATGCTTCTTTATTTCTGAAAAGGCAAGAATGGTTCGTAGACGCTAAAAATATTTGTGCTGTGTACGGTGAGAGTACCGTTGACGATTCCACATGCTGTAAGTGGTTTAGAAAATTATGTAGAAACAATTTTAATCTTAGTGAAGCACCACGTTCTGGCTGACTAGCTAAGACTGATGACTACGAAATATTGGCGCTAATTGAAAGTGATCGGCATAGAACAGCTCGAGAGATCGGAGAAATTCTTGGAATCAACCAGTCAACAGTGTCAAATCGATTATGTCAACTTGGAATGGTTAATAATGCCGATGTATGGGTGCCGCATGAGTTAAAAGAGAAAAAATTGCTAGACCGAGTTCCTGCTTACGATTCCACATTGAAGTGCAACGATCTCAATTCATTTTTAAAGCGGTTGGTTACAGGTGATGAAAAATGGATTGTTTCTAATAATGTTAAGCTTAGAAGATCATGGTTTAAGCGCGAAGATGCCCGTACAACCAGCCAAAAGCTAGTTTACAGCAGAAGAAGTTTATGCTATGCATTTGGTGAGATTGGAAGGGAATCGTTTATTAAGAGCTGTTACCTGAAAACCAGTCCATTAATTCGGAGAAATACTGTTCACAACTAAATGAATTAAAGCAAGCAATCGACCAGAAGCGGTCCGAATTAGTCAACAGAAAGTGTATTGCGTTCCTTTAGGACAATGCTAGACCACACATGTCTTTGGCCACCCGACAGTAACTTTTACAGCTTGAATGGGATGTTCTGGTTCATCCACCATACTCTCCCAACCTTGCATCCTCCAACTAGCATTTATTTAGATAGTTTTCAAGCATCTGAGATGGTAAAAACTTTACTTCCTTGAAAGACTTGAAAAATTACCTGAATCAGTTCTTTAGCCAGAAACCTGAGAACATCTACGAGGGCAGGATTATGCATCTACCAGAGAGATGAGGAAAGGTCATCGAACAGAACGACACATACTATATTGATTAAGGGCCGGTTTCTGGAACATTTTTTTATTGACACGATATCGCTTCAATAGTTATCGATGCAATAAACATTATCGAGTCGATAACTTTTTGGCGGTTTCTCGATTTTCGTCTGGCATGTTTATTGTATCCAATAACTATTGCAGCGTTATTTATACATTTCAATTCACACAGCCAAAATATTTACAAAATCTCTTGTCATTTATGTGATCAATTGTTAACAAATGATAGTAGTCAATGTCAGTGTCAAAAATAATTTACAAAATTATATATTTTAAACAATTAGTTTAAAAATAGATTGTTAAAAAATGGCAGAAAAAATGTGTAAAAATTTCGCATAGAAAGTTTGCAACAGACATATTTTTTTTTGATTTTCAATATTTCCTCTTTATTTTGCGGCACATAAATAAATTGTGGTCTCGACAGAGCAATTCGATGTATTACTTTTTTAACAATTTTGCAAACTGTACTTTTGTGTACATGCACATCATCACCAACTAGCATTTGGAAAGCTCCTGTTTCCAGAAATCTCAAAGCAATTAAAATTTGAAGTTGTACCGAAATAGATTTACTTCTTTGGGTCATGAGTTCTAATTCACCTCCAATTAGACGCATAATTCCATACATTTTCCTTTGCTTAGCCGGTATCGTTGAATAAATTCTAATTCGCTATAAATGCGGAATGGGTCACTTTTATCTCTCACAGTTCTCCGATGTAATAAACATACTGCAATAACAACATCCTCAACAAATTCATCAGAACTTGAATTGTCCATTTTACCTCTATAACAGTATAAGAATATCTTAATATATATGATTTTAAGAAGCAATTACTAGTATATTTTACGTAATATAAATATATTTTTTTTAATATACTGCAATATACAGCAATTGCGAAATAACCTGATCTGTCTTATGTCAGAACTGACATTAGATGACAATTCTCATATATATCGATACGATAAAAGGTGCTCATCGGCAATATAACGTATCAATAAGTTATGGGTTCGATAGTTCATCAATAAATAGAAAAATATATTCAAGAAACCCAAATTATACTATTGTATTGATAAGTTGCGATATCCATGGATATCGATACGATATCTACAACTGAATTTTTCGAGAAACCGGCCCTTAATGTAAATGTATCTTTTAATGAATAAAATGTTTCTTCTATTTTTGTCAAAAGACCGGGACGAACTTTTGCATCAACCCAATAATTTATAATTATGAGATTGTGAATGCAGTATTAAGCAAGTATTTAGGTTCTAGGGATTCAACAGAGTATTTATTCCTAAATATAATAAATACATTAACATTTACTCAATTATTGGTGTTTACTTTCATCTTTCGAGCAAAAAGAAAATATATTAAAGGAACTATAACCAAACTACATGATTTAAAATTATATTTCGACTCTCCAGAAACAGATGAGATGGAAAAACGTATTAGAATATTATCATTCATAACTTTCGGTTATATAATTGGATCATCAGGGTTCTATCTGTCAGTTCCTTTTCTTCTCCTCAAATCTTGCCAAGAAAAGAAAAAGTATGCTGTACACTTTAAAGATATTCCATGTGGTGTTAGTTTTCCAGTAAGATTACCTTTTGACTACAATAATTCACCAGCTTACGAGTTGGTGTTATTAAATTACATAATGATAGCTTGTATATTTGCTTGGGTTATCGTTTGTTGTATGCTTTTCATTTGTACACTTACTTTCCATATTATTGGACATTTGAGAAATTTAAAAAATGTTTTGAGTAATGCTGTATTAACTCAAAATGAAGAATTGATGAAAAGATGTATTGACTATCATAATGCAATTATTAGGTAAGTTTAAACCATTTGAATTTCCCGCCACGAATCGTCTTCTTAACGTATTCTAACTTACCTTGTTTAAATTCACCCTTAAAGTTCGTCTAGTGAAAGATTTCCCATCAAGGTGTGACGGTAAAATTTTATTGCGCCAAAAATTAGCGTCACTAATCAAAACTTCAGATGAGGCAATGCTCCGCCTCTTATTACGCGAAAATGTGCAAATATAATGAACGGTGCAAGAGTAGATGTTATTGTAAGGTCTTAAGTGTAGCAGAGGCGTCGGTCCAGCTCAGTCCTCAGGTGTGGGTTACAAGATTTAATTAACTAAAACAACTGGAAATGTTATGGTGTATCGCGCCACTCAGTTTACAACCGCCCCTCTATGTCCCACCGAAACTGAGAAAAATGGGGTTCCCAATCACTGTTCACACTTACCGCCCATTTACACACAAAATATCTAGAAAGTCAAGGTATAATCAACGATACTTTATTATATATAATAAAACTAATTCATAATAATTACCGATACAGTACTCGAAGACAAAAATAACGGAGAGGTACAGAGTAGCATTATCCAAAATTATCAATAAATTACTGGTCTGTCATTGCTAGCGTATACCAAATTTTAAGAAATCTAAATAAAAAAAACGATTACCCAATAAAAATATTTGAAACTCCGCGATAAATGTACACCGATAAAGATCTCAACATAGAAACAGTGATAACCCTTTCGCATAACAATTATGTACGTAATTAATCAAAACTATTACAGGTACTTATTTTACAAATTAGACACAAATTAAATGAGTGAGTATACGCCTACATGGGAATCAGTTGTCATGACAAGCGATGTATTTTTTTTTTACTCCCACCACTACAAGTTACGAGACAACCTTATACTTCTTGAGACATACCTACGTCTAGCTTATTTTCTATTCTTCATAAAATTTCTATCATTTTTATTTGTAATGTAATAAGACACTGAATATTATTAAAATTATATAATGTTATATTTAATAATTTGGTATTCTATATAACCTTTCAAACTTCCAACCTAAATTAGAATCTTAATAAAATAGGGCCCTGTCAGACAGTGTTATATCCTGCTGCCAATGGTTTATATTTGAACTTATACCAGACAGTTTATATTGACCTTGATGGGAAATCTTTCGCTAGACGAACTACACTCTTGGAGTTAGGAAATCGCATTATCATAGATGGGTTCGGGAATCAAGCTCAGAGTGCTCCGGGTCATTCTGTTTAACTCCAGAGCGTTCGAGTAGAGGCCAAAACGCGTTTCCTCGAGCGGTGTTTTCCAAAATATGTATTGAACTCAACCTGACTTTAGTAAAAAATTCGATATTACGACGTATTTGATTCATTGAATAAAAAGACATAGGAAGGAGGGTATTGTCTACAATCACAACTATACCGTCCGACAAAACCCCCACTCCTAAGAACTACAATTTGAGCGTTCTATTGGCGGATGTAAAAACACGAGTTTTAATATTGAAAGAGTATGTCCAAGAAAAATTCCTGGATGCTCGCCTGTTTCAAGAAACAATATTTCATTTTGTATTTGTATATCAGTGCAATGTTTCAGATATTGGAAATTTGTGGATGATTGTTTCTCTCCATTTTCTCTCTTGTTTGTAATGTTTGGCTCAGTACTTATTGGAATGTTGGAATACGAAATAATATTTGTAAGTACTGACTTTCTAATTGTGGATCTCTGACTACGGAGCAAGTATAAGGAGGAGCACAACCGTATAGTTTCTTATACAAAACTAACAATCCGAATTAAAACAATCTATGCATCCAAATTTGTAGCTGTGTCTATGGATGCAACATCTGAGGGCCGAATACGTCTAATAATTATAAATAATTACAAATTTGTAAATTAATATAGGATTTACAATTTTCTTTTCTTGTTCATACTACGAGGAAAAGTCAGTAATAAGGTCACAAACCGATGTTGGAAAGTTAAAAATAGCAGTGAGCTATTTCCAAAAGTGTCATTAGGTGGCAGCAAAATCTAGCTTGATAACACTTAAATGACAGTTGTGCGTGCGCAGGAAGAATGAAAATGGTGATCGGGTTCGAAGAGTATACTGCGAAAGAGCAGCGTGCTGTTGTGCGTTTTTTGTGGGCAAAAGATTTACTGCAAAGGATATCCATAAGGAAATGTATCCTGTTTACAGTGAAGAGTGTTTGTCGCGTAAAGCATGTTTGTCGCGTACAACTTGGTCGAGAAATTCTTTCAAGAGCGCTTAAAAGTTGTTGACGAAGACCGAACTGGGCGCCGTTCAGATGGCGAATGATGCAACAGATCGACGAGTGGACGAGATGGTTAGAACTAACAGGCAGGTTACAATATACTGCATAGCAACTGCAACAGGATGTTCTCGGGTTTGGCATACAAAAAAGCATCTTGTCTTCAAACGTTTCGCCGGTGATAACGATGTTGAACGAGAGGTACGCACGTGGTTGAGACTGCAGCCCAAAGACTTTTATACAAGTATTTGTTTGAATATTTATTTAATTGCCTTTTGTGACTTAATTACTGACTTTCCCTCGTATTAGGGATTCAGGTTAAAATAATAAACACATCATGCACTTATCTTAAATGCCCTTTCTGTAAAATATATTATTCTTTATCATTTAATAATTTTTACCGACAGCCATCATATATAAGGGAGGTATTGTGATCATACCGATTTTAAAATTTCGAGATTTCGATGGATCTCTACGAACTGAGGTCGCTACATAAAGTTTTGACTATTTTTAGCATGATGTCTGTCTGTCTGTTTGTCTGTCTGTCTGTCTGTCTGTCTGTCTGTCTGTCTGTCTGTCTGTTTGTCTGTCTGTCTGTCTGTCTGTCTGTCTGTCTGTCTATCTATCTGTCCGTCGGTCTGTGTACACGTGCAGAGCAAATTCGGCTAAAAGGATTTTTATGAAACTTTATATTTAAGCTTTTGACATCAATGGCACGAGTTGATCATTTTTTGGTAAAAATCAATTAACTAGAAATGGGAGTTTACTCGTGTCAGTTTTAAGATTTTTGCGAATATTTCACAAAATTGAAATATTTCGAAAAAATTTATATTACAAAAGTTACTATAAAAGCAATAACTAACAACTTTTATTTCAGATATATATATTATGAAATTGTCAACGTAATATAATACGTTATTTTCTTTTACAATAATAACTACTCTGCTGCTAGAATGTATTTTATACAAGTACTTTGTGATGGCGGTCGGTCCTGTGGTGGCCATAGCTGATTTCTAATTTTATTTTTTAAACATTTAAAATTTACTTCCCTTATAATAGTGAATATTTTAATTAAATTAAATATTTTAGGAACAGTCAAATGTATCAATCTATGAAATAATTCGGCATATTTTCCATATAATAGCTTGGGTTGGAATGATTTTTGCACTTTGCCAAGTATCTCAGATGCTTCTTGACGAGGTATAATATAATTTAATCAAGTGCTTCTCAAACTGTGTTTCGCGAACCGGTGTCCATGTGCCCCTCCCCTGTGTGCAAATGATATTTTCTACATACGAGGAGGCACAATGCAAAACCGACTTCACATTTTTTTCAAAATCGAGATATTCCGTGATTATCATTTCTTACCTTGAAAGCTATTCGGAAAACAGAAAACATGTAAAAAAAATCAACGATATCCGTTTATAATGTCACATCGAATTGTGCAAGACAAAACAGAACCAACTTTATCCACAAGCGAGTCTGGTGCAAAATCAACTCTTTCCATTTCAGCCAATCACATCACTCCATTATTTTATCTATTTGCGCAGGTTACAAACACATGTAGATAAATACAATTTGACAATAACAAGTTATAACACGTACGTAACTGCCGTAACAATTAATTGAAAATTAATAAAATGCTTTTATTATATTGTTCTTAAAAAAGCGATGGGGAGCGATTTTGTGCAAAACCAACGTTATCCAGTCAAATCTCAGTAAAACCTACTTTTTCCAAACAAAAAAGTGGATTATCTCACAAACTATTAATTTTTCGATATGGGCGACTTATTTAATCTTAATCGTATTACTATAAACAGTAGAATTACCAAAATAAAATCATTGTAGTGATAAAATTAACTCGAAAATAGTTTTTTTTGAATACCCAAAGTTTTGATGACTGTGATAAAGCTGGTTTTGTTTTGTACCTCATGACACAAATACGATATTGCACATTGTAAAATAAACCTGCCGGTCCATCACATGAGATAGTTTGAGAAGCACTAGTTTAATCCATTCCTGATTTGTTTGGTTACAATTTGCTTTGTTATGTTTTGGATAGAGTACAGATATTGCAGATGAATTATATAAAATGGATTGGCTAGTATGTCCACTGGTAATGCAGAAAAACATACTCTTCATGATAATGCGATCGCAAAAACCTTTAATATTGAGGACAAGACCAACTGGTCAACTTAAATTTTTCACCTTCATTATGGTAAGGATGATTTTGGGCCGGTATATTTTAAATATGAATGATAATAATATGTATTTGTTTTAGGTATTAAGAAGTGGATATTCTTTTCTTGCAATATTAAAAACTGTAAAGCAAATTGTCCAAACTTGCTCATATTCAGTTGGATTCTGAAAGCTGGCGTTATGCATCATTTTCATGGTAGTGTCAAAGGCGCGAGAGGGGCGAGAGGCGTGGTGTTATATTTACAAGTTCGAATTTCATGGTGGGGTTGGAGGCGTGATAAGTGCTCGTTTTCGGTTTTGACAACATTTATATCTAACCCAAATCTAACCTAAAAGTTTATAAAAGTGTTTGGAGTAAACGGTTAAGTGTCTCACTATAGATCAGTGCTCCGCAGTCTTTTCTCACCTACAACACACCAAAGTTCTTCCTAGAATTCCGCAGCACATCAATAGCTAAAATATATAGATACTAGCTGAACACCCGTAATTCGCTACGGTATATTGACGATCTCATTAGTGTAAAATCCTCAGTTTGTTTTTAAACATGTGTATGGGTAACCTTTGTAAGCAAAAACCTAGTCGATATCTCATTTGTCTTAAAAGATATTGAGGAATCCGTGAAATAAACATTTTACTCTTTTTCACCACATAGCGGTCAAATGTCAAAAAATCCTTTCTTAGTGGGTTCTTACGTCATACTGAGTAAAAAAAAAAACTTTTTAAAAATTTAAAAAAGACATATATATGACAAAAAGGAATGTTATAACTCAACAAACGAAGGAAATATGAAGGCTTCTTCACCCCGTTTGTAGATTCACCCCTTTAGAGATTGATTAGGACAAAATTCTGAATGCAGATTCAGCCTTTTAGGGATTGACTAGGGTAAAATTTTTATATTAGTTTAAATTTGTATGGGTAACTTAAAGCAATATTAAACCCTAAAATTCGTTAATATATATTTTGAATGTGTATTTTTTATAGTTTTTTATCACATTGCTCATGCAACGAGTGTGTTACGCCAGTTCAACAACTGCTACAGTGAAGTTCACTGGAAAGCTGCAAAAAGGGTATCTTATTGGCACAATTAATTTATCCTTAGTATTTCAGCGCAACCAGAAAGACATCATAGGCTTTGCCGATGCGGACTGGGCTGGAGACGAAGACGACCGCAGGTCTTACACCGGCTATATTATGAAGTTTGCGAATGCGGCAATCAGCTGGGAGTCCCGTAAGCAAAAGACGGTGGCTCTGTTCAACACGGAGGCTGAATATATGGCGGTCAGTGAAGCCAGCAAAGAAGGAGTTCACATTAAAGGGCTCCTAAATGAACTCTGTAATAGAGACGGTCCTATTCTCATGGGATACGGTCAATGACAATCAGGGAGCACAAAAACTTGTACATAACCCTATTTTTCATAAAAGGACAAAACACATTGACATACGTCATCACTTTGTAAGAGAGGTTATGACAATTAATCAAATTGACATTAAATATTTACCATCTGACAGAATGACAGTTGACATTTTTTCAAAGGCTTTACCTTCTGTCCAACACAAATATTTTGTCAAGGAGTTAGGTTTACAAATTTTGAGTAATTCGTACAGTCTGTTCCAAATGGTTAGGCGGAACTAAATAGGAATTTCGTTCTTTTAGGTTGTCACGAGAAGGGACCTTGCTTGGGTTATTTCATTTTTCATGTTGGAATGTCAAAATTTAAAATTCCAACAATGAAACCATGGAAAAGAATGACATATGTCAAAATTTTATAATTTTTTTTACTGATTTTATTGACAAAAAAATAAATAAATGGTAAATTTGTATTAAGAATGACACAAAAAATCAAAATATAAAGAAAATGACATTTTAAAATGATATTAACCTTAACCAAAAAATGTTTATTGTAAGTATGATTTACAAAGCTTAAACAAAACGGTCGAAAAGCACGATTTAAACGATGAAAGTAACTAGACTGCAAAATCTAGTTCCGTCTAACCGTTTGGAACAGACTGTATGTCACTGTGGATGCATAATTATAGAGATGTGAATTATTGGATTATGGGAGGGTGTTGAAACTTTATGTTGAACCAAGTGTGCTAATCCAGTAATTCACATTAATAAGTAGGCTTATGAAAAACATATAATATATATAAAAAAATAATAGTTGTTGATATAGTCTGTCATATGTTGTATTGTACTTTACATTATGTTAATATATTTGAGTAATTGTGTTTATTGTGTTCATATATCTTTCCATTAATTGTTCAACCACATAGATGCCCGTCTAACAAGTTTCTACTACGTATTTGTAAATAAGGTGGATACATGAGAGCGAAATGCGTATGCCCGACGATACGGTAAGCGCTAGAGTTGAAAATTCTGAACTTGCGACACCGCGCTTGTAACACAAATGGAAGCTCTTAGTACTCAAATAACGAAGAAAAAGGTTCAAAAAATGTTTATCAAATAAATATTTTTGGACATCTAGTATTCTGTTGGCTTCTTACACTTATTAAATACCTACAAAACCCTGGAATGTGTGAAAATTCACACTTCACATCAGTTTTGCTATAGTTACTTTTCATTTTTATATATGCACGGGTAGCGGGTAATTAACGGGTAAAGGGTAATTATCGGATAGCGGGTAAATATCTGGTAACGGATAATTAACGGGTAATGGGTAATTGTTGCGGTTACCCGGTTCCATAAATTTCTACTTCTCGTCATTCCTAGACCAGATCAAGCAACCAAAGCGACAACCAGTGCTTAGTCATTGTGACAGTATTAAAATGGATGTCAACGAAGTCCTGTTGTGTTACATTTGTATAACCGTTTTAAAAATGCCAGAAAAAGAAATGGAAATATTGCGTGCACATTTTTTACAAGAATGGCACACAAAATGAATGTCTATTTTGTTTTTTGATGATAAGTAACCAATGATAATTAATTTTTTAACTATGTAAAATCGTTTCATTTATTTGTGGGTTTATTGAAAGAATCAATAACATTAAATGATTAATAATAATTGAATAACAACTAATAATTTCACGGTTTTATTCCTCTTTACAAAATAAATTCCAAATCCCACTGCGAGCTCTGATCTCAGTAATTAATCTCTCTGTGTTATTTCGACAATTTTACAAACGTATAGTCTCTCTCCGCACTGATCGTTCGGTGGTCGTGCAGGCTGGCTGAAGTCCCGTGCGTCGCCCGTGTTTATGTGTCGCTGGAGACACGTCATTTTCGGCGACCACGTGCAAAATTATACATTTAAGTTACTAGGCATTTACGTTTAATCAATCCATAAGATTGGTCAGATTAAACTGGTGACGTCACAAGTTTGTTAAGAATTTCGTGAGAAACATTAAATCTGAGATTAAATAGTAACGTCTGGTGGCGGTAAGGCTAGATGCAACTGTCAAATTCCTGTCGTTGATTGCCACTAATACTGCGTTTTCCTATAATGAGTTTATTACCAATAATAGAAGAGGCTAAAAGATTTATTATTGAAGAAGTTGAAATTATATTATGTATGGTGCAAACGATAATGGATAAAAGCGTAAAAATCAAATATAATGTACATGTCAAAATAAAATTGTATTTCCCAACAACACCGCAGTTCACACACACAGTATTTATTGAATCTATTTTATTTATTTTTTTGGCTATGTTTGCATCAGTTTCAGATTAGCTGTGAGATTCAAATTTAATCGTGCTAAGTAAGTCTCACCACAAAATTAATCCCAGCAAACCTGCTAGATCATCAGATTGTTTTCAAATGCTTTGAGCGCTCTGCCAGATCCTCGGATGGACTAAAAATAAGCTATTATGTACGATTCAACTGACTTTACGAACGGATCGACAGCACTTAGATCGCTCGGGTTAAACTGACTGACTAAACGTAAGCGCTTATTGAGTTTACTAGTCGTTGAAGACGTTCTTCGTAGACTGATCGTCCGTGTGCAAGGAAGTCAAACCAGTGGTGCAAACCTTTTAATGTGTGCTTGTCAAAAATTTACAAATAATATATATCGAGCTCCTGATGTGCCGGGCAATTTTAATAAAGCATAAAATAACAAAATGTTAATTATTGCAGAATTTTAGTCAGACTAGTATAAAAATTAACATGTAATTTCCTAAAGATGAACTCATAACTTATCAGGAACTTTGTTGTATAAAAATCAATATCAATTATTTATTATTCAGATTTTTGCTGTTATGCATAGGATACTAAATGATTATATCAAGTTTACATCACATTTAGTAATATACACGCCGAACTAGATTCATCAGTCATTCTATTTCCTAAACTGTCATGTAAAATTCATTTTGGAAAAATCCTAATTGTTGGTTAGTTTCTCTCGCGTATAACACAAATTTACTTGTATATACAGTAACAATTAATAAAAAAAAAATGATGTGAAGTGTGAATTTACACACATTTCAGGGTTTTGCAGGTATTTAGTAAGTGAATGATGATTATTTGGGATGCCAAAACAAATTTTATATTAAAATATTTTTTTTGTTAATAGGTTTCTAAATATGTGCAGTATTTTTTTTGTTTTTTTATATAGCAAGGTTCATTGGTGCATTGGTTGTTATAAGCTTCGCCCCTCTGATTTCGTGTACATTGAAACAGAATTAAATTATAATTTAAACAATTTCCACTGGTTATTAAATTTACGCTTTTAAAAATTAAATGCAACAATTGCCAAAATAAAACTAGAATATTGAAAAAATTATTTAAACAATATAAAGATTTAAAAAAAAAAAACAAAAAATAATATTGTGTCTTCTTGCAGGGTTCGATCTCTTTCGACCGAGTTAGTTGGGTGAGAAGCCAGCGTTATAACCAGTACACCAGGATAAACCTTCTAGTGTAGCGTGTTAAAAAGCTATAACTTGTGTACATTATTAGCCAAAAAACACAAAATGTGCGTTTTTTTCCAAAAACATAATCTGATCAAAAATTCCTGTTGTACTATTCCGGTTCATATCAATGTACATTACTTAGAATTTTTTCCGATTTTTAGTTTAAACCGTCTGCGCTACAGGGTGTAGGACAACATTTTTTTTGCACAATTTAGGCAAAAATGCTTCAAAATAATTTATTTTGCAAAAATAAAAATTTGATCGTTAATCCACGTACCAAGGGCTTTCATTTGATACCCTACTCAGAATTATAAAAAAATATTTTTTATTCGATGAGCACATATTTGTTTTTATTTTTAGGGGGATATGTCTTTAGATGTTTTAGTATTTTTCCTATGTGCGGGTCAAAGAGTTGTATAAGTATGCCGAATTTCAACTCTCTAGGTTTAGCCGTTTGGCTACAATTTTTACCGAACAGACAGACAGACAGACAGACAGACAGACAGACAGACAGACAGACAGACAGACAGATAGATAGACAGACAGACAGACAGACAGACAGACGACAAAATGACGGTTTTTTGGTCATACTTACAAAACCCTAAAAATGAAAAATGAATAAGTTATAAGCGAATGTAATGATATCAACTGCAAATGGTTGACGTACCAGAAATTTTTTTCGTACATACCATATCTGTCACACGGACCATAGGTTCACCATGTCTGGTCTAAACCATATAATAGGTTTGTTCGTGTCACTACCTGGCGTTTTACTGCAAAACGCGGCTGTATTTAACGTGGCGTTTAATTTAGAAACGTACTAGAAACGCACTAGAAACGCAAATTTTAAAAGTATCGGTTGAATACATAACATAAACAGTTGTTACTTAAAGGCGCTATTTGACAATAGTTAATCTATAAAATTTAACATTTATGATTTCTTATTCAGGTGCGCACCCAGGTGAGGCTCTCAGCCTCCCCAAACAATAAACAAACATGTTTTTAGGGGCACATTTTGCTCGTAATAGAACATGACCCCCCCCAAACATTTGGCTTCTGCACCTTCTTAAAAAGTGTAGGATTCTGAGCCCCCCTAAGAAAAAAATTTGGGCGTGCACCTGTTCTCAATCGAAATTAATTAATTTAATTTTTTGAGTGGAACTGTTACTCTTGTCTGAACCTGATTATTAAGGCCTTATCACACAAGAGTTAATATTAAAGTCTTGACTTGGAAAATTAAAGTTGTTGCATTCGAATCGAAGTTATTTGTGTGTGATAGTATGAAAAAATAATAATAAGAAAAAAAAACTAGGTTTTAGACTAGGCAACTGGAACATGATTCCTTTTCTCTGTCTTTCTATCCAGGTTTGTCAAAAAGTGCGAGCACCGACTGGTGTTCTCTCGATCTCAACTGTTGCGTCTTAGTCGTTTTCTTACGTTGAGGTTAGTTTGTTGTATAATTGTTATTTTCGAATATAATATTTAATAAAAAAAAAAGATTTTCGATGAACAACTAATTAATTTAATGAAACCTCAAAATAAACTTCTCAAAGTAATATTGTCAACTATCATAATAACAAGAAGTACGCATGCGCAAACAAAAAGTCTTAAATAATATTCAAATATTGTGTGATAAGTCAAAACTAAAGACGTGAATCCTGAAAAAAAAACTACAAAAGTAAAACTTATTTTTTTTTTTTAATTTGTAAAAAATTGGCATGAGTACTAAGTAAAACTTGGGATAGCATACTAGTGTGATACGCCCTTTATCGTGATTCATCAAATGCAGATAAAGAATATAATCTGGATATACGTTGTTTTGCCATTGTAATTCATATGTACAATCTCCATCATAAGTACAGTACACACTTTGAATCATTTTCAATTTACTGTAGATTTATTTCTATTCAACTGGGTCAAAAGTAAGCTGTAAGATTTATCGACGGCATCTTTCTGCCGAAAGTTGTTTTAACGAAACGAACAACCTCTAGTGACTTTTCAGTAAACTTCTAATTCAAACGAACAGAAATTTTTGACGCAACACTAAATCGTAGACGCAAAGTAGCGAAACGAACAGACCTATTGTGTTTTAATTCAAACTATTATTGTTTTTCATTTATAATGAGTTGCTAGTTGACTGAGCCAAGAGTTAACTGAATTGAGATTTTTATATTTGATATTCGATCTGAGATCTAATCTGAAATCTGAAGTCACGTCTGATCTGAAATCTAACCTAAGGTCTCAATTGAGATCTGGTCTAAAACATGACTGACGTGATATCTGATCTGACATCTGCTGTGCGATACCGAAATTAGGCGTTAAGTCACTGTAAGGGCTAAAGTCAGTTCTACATTATACTTTTTTCAATACTATCCAACTCTGATGTCATTTCAATTTTTGATAGTACAGATACTACAAAATAGTATGGAAAAAAAATAAGAGACTGCGATTTCCATCTTTTCCTTCCATCTTTTATTACTTTGTGATACTCTTCACTGCCAACTTAAAAAATTCTAGGTTCAGATGACAGGCAACAGATTGGTTATAGAACCAATTCTAGTAACCAATTTATAAATATTGTTTAATTGTGCTAAGTTTATTTTTAATTATATGTTCGAAATAAACTACATATCAACTTCATAAACTTCTAAAAGTTAAGTTGTAAACAAAAACTAAAAAGTTAGTAGTTGGTACGACTGAGAAGTATACAACTGTCACCCAATATTTGACCGGAGGTAGTTTTGAAAATAGTATAGTTTGTAGTATAGCATCGAAATTTGGAAGGAAGTATTGTGTTTCACATTATACTTTTTAGTTCAGTACTACGCAAAAAATCTGTAGTGCTTCGCAAAAAAGTATAACGGACTTAACGTTAAGTAACGCCGGTTTTTGTCGAATTGCGATTCTGAATGAAAGTTTCCGTGCACATTAACGCTGAAAGTTGGAGTGACTTGACGCCAGATGAATCGCAGCGTTGAGAAATAGCTTCTACTAACATTAACATATTCTATCCTCTAAAATTCGAGATTCGAAGTTATAATTTAATTAAAATAACATCAATCTTTATCAAATAATGTATCTGACTGCATATTCTATTACAGATTACATAAAAACTTATTATTACTTGGGAACGGGGGAGGTAAAATTTAGAAAATAAAACAAAGTGGGAGGGTCATGCAAATATTCTAATAATCACTTAGGGAGGAAGGAGGTAAAAAATCAGAATATTAACAGGGGCAGGGGATAACATTACTAAAAATCACATGAAAAGTTGGCAGAAGTTCAAAAAAAATAAATATATATATATATATATATATATATATATATATATATCTATATATATATATATATATATATATATATATACTTGAGGTCAGAGGAGGTAAAAATTCAGAAAATAAACTGGGAACAGGGGGGACAAATATTCTAAAAATAACTTTAAGGGAGAGCAGAAGTACAAAAAAAATCATTTGAGGATGAGAAGTAAAACTTCAGAAAATAAGTTGGGGGCAAGGGGGGACAAAAATTCTAAAAATCACTATAACCGGGTAGGTGGCAAAACATAAAAACTAATCACTTGAGAATCGAGTGCAGAAATTCAAAATATCACTTGGTGGCGGAGGTAAAATTCAGAATATCACTTTGTGATGGCTAGGGGCAGAAATACAAAATATCAAGTTGGGCAGGCAAAAATTTAGTGTAGGCCTTTTCAAAATTACTTTCGGGCCTGATACTTTATGTCTTCTGTTGAAAACCACTGCAATAGAGTATAAATATATGAGAGCAATTATATAAATTAATGTAATTATAAATTATATAAATTAAATTTATTTATATATTTTCTATAATTATCATAAAAGAAGTATGGAAGAACTGGACTGTAAACAAAATAATAAACTGACAGATTAAATTATTTCAAGTGTCAGAAAATACTTATATTTGATTGGCTAAATCTATAACATGTAAAAAGATCTACAGAAAGTATTAATGTTGGCGCGAATTAACCGACGACAGATCACTCTGAGATTTGAGAATAACGATTTGACATTTGATCGTAATTATGGTGGGAGTTATCTACCGTTCACATAACGTCAGCTTTCAGAATCCCATTGCTGATCTGTGTTCTGATCTGAGATCTAACATTTGAGCTGACATTAAAGCCGTGATGGACTAAGGAAAATTGAGGCCCTAGGCAATAGTCTCATTGTGGGCCCTATCTGTCAAATAAATCATAAAGTAACGAGAATATCGATATAATAAAACAGTTTCACGGACCACAAAAATTATGGGCCCTAGGCAGCTGCCTAGTCTGCCTAGGCCCTAGTCCACCCCTGCATTGGAGCTGACATTTAATCTGACACTTGAGCTAATATTCTGACATTGGATCTCATATCTAATTTGACATCTAATCTTACATTTAATAAGAAATCGGATTTAACATTTAATCTGGTGTTAGATCTATCATTTGATCTGATATCTAATCAAAATACGGACCTGAAAATTGAAAATCCGATCTAATATTCGATTTAACATTGATCTGAGATCCAATCTAAGATTTAGTATAATATCGCATTTAAGATTTAGTTATATATCTGATCTAAGATCGATTCTGAGATCTGATGAGTCCAAATTTCTGAGATAGTATTATCCTAACTCTCATTTATGTCAACCCTTATTCAGGTATGTTTACTTGAAATTTAACTCTTACTAGTGTTATTCCAAGTACAAGAAGAAATGAAAATCCAACATTGATGCAACAGTATATTGCCATAGCCAGAAGTATGGTCCATTCACTTCCTTCTGAAACAAAAAAATTAATATAAACAATATTTTCTAGTAAATAGTGTAGTTTTATACCTCTGATTTCTCCTTCATTCGTAAATCCGTATGATAAGTAATAATGAAAACCTTTAGCAGCACCTAAAGTAAACGGGATCTAAAAAAGAAAATTGGAAATAAGATACACAGAATAAATAATTTATATAATAACTTTATATCATAAGTAATAAGACAATATAAGATTACGGTTAGTCACTTATACTTATGTTTAATTTTAGAATTATATAAATATTTAACATAACGTGACCTAACCCAGAACTGAGAATATTTGAAATAAAGTATTTGAAATAGAGTATTTGAAATAGAGTATTTGAAAAAATATTCCAATTACTTTATGGTATTAGAAATATTGTATTTCAAAGAATTCAAAAAGTTCTCTTGGTACCTATTTGCAGATACTTTCTCCGTGGTATTTTTAAGGTATTTGATATTTGTTGTCTGAAAACGTTAGTATTTGAAATACTTTATAAGTATTTCAAATATTTCCTAGTATTTCAAATATTTCCGTAGTATTTCCATTGTTTCCCTAGTATTTCAAAAGTATGAAGGTAATTTTTTTTTATTAGAAAATAAAGTAATCTCTCAGAACCAACATGGATTTGTCCCGGGAAGATCTGTAACAACCAACCTACTTCTAAATGTTAACGAATGGACATCAAGGACAGACCGAGGGGAACCTATCGACGTAATTTATCTAGATTTTGAAAAGGCTTTTGATAGGGTACCGATTGGTAGATTGCTCTACAAACTAGAGCACTACGGAATCAGAGGAAAACTCCTAAGATGGATAGAAGAATTTTTAACAGGTCGATCATTCGTTGTACGAATTGGAGATTGTCTCTCGCCCAGTAAAGAAGTCCTAAGCGGAGTACCACAAGGAAGTTGCCTGGGCCCTATCCTCTTCATTATCTACATAAATGACCTTTTAGAGATCATAACATCACCAATAAGTTGATACGCCGACGACACGAAATTCTTTAATAACCCACTTACTCACAACGCCATCATTCAACAAGATATTGACAAAGTGTTAAAGTGGAGTGACGATTGGCTGATAACTATAAATCCAGATAAGTGCTCAGTGTTACATATTGGCTCTAACAACCCTCGTCTACCCTATAACATCAGTAATAAAACATTAAAATCTGTTGAACAACAAGTCGACCTCGGATTAACTGTTAGTTTTAACTTAAAGTGGGATAATTACTTAATTAATATCACGAAAAAAGCAAACTCGTTATTATATGTGTTTACAAAATCATTTAAAAACTTAACAGCAAACAATTTTAAAAAACTTTATAAAACATATATAAGACCAATTCTCGAGTTCGGTGTTACAGTGTGGTGCTACTTGGAAAAAGACATACACTGAATAGAAAAAGTGCAACGGCGGGCGACAAAAATTCCTAAAGAGTTAAAAAATTTAAACTATGATCGACGACTACAGTCATTAAATTTATTAACATTAAAAAAAAAAGAAGAGAACGTGGTGATCTAATTGAAACGTATAAAATATTTAATAACTATTACTCTTGTGATCTCAAAAACATTTTCAATATTAGCAGCAATAATAACTTACGTGGCCACAGATTTAAACTAGAGAGACAAAAATTTAAAAAATTAGCAAGGGAACATTTCTTAGCCAACAGAGTGTATCACTTGTGGAACAGTTTACCAGACAATACTGTGACCGCAACATCAGTAAATAGTTTTAAAAATAAAATAGATGAAGTTCTTTTTCAGTAGTTATGTTTAGTTATCTTTTTCAAGTTGTTAAACATTTAAATCATAAATTGTCTGTGCAAAATTATAACTAATTTAATATATTGTATGTATATATTGTTTAGATTATCATCATAAGTAATTCTATAAATGTGTTAGCTGTAATATATAAATTACTATACTTGTAAAAGTAAGGCATTATCGGCTTTGCCGCCTGCTTTACTAAATAAATAATAATAATAATAATAATAATAATTTAGGAATATAACTTTCACGAGTGATAGAAAATAATATTTTAATGATTAATGCATGGAGAAAAATGTGTGCGCAACAAGGAGGTTTTTTAAAGAAGTAATCACTTGTTTTTAGAAGTGAGGACCTTCTTTATTTTTTTAGGTCATCACTTATTTTAGAAGCGAGGACTTTTTTTAGGTCATCACTTATTTTTAGAAGCGAGGACCTTGCGTTTTTCTTTAGGTCATCACATGTATTTTCACCTCTCCATTAATAACGATAAAAATGATGCCCTCCTCAAATATTTCCTGCCAAGATTTAACTTAAATATTTCCTGGCTCTTCCAGGTTTGAAGAGCTAGCACCACCCCTGTTATCACTGTATAAAATTAAAAATGGTGGACACAAAGCAATTTATTAGCCCACGTGAAAACTTGGAACTGACTATTTAATACCGTACAAAATTTATCGACCTCTTTCTTTGTTCTGAAGTAGAATTTTTTATATTTTTCTTCCTTATTATAATTTTTTTTTTTATACTAATTTACAGTTATTGTACTCCTTGTATATATTAATTCTGTTCTTGTTAAAATATTTCTTTTTTTTATATATATTTTACATATGTTGTGTATTTCTAGCAGTTTTCTCTATTTTTAATACTTTTAGTATTTGAATTACATTTTATAGTATTTATTTTGTATAGTATTTCAAGTAAATACTGTTAGAATTTCTGTTAGGATATGCACTCACGCGGGTACAATTTATATAGGTTACCGTAGTGATATGATTTTGACAGTAATGTATAAAAAATATATATTATGATAATAAAATTTTGTATGTCATATAAATAAATAAACTTATTAAAATACTATATACCATTAATAACCAGAACAAGGTTATTAATTTCAAATACATTTTAAAAGTATTTGATATTTTAAATACTTTTATCGGTATTTGATATTTGAAATACTTTTATGGAGTATTAGGCACAGCTCAGACCTAACCCAACTTTAGATAAATGGTTTTATTTTTTTATTTGTATAGCTTTTGCTGCTTTGTCAGTTAGCTAGGACAATTATTATTTTTGAAAAATGCCATGCCTGAACGGGATTCGAACCCGAGACCTTAGCAACACAGAGCACATGTGTTACCACTACGCTACGCCGGGCGGCAGATAAATGGTTGTAGGTCAGTATAATACTGAGTTTAATTTAGGTTCTTCTGTTTTATTGTCAATATCGCAAGAAACATAAAATATTCTTCAATAATTCTGTAAATAAATAAAGTAAACTGTCCGATCTATTAGCAAGTTGTTCACAAAATGTTTCGTTAAAGAGTTGTAAAATATTTAAAAATATGTGTTAGTTTGTAGAACTGCTACAACCTATATGACCTTCACCAGGAGGCATTTCTAGGATTTTGTAGGTACAATAAAAAAAAAACCTTATACCGCTACTCGAGTTTCTGTCTGTCTGTTTGTGTTGTCTATCTCAGTCTGTTGTGAAATATGTATTACATACAAACAAACCGGGGCGAAATTTACTTTTTTTTTCTTTTCGACTTATTTTTAGCATTGTTTTAGCAATCCTTTCAGGAAGTAAATGAAAGTATGTAAAGATAAATTATCACATCATCTATCTATCATATCTCGCTAGAGATTCACAGTTATCGATTAAGAAATGCTAACTCACTATTACTATTATTATTATTAAAGTTGAAGCTATAGAGCGATCAGCTGGTGGTAGGTTGGATGTTATATTAAAAACAGTATTTGTGTTTCGACTAGTTTCGTGGAATTAAACCTCACATCATCAGGATTATTATTTTCTATATCTGATAATTAATAGCAATTTCATAGTTTGATGTCGTGAAAAATGTGGTGTTTATAACCAATTGGTTTCCATGTGCAATTGTCAAAATTTAAATTGAACTTGTCAATGTAAGAACAGTAGACATGTTAAAATGTATAAAATAGCATTCTTAAGCCAGTAAGAATGTGGGAATCATCCCAAAGTATAAAAGTTAAACGTTAAAATAATTACATGTTTATCACAGACAGTCAGACTAGAAGTGTCAGACTAGTACTTCTAGTTTATATCAATTGATGTAGATCAATTGATAATTTTCTATAGGTCAACTATTAATTTACTATAGATCATTTTTTAATTATCTATAGGTAAATGATTGATTTTTCTATAGGTAAAAATATAAAATTTCATAGGTAATATTTGAATTATTAATAGATCATAAAATTAGGATCCTTAAATTAATAAATAATTTTGCTGCACATCTAAAAAAAAAAAAATATATCTTACAACGTAGTTTTAGATGTATAACATCAATTATTATTATTATTTTTTTAATGGTATCTTTAATCTATTTGATGACAATGGAAGCGTGTGATTTCTGTTATCATGAAATAGAGTTTTTTTTTTTTGCTTCTAAATGATGTATAATTTCTTAAATTTATTTTTTAAAATACGTCGTGGATAAAAGATATTTTAAAAACTTCTGTATTTATTTATTATTTCAACCTGCATCTAAAATAAAATTAACATTTTATAAACAAAACAGTCTTTTAGCAAGGTGCCTACCAAATTTTCAAGTTTAAATTCCAAGATGTTCAAGGAATTTCCAAGTAATAATTTAAAAAAATCCACGAAAATTTTCCACAAATTATACATTACTCGAAACAAATTCGAAAAAAAAAAAAATACGAAGGTTACTTTTATGTTTTTACTAACGACCACTAGATGGCAATATTGAAATGTGTCATACTGTGTTCGTAAAATTTGACATTTGTTATTGTACAATCAATGGCAGCTTATAAATTGACCGAGTAGTTTGCTGACAGTGAGCGTTAAAAAAAGTTTGTGAAAAAATTGATATTATTCGTGAAGGTTTTCGTTGGATGATACATTACGATTTTAGTAAAGGCCTAACTCAACAACAATGCATAGATTCGCTTCGTTCAACTTTTGGTAATGAAGCACCATCAGAAAAGATTGTTTACAATTGGTTTGCACAATTTCGTCATGGTCGTGCGTCCGCCAGTGATGAATGAATCTCGTAAAGGTCGACCAAAATTGGTGGTGATTCAAAAAAATATCGATGCTGTGCGCAAAATGATTGAAGAAAATCGGCATATGACTTACCGTGAGATAGAGGCATCCTTTGATATATCGCAGACTGCAATACATTCCATTTTGCATGAACAATTAGCTGTGAAAAAGATCTGTTCCCGATGGATTGCGCATAATTCTACCGAAGCTCAAAAAAGGCTCATGTTGATTAGTGTAAGGGAATGCTAAAAAAAAATCAACCTAGGCACTGCAAAATCCGTATAGAACATCGTTACAGGTGACGAAACTTAGATTTATTCATATGAACCGGAAACTAAGCAACAATCCACTGTTTGGATCTGCTGAACCGAAACCCACAAAATTGTTCGTTCACGAAGCACTGCCAAGAAATGATCGATTGTTTCTTCGGTTGTACTGGATCATGTCGTACCCATTCCTTTAGAGGATCGGAGAACAGTTAATACTGAATGGTATACAACAATTTGTTTGCCAGAAGTCATCGACAAAATCAGTAAAAACAACCAAAAACGTCGTATGATTCTTCATCATGACAATGCAAGCTCACACACAGCACGTCAAACAATTGATTATCAGAAAAACATCGAATTAATGTATCATTGCCCGTATTCATCTGATTTATCCCCTAACGACTTTTTTTCTTCCCTAATGTCAAACAAAAAATGCGTGGACAGCGAATTTCATCACATCAAGAAGCTATTGAAGCCTTCGAAAACCATGTTTTTGAAATACCAACTTCAGACTGGAAAAAATGTTTAAGGATTTGGTTTGAACGCATGCATAAATCTTAAAGGCGAATGTTTTCAAAAGCATTAAAACAGTTTATTCCAAAGAAAAATATATTTTCTTTCTTAGTTTTTGTAAAAACTTAAAGGTGTGTGTTATATTTTGAAATAAAAATTAAACTAAAAAAAAAGTTGAGAATCGAGTTCATGTGTGTAGATGGTAGAGTGTAGTGTTCAGTAGATTCCGTCTACTATTATACGTCATCATTCAACCTATGATTCGAATTACTTTAGTTCTTTGTTTTTAAGGTATTAAAGAGGAATTTACAGTAGTGAAATATTTCTAAATGAAATAACACATTACAGTAAAAAATACGTTTATGTATACTAAGAAAATGTTTCACTAATTACTTAAATTTTGTTTAAAAAGAATAAGTGGAAGCTCGGAGTACTTATATAACGAAAAAAACTGATGATCAAAAAACTGTTTTTGTGATTTCTATGTCATTATAGAAAAAATATACTTAGACATCCAGTATTCTGTCAGCTTCTGACACTTATAGTCCGAGAGCTAGCAACGTTTTCGAGAAAGAATTTTAGGTCGGCTGGTTTTTCGATATTTCCCTTTCGTATTGAAGTTAGGTAGGGATGCGGTACGTCTGGCACCTGGGAGCGGTTGCGTTTACTTGTGCGCATCTCGCCAATACAGGTAAAAAGTGGATATTTTGAAATCATTTTAAGACATTTTATTTATTTTATATAATTTTCTATGTCTTTTTAGCATTATAAATTTATAGTTGCCAGACAGTTTCGTTGTTGCTAACATTGCGCCAGATCTAATTTAAGTATTTAAAAAATAATATTTTTCAAACCATTTTAGTATAGCTGTAATTTTAATAGGATATAGTTCTGTAATCAAAGAATACAATATTAATTTGCCAGACGGAAATTCCGTTGTTTAACTAGGAACCAGACCAATTTAAGTCCCGGGGAGAATAGGTAAGTTAGAAGAGTGTGGCAGCTTATTCGTTGGTTGCGTGAGAGAGATAGCTGCAACAGAGGGCGTTAGAGAGAGACAGGTTATATAGGTTAGAATTTCATAAGAAAAATAGAGCAAAATAATAATTAAAGTAAAATGAGATGAGAACAACTGATAAAAAATATTATTAGCAAAATAAAACAAATCATTTATTTTAAATATGTAGGAAATTAAACATAAAATGTAATTCAGTATTTTTATTGAATAATTCTGTCACAATAAAATTCTTTTCTAGGACCTGAGTATCTGTTAAAAAAATTTAAAAAAAAAAATTTTTTTTAAAAAATTAAAAAAAGTAAATTAAATTATTATTATTTTTTAAATTTTATTATTTTACCACTTTTGTTTGAACAAAAAACACATTTTTCTTTTTCCTCATTCATCACGATAAAATTCTGCTTCTATTTTATTTTATAAAAACAAGCAAACATAAACACTCATGTGGACGACGCCAACTTAAAAAATAGCAGCTGTGATTGTTTTACTGTTATCTCTTCTAACTCACCTATTCTCCCCGGGATTTAAATTGGTCTGGTTCCTAGTTAAACAACGGAATTTCCGTCTGGCAAATCAATATTGTATTCTTTGATTACAGAACTATATCCTATTAAAATTACAGCTATACTAAAATGGTTTGAAAAATATTATTTTTTAAATACTTAAATTAGATCTGGCGCAATGTTAGCAACAACGAAACTGTCTGGCAACTATAAATTTATAATGCTAAAAAGACATATAAAATTATATAAAAAAAAAAAAATGTCTTAAAATGATTTCAAAATATCCACTTTTTACCTATACAGGCGAGTTGCGCACAGGTAAACGCAACCGCTCCTAGGTGCCAGACATACCGCATCCCTACCTAACTTCAATAAGAAAGAGAAATATTGAAAAACCAGCCGACCTAAAATAAACTTTTTTGTGACGTTGCTAGCTCTTAGACTATTACTGTTAGGTCGTCAAGGATGAAATTTGTAGAAAACCAGTGGCGAAAGGAATCCTCCGCTAGACTTGCCCTCCCATAAAAAAAATATTTAAAAAAAAATAAACTAAAAAAAAAAATTTTTTAAATATTTAGATAAATCTTCAAAAATACATCAAATTATGTTCTATACAAATTTTTGTCCAAGGCTTGCTTTACTAGTTACGAATTAATTATCATGACCATGGAAACGTTACATATAAGTATGAAAAAATTGAGACTTGGAAAAATTTTAAATAATTTTACAAAAAAATTTCGAAATTTTTCGTTTTATCAAAAAACGTGTCAAATAAAAGTTATTAGTTATTGCATTTATAGTAACTTTTGTTCAATAAATTTTTTCGAAATATTTTTCTGTTGCTAAATATTCGCAAAAATATTAAAATCGACACGAGTAAACTCCCATTTCTAGTCAACCGATTTTCATAAAAAACAATAGGGTTCTTCCTATTTAATAGGAGAATTTTTTAGTACCAGAACGAACTCTTTAAGTTAAACCGTTTTTGAGTTATCGTGTATACACACAGACAGACACACACACACACACACACACACACACACACACACACACACACACACATACGGACGGCACTTCGAAAATAGGTTTTTTGGATTCCCTGGACCATGAAACGTGGTCATCCGTCAAAATCTCGACATCGAAAATTTTCGCGATTACAATACTTGCCCCTTATATATTAAGGTCGGGCAAGTAAAAAGGCAAAGTTGGTTGATAACTTACAAATATAAAGAATTATTTTATCAGGCCGGTGGTATACAACCCTGGCGGACGAGAGTCAATGAATTCCTGGAAGGCCAGTTTAACAGCATTGTCGGAATTAAACTGTTTTCCTATTAAAAAGTTGTCCAAATTGCGGAAGACGTGGTAGTCAGTGGGGGCTAGGTCTGGTGAGTATGGAGAACGATGAAGAAGTTCCAACTCCAATTCCTGTAGTTTTGCCACAGTCATTTGTGCAGTGTGTGGTCTAGCGTTATCATGCAATAAGATAGGAGTCGATCTGTTTACCAATCTAGGCCGTTTTTCTTTAAGTTTTTGCATAATTTCGTCCAGTTGGTTGCAGTATATTTCTGCTCTGATCGTCGAGCCAGGTTTATTTTTTGTTTGGTTTTTAATTTACCGAACCAATTTGATATTGTCTGCTGTGTAGTAATACTAGAGCCAAATACACTATTAATATCTCGCGCGGTCTGCGATGCCATATCCACGTAAGAACTCATACTTCATAATAGTGCGAATTTCCGACCGTTCCATTTTCAACAAAATTAATTTTAAAAAACATTTTGATGTTTTAGAGCATACAATGATTTCTTTAAACAGGTGAGATGTGTAACTTTCCAACAACAAAAAACAAAACGGTAAAACATTAAGCCAATGTCAAATAATAATCTGTTAAAGTTGGCAATAATATTAACTAGAAATTTCATCCTTGACGACCTGATAAATACCTACAAAACCCTGCAATGTGTGAAAAATTACACTTCACAAAAATTTATTCATTATTTATTTGATCTAAATAAACTCTATAATAACTATATATAATAACTATACAAAATTGGAAAAATTATATAATGTTCCCATATTATGTTAGCTAAATTTATTGTGTATTTTTACTAAGTTACATGTAATAATAGTACTACTCTATTATTGGGATCTTGTGTTTCTTGTTAGTGTAGCCAAATAAATATAAATAAATTAAATAAATAAATACACCACACACCCTACGATATAAGGGGCACGCCACTGACTTTTATAAATGTAAATGAAACAGGCCCCTGCCATTTTTGTGTCCAAGAGACGCCACTGTTATATACTTAACCTAAAATGTAGATGATTTATTATTTTAATTGCTGAAGTAATCTAAACTTAAAAGAAAATAACTGTTTCTGTAAATACTGAATTACAATTTTCTAGTGAAATATTGTGTTAAAATTCTGTAAATTTCATTTTAAATTAAATGAATTGTACTTACTATCTGTATAAATCCTAGAGTATAGCACCATTCTTTCATTTGCATATTACATGGTCCAGAATATATTCGTGGTAGCCTCATGCTGATGTAAATTTCACTTGAATATGATGTTCATATATTAAATGAAAATGTGCACTTGTGCACAGGTAATATTGCTCCAAGTGTTAATCAAAGTGATTAATTTGTCACCGATACTGATGACACGATCGTTATCTATTCTCTTTATTGTGAAATAAATTGCTGTTCTGTCACATGTAAATCTCACATGACGCATTGCGCCTTATAGTATGCTATATAGTTAACAATATAGTGAAGCGGTATGCTTATGTTGATAGGCAAAACGGTGTTCTCAAAACTCATTTAAAATTAATCATTTCCAGTACTTCATTTTTAGGGGTTTGTAGGTATGGCCACTAAAAAACCTTTACAACGTCATTCATGTGTCTGTCTGAATGGTAGAAACTGTATCCAAGAGGCTAAACACACGAAGTTGAAATTTGTATTTTGACTCACATACTGAACCGTAGCAATGTTTTTGGAGCCCTTGGCAAATAAATAAAATTTACCTACTCAAATACAAGTGATTTTACACAATTTTATACAAAAAGATTTTCACCTACCACTGCTTTTCAGGGGCGCACACAAGGGGGGGGGGTCCAAGGGGTCCGGACCCCCCCCCGTACTGTGAGAAGTGAGGACTTTTTTTTGCTTTTCACTTAAAATTTAGAAGTGAGGACCTTTTTATTGCTCTTCACTTAAAACTCAGAAGTGAGGACCTTTTTTTTGCTCTTTACTTAAAATTTAGTAGTGAGGAACTTTTTTTTTGCTCTTCACTTGAAATTGAAATTTTGTTCTGTTTTTATAAAAATTATGTATAATTGGACCCCCCCAAGCCAAAAATATGTGTGCGCACCTGCTGCTTTTAATGACTAAATATACACAATCCCCTATATATACATCTCCCCTCAGCAGACCACGCGCCCTTGTCAAACCTCGCGCCCCTGGCAAATGTCCCGATGGATGCCATCCCGTTCCTACGGCTCTGCTCACATATAGGAAAAATATAGAGTTCAAAAATCAAAAAAATACATCTTAGGATAAATATAAACAAATATGTATTTAATGAAAAAATAATTATTTTATTTTGAGTGGTATATCAAATGAAACTTCTTAATATGGGGATAAACAAACAAATTTTTAATTTTTGAAAATCTTTTTTTTTATGGATTTGTTGTCAAAAATAGGTCAAAAAATTTTGTCCCTATTTCCCAGAGAGGATGATTTGAAAATCTGAAAAAATCTCAATAATACACATTGATGGGAACCGGGATACTTCAACAGGTATGTTTGTGTTGTTGAAAGAAATATATATATATAAACAAATAAGGGATTTATTGTTTAAATAAAACTCAAGTTGTTCACAGGCTATTTTATTCTAAGTATTCACTCTTACAACGTAAGAGAACATCTGATCTCTCTATCAAATTCTACGTGTGTTTTATAAAACCAATTAGTGTAATGAGCCGTAATCATTATCGTTAATGAGTCGTCATCATTAGTGGGTCCAGGTTACTGATTGCATCTAGATAACATTTTAGGGTGACGTAACAGGGCTTCGTGGAAGGCTAGATGCTAACATATATATAAAGTATGTTGGAGTGTCTCGACGAATTTAAATATTATAAATAAAACACTCTCTTGTATATTCGTCAATTTATTAAAACAATAATTAAAACATTACAGATACGTTTCGTGCATAAAGTTGCACATCTTCAGTTTGCAAAGAGAAAGAAATCAGTGAATAAGAACGTCGTGCAACATTACGTATCAATGCACACGTGAATACAGAATCACAAAAAGATTTTTTCAAATGAACATATGTAAAAGATAAAAACTATAAACAAAATTATTAAGAATAAAAACATGAAAAATATATTAAACAAACTAAAGATATTAACAATAAAAACATGTTGTAAATGCATTGAACAAGTCAATAGGATAAAATTGATATTTTTGATGCTAATTAGTTGGAAGCTAATTCCTACAGTTATAAGAACCTTTTGCTACTAGTTAAGATGATCTTCAGTTTCAGTCTTCTCATTGGACTGACACCAGAAACTGTTGCAATACTGATTTAATAAAGGCCGAACTGCAAGTAAAAGTAAATTTTAAAATGAATTGCATTGAGTTTTACAATTTTATATGTATAAAAAAAGGATTTATTAAAAACAGCAAGTAGTTCGGAAAAATATTACTGAAAAACACAATGAATAACGTATTTCATTATTTTATAATGTAATTTCATTAATATGTAAAAAATATGTAAAAAAAATGTACCTTCTTTTTTTTTTGTCCCGAGTTGGTTTTCCAAAAAGTTGGTCACCCTAGATATAACTAACTGGTAGATAAACTACCAAGGAATAAATGCATGTGTGAGACTTTATCGTTATTGATCGTGATTTCTTACTAAATTTTAATAACAAAATTATAGCCGCAACTATAGCATTTTGTTTCGTTTCACGATTTCCTGCATTTGTTGAAATTTGTGACAGTAGTTTTTAGGTTATGTAAAGTGAGACAGCTGATGTGTGTTTATATGTTTGTCTCATTAAAACAATGCACTAACTATAAAGTTTGGAAAACTGTCTATAGTCGATAACGCACAATCTTTTAAATTTAGAGCTGTGAACAGTCCTTTGCGTTATTATATGACAAACTCATGTGAACAGTTCATAACATATAGTGTATTAATTTTTGAGCTGTGAATGCAGCTTTAGCTACAATTTGCCGTGACGAATCCAAATATACGTCGATTAGTTTAAAAGATGGCGTCTATAATGCAATTTGTTCATTTACAATTACATAATATTTTTTTACAGTTGTAAAATTCCTGTTATATAGATAAAAATTCTCTAAAAACTTTGGCGTATAGATTGTTTCTAATTTTATTTATATTAGTTTTGTGTAAGATAATTGTAATATGTGGTGTTAAACCTATCATTAGTTAGACGTTAATATTTTCGCGTTTCAATTATGGAAAAATGTTTCCGTTGTCGCGGATATGATTTGTTCAACTTTAGGCGAAAGTGGTGACTCATAAAGATTGTAAAATGTAGTATCAGCAGTTGTTGTGTGAAACGAGTGCTTTAATTCAATAGAAGCTTTGCAACTCGGAGTTGCCCAACAATCGATTTACTTTCATTTATATCAGATATTCAAAAACTAGATCGATGATACGATTATCACTTTGCTGTTAAAAAGGTTTTGTTATGCTTTAGGTTAGATATTCAGAGTGCGGTGTATTAAGAGTTACTAACATCATGATAGTAAAGAAACTCTGAGGAAGTGGATTGAACATCGCGATTGTGTGATATCTTCATAACATCGGAAGATCGTAATTCCGAAATGTTGTTTAAGATAGGACACCGCGGCCCTATCTTTCATAGATTTAAAATGAATTCAGGTCAATTCAACTCAATAAAATATTAATGTAGATTTCGTTAAATGTAAGAATGGTACAGGCGGAAGAATAGAAAAATAATAAGGGAATACTGGGAAGAAACACATGGCGACATGTCGGCATGGGGAGAGACAAGAAAAGAGTACTTTTGGAGGTGTGGAATGGACATAAGAGAAGCAGAGAGATAAAGAAACAGAGAAACAAATAAAGTTGAAGAATTGAGAAGTATGGATAAGGAGGTACAGGAACAGGAAAGAACAGATAGAATAGACAAATCACTGATTGAAAAGATATAAAGAGATAAGAGTGATAGGAATACCAAGATACTTAAAGGGGAAAGCAGGAAGATCAGGGGGTAGAGTCAGGAGGATAGCGAGGTTAAGATGCGGCAACGAAGAGAGGGACAATAGATACTGGGCAAAGCCAGAGGACAGGCTATATAGAATGTGCAAGGAAGAAAAGGAAACCTTGGAGCATTTAAAGAAGAAATGCAGAGATATGGCAGGGAGGAAGGGATATAGAACTGATGAATGAGGAAGGCAAGGGAGAAAGATGAGTGAGAGAACTGGAGCCAAGACGAAAGGAGATAGTAGAGGGAAGCCGGAAGGAGAACAAAGAAATGATGAATGAGGAATGCAAGGGAGAAAGATGAGCGAGAGAATTGGAGGCAAGAAGGAAGGAGATCGGAGAGGGAAGCAGGAATGAGAATAGGAAGAAAGAGAGGACCACTAGAGGAAGAACAAAGAAATAAGATAAAAAAATATTATAAATTTATCCATATTGTACATTATTTAATTTTTTTGTAATGGTTAATGCCCTAAACGCCGCAAGGCCTAAGAAATATAAAGAATATATACAGGTGGAAGCTAGTGGTTCCCCTGCACAGAAATCAATGTTCGTCCATTATGTTATTAACAGTTAGTTTAATACATTTCAGTGGCTTCACTTACTTTGATTTGTTTTTGAGTACGCGTATTGTGCGATGTTGTTTGTTTATTTCCGTTATTATTATTTATTTCTCGTACGTTTCAAGGTAAACCGTGTACTAAAATGAGTAAAAATATATTTGAAATACTTAATTTTATTTCTTTGGGATGCACAACAATCGTTTAAAACTCTTATGTACGCCATTGTGTTCAACTGTTTATTTGCGCAGAACTGATTGCGTAATTTATCTATCTTATCTTTCTTGTAATGAACGACCTTTACATTAAATAATTTCTTGAAAGTTAGTGTGCTTTTCTCAGGAGTTCTGTGCGGTGACGTAATATGCGCAGAAACCAGAATTCGTGCATTTACTCTGTTGCTTAGCAACCAGTTATACCCTTTTCACATCAGATGTTTAAGTTCGCATGTTAAAGTGAATGTATCTTTAAACGCTAATGTGAAAACGTATGAACTCGTCTAAATACAAGCGAAGTTGAAGACAGCGATCTGCGTCTTAAACATCGTCCGCATTGCCAACATAATTTCTATTATAAAACGCAAAAAAAAACTCTTTGAATTTGTGCTTCTCTTCTTTTATCTATGTTGAGCTGTTATCATTTTATATATTTTATATTATATCTGAATAACTAATATAATTAATAAGCTAATAATAACTATTATAATTTAACAATTACGTAGATATATATATATATATATATAATGTTTTTCAGTTTACGTGTTTAACACATATATTATTAACCGTACGTAATACAAAATGGAGTTCGCGCCATCTTGGTTTTGTTTTTCATATTTTGGTTTCATTGTTATTTTTCTAGTTATTTCATTTTACTTTTTCATTTCTTCATCACAAATATTCTTTAATACAAGACTAATAATTTCGATTTTGTTATATTTCAATGTGGATTCTTATTTTTAGACTGAGGATGATTGGATTACCTATCGAAATGTCTCGATAAAAATTGTTTTAATAAATATATGACGAGTATGACATAAGAATTTTATTTAATACCCATATTAATTTCATGAAGAACTTTTTTTCGAGTATATATATATATATATATATATATATATATATATATATATATATATAATATTTATTTATGTAATAACGCAAATAAACTTCTCCTAACCTCGATATATAAAATAAGACAGAATAAATTCAAACGAAATTATGTTGGCAATGCATACTATCATAATCATCAAATGTGAAAGCAAACCGAGGTTAAAGATCGGTGAACGTTAAAATCACGCGTCTTGAAGTTTTAATGTGAAAAGGGTATTAGTTAAGTGTCATTCCATGAGCGTCGCTGAATATATGCGTTTGACTACTTGTATTTTTTCTGCGTTTGAGTGTGTTTTTGTTTTTTTGTTCGTTCTTGATTTTTTTTTTTTAATTTCGTTAATTAGTGTAAAGTCTCCTATATTATAGATATACTATGGATACATAAGCATGAAAATTACATTAGCTACTCTCTTTGTTCTCTTTGGGTACATTCGATTTGACGCTCCGAGTGCTCCGAGCACGTCCTGTACACTCAAATTTGTTCGATTTGACGCTCGGCGTACACTCAATTGCATTTGTTTTGCGGTCTTGGGTGTATTTAGAGTGCGCTCTATGTGTTCGGGGTTTAAAGAACGGGTATGAAGGAAAAAAGTGAGAGAACGGCGGGAAAAGTACTACTATTTTTCGTCTTTGTGACGTTTTCATTAACTTCGCATGCTGTATTTGTGTTTGTAAACGCAGCATAAAAATAATTAAATACACTGTGCATAAAATGAACATGGAAGAAACAGGGTTATGTTCTATTTGCAAATTTATAGGAGCTCTCAATGTTGGCAAGGTACCATAATGCTATCATAAGCTGTTTTTCGAGTTTTGTTTCGGGATTTTCCCCTGGTCTCATGTGAATTTCACCTGGCATTGCTTGCTGTTTTCCAAGAATATTTTCGAAAACTGTAGGAGATATCTAAAAATGAAATTTGAAAATCTTATCACCGTATTTTCCGCAAATTCCTATACTTCTAAAATTAATTGTTCAGATTCATTAACTTCGTCATTGAAAAATAATTCTAGTACATAATTTTGATTCATGACTGACGTGAACTAATCTGACAGTGAAAACACCGCCTAAAATTGTAGGGTTACATTCTATAAACATTAGGTCACAATCCATGCTCGCTACGTGTTCATGTTCTTGCGCTCTGTCAGTGTTCTATTCATGACGTCACCATCAACTATTTGCTCAGCGCTCGCTCTACGCTCTACCCTGTACAACTCAAATATACCCTTTATTACAAACAGATATTGTGAAGAGTCCTTTGTCCCATACTTATGCGTTATGTTACGGATTTATTATAAACCAAGCTTAATAGTAAATTTAGTGAATAATTTCTCCAAAAAAAATGGGTGTGCCACGAATGGTTGCACACAGCCAAGCCAGAGAAATAATAAGTAATGTCAGACTATTTATGGAGAAAGATGCTGATAGTAAATATAGAAATATTTCTATACAAATAATATTAACCGTACCTGTGACTTATAAATTTTCCAAGAAATATATAAAATCCAAAAGACATGTCAAAACTTTAAATTTAGTTTATGGAATTAAAGCAATTACCTATATCGAAAATATTAAATAACAAATATAAAAGATTTAATTGACAATTACTTGTCTTTTAACAAGTATTGTTTTCTTAGTTACATTAATAAAATCTAATAAAAATTTTCTAAAATTTTCTTTTTATAGGCATACTTGCGGGAGTACCCGTGCTTCGCTATTGCATTTCACTACTTAAATTCTAACATTCGTATTTATAGTACTATGGAAACGTGTAAATTTTCGTGCAAGGTGCGTGGTAAAAAAACCGTATTTATAGACACAGTTTATGGGTTCACGGTAAGTTCATCGAAAATCAATTCATCGAAAATCAATTCATCGAATATCAATTCATCGAAAATCAATTCATCGAAAATCAATTCATCGAAAATCAATTCATCGAAAATCAATTCATCGAATGATCAATTCATCGAATGATCAATTCATCGAAAAAAAATATTTTGTAAATATTTGGAATGCCGAGGGGATCGGAAAGCCAAAAAAGCAGTGGTCAATAAAAGTTGACAGACTACACTTATTAAATAACTATCATACTTGGTCTATTAATAATTTTTAAATTTTCCATTCAGAAAATACGCCAGCTAAAAGATACCTGTTGGATTATTTTGAAATCGAACAGGGCTCCTTAGATCAGAAAAACCCGGTTAATGGGATCATAAATGTACTTAATACACCCATTCTTAAAGGATTATAAAAATGGTATTTCCCCATCTGTTAAGTCTTAAGGGTTTTGTGTTATGTACATAGTTTTACTATTCATATTTACTATACCACACATGATTTGTTCAATGTACGGTGATTCTAAACAGGTGGCATTGTTATGTTAGAGTGAGTTTGTTTTGTCATTAAACTAGATGATGGGTAGCTCGCTTCGCTCGGCTTCTTCTAACCAAACCCTTACTAACCTAACCTAACCTAAGATAGTGTTTTGACATTAAACTAGAAGATGGGTAGCTCGCTTCGCTCGGCTTCTTCTAACAAAACCCTTACTAACCTAACCTAACCTAAAATAGTGCTTTGTCCTTAAACTAGAAGATGGGTAACTCGCTTCGCTCAGTTTTAGACTTTTACTAACTAAACCTAACCTAATTACCTTGTTTTTAGGAGCATAGTACTTTATTTTCCCCCATATTAGCCCAATTAAAATGGGTATCATTGTGTATGAATTTATAAAAATTATTTGCGTGCAATTGCCCATAACGTGTCTTATTAAACCTTAAAAACAAAACATTTCTTTCTTTTATTATATAAGTTTTCTTATTATATTTCTTTATTTATATTCAAACACTATATCAATTTATTTACCTTTTTTTAAACCATATAAAAAAATTTACGCAATTATTTCTTAGTCTGTCTACTTTTATTGACCACTGCTCTTTTGACTTTCCGATCCCCTCGGCATTCCTCTCAAATATTTACAAAATATTTTTTTTTTTTGATGAATTGATCATTCGATGAATTGATCATTCGATGAATTGATCATTCGATGAATTGATTTTCGATGAATTGATTTTCGATGAATTGATTTTCGATGAATTGATTTTCGATGAATTGATTTTCGATGAATTGATTTTCGATGAATTGATATTCGATGAATTGATTTTCGATGAACTCGTCGGTTACCAGTTTATGCGTGCAAGGAGGCCGTGCAGCTTCCACTGTTTAGTAATTTTTCCACGTATCAAAACTATCGTGTAAGCAACGTGTAAGGAACTTTTTACGAAAAGGTTAATTTTAATTTCAATTTAAGTTATTTCTATTATTAATTTATTATTTAATATATTATTATTTAAGTTATGCCTAATAATTAAAACATATAAAATATCAATTTAATTAGATATGGATTTTGCGGAACTGCCATAGAGGATGGAAGATGTCAGCAGAATCGGCCGACGCAATGCAAGGAAAGAAAGGATTTATAGAAATCGGATTAATCCATTTTATAAATATAATGATTTAGAATTTCGAAAAATATATAGAATGAGTAAAGATAGCGCTCGAAAAGTTGTACAATTGGTAAAAAAATAATTTGGTGGCTATTAATAATATGAAAGGGTTACCGATATCTGTGGAAGTATAAGTTTTAGCAACTTTTCGTAATTTAGCGAAAGGGGCATATCAACAAGACATTGCTGATTTACATGGTTCTTCTCAATCCACCAGGTCGATAATAATAAAAAATAGTTGTTTGTGCTTTAGCGGGACATTTAAACAAATTTGTTATATTCCCAAATTACAGCATATGAATTGCTAAGAAAACAAGAAGAGTTCCACAGGGTTGCGGGAATGCCAGGAATTGTTGGCGATATCGACTGTACCCACATAAAAATAAAAAATCCTGGAAGTCCTAATCCATCAATATACATCAACCGGATAGAATAGGATTTTTCCCTGAACGTTCCGGTAATATGTGATGCTAACTGCCAGATCATGGATATAAACGCTACGTGGCGAGGAAGCGCCCATGATTCAAGAATTTGGGAGGCGATTACCCTTTTCAGAAGTTTTCAAAGTGGCGCGATTAATTGCATTCTAATTGGGGATAGCCGATATGCTGCTACTAATTCTCATAATCGCCAATTATTATGACATATGACTAATGTCACAAAAACAAACGATACTGGCTTGCTGAGATTATACCAGAAATTTATAATTTGCGATGTTGTGACATAAAAATATAAATGCACGTTGCTAAGTATTGCACGGACGTGTAAATACTAATATAAATACCATTATGATCCACGCGTACTTGATGCGTGGAACTGTACATAACAACCACGACTTTTACACGCTGACTATAAATACGACTGTAAGAAAGTAGAACATAACGCTCACAACGTTCAAGTTAATTATATAAAGCGATAGGTATAGTAATTTTAACTACCGTTAAACAGCGGAGAATAAACAACTAACCAGCAGTGCCATCACTTGACAAATTCCTCAACTCTCAACATATCTGCATTTCGGACTTCTGTTTACCCTGCAACAATTCCTATATTATTGATCTTTGATGTATAGTGTTCAGTGCATTATGATTCTATGTGAAATGGTCTAATTTATTATTCTAAAATAATTGATACACCCAATTTTATGCACCCACAAACTTTATAATACAAAAACTATTACGTTTAAAACCAGAAAATTGCCCAATACACGATATCGGTGCATGATAGGTATATGCTCTCTCGGACTTTTTTTAGATATAGTTAAGATTTACATCTTTTGTCTACCTTATGTCAATATATCTCTTAAAGTTTAGACTACGTAACCCAGTGATTATCAACCTTTTTTTGTCGCGGTACACTTTTAACAATTTCAAAATTTGGCGGCACACTAACTTATAAATTGCTGTATAAAAGTACATACAAAATTTTTTTATTGTATGCATTTCTAAAATTGGCGGCACACTGGTTGAGAATCACTGACGTAACCAATTCAAACTGCACGGAGAGTGCAATACTGATGGTTTACCTCCCATAACGACCCTTAGGGCGACATGGACGAAAAAACCTTCCTCGGATTATTTTACCTCCCTGCACTATATTTGTTGAAAATTGGTCCATCCGTTTGGCTTTGCATAAAGAACAGATAAACAAACAGAAATTGATTTTTATATATAAAGCTTAAATTAAGCAGTATTACAGATAGTTTTTCATTTTGCACTTAAAGTTGTTTTTATTCCCTTTCCATTACGTTAAAGTTTTTTTTTTTGTTTTTTAGGTTAGCACTTTTAACAGTTAATATGCTCGCCAGTGGTTTGACGTCAATAGTTTGCGCATCAATAATGGCACCACTGACCAGAACTCATCGGAACAGCAATCAACGCTTGGCTTCGACAACATGCTTTGATAAAAACAATTAGTTTGTTTTGTTTTTTTTTTTTGAAGACTTGATTTGTCTTTTTTATATCAGGAACATATGTTTATGATATGATTTATAATATCTGCCTATCTTTTGTTTGCTTCAATATCGTGCAATTTTTTTTATCTTATCACGATCTACTCTGATATATTTTTAATTTTTATGGTTATTCTTTTAAGTTATTGGACAACATCCTGTAATATAAATAGATTTTAACGCTACGTATAAGCTCCAGATATAACAAGTTTCTTATACCAAACTAACAATCTAAAATAAAATTAGTAACAATTTATGCATCTAATTAAACCTTATACCAGCTACTTGAAGAAATACATAATACGTTCGACTCTCTAGGCCCTATACAATATTTACAACAACTTTACCCGAAAAACCCAATCATCCAGAAGACAATGGAAACTATCCTTATGTCAGGTTCGCACCCAAGTTTTCTTCTTGGGGGACTCAGAAGACTTAAATTATTAAGGTTCTTATTTGAGGGGTTCGGGAGTAAAATCTGGTATCTGACAATTTAATATTTTTGCAAGAGTCGACATTAAAACTTTGCAAAAATATTGCAAAAATGAGAACATGCAGATACCACATATTACATGATACATCCAAGCTATCTATTGATATTTTTTGAAAATTTGAAGTGAAATCTAGTTTATGATGACATTTATCATATTTTGCATGCAGTAATTCAGTTTTGAAAAATATGTCAGTTACCAGGTTTTACACCCGAACCCTTCATTTCTAAACTATAAATGATGAACTCTTGGGGGGGCTCAGCCTTTATATTTTGACAAAAACAAGTAAAAACCACATATTTTTGAGCTCATGGGGAGGGGGTCAAGCCTGAGAGCCCCCCCTTCCTTGGTGCACGCCTGCCTTATATACCAGCAAAATTAGTGAAAGAAGTATTATGCGAATCTATGACTCAACAAAATTGACAACAGAAATTGGATATTGATAAAAAATTATGGATGTATTTAATTTTGGCACAAATAAATAAAAAGAATAAATAAATCAAACATTTAAAAAATATATATTATGTAAATGATGCATTTATATGATTACTTAAATTATATGCACAAAATTATGAGAATATGCAAAATATGCAAAATAAGAAACAAATAAAATAACGTCATATTATTAGATTCGCAAAGATATAACAGAATTTTTTGAGATATGCATTTAGAATTTGCATTTGCATAAAATCCGTGCTTAGAGATAAGTACGGAAATTAATTAAAATAATCTTTGACATACAATGCTTTTTCCATTAGGTGTTTTTTAAAATTAATCTTGAAAATGCATACATTCTTTCACAGCTTTATTTCATCCGTGCAACGTAGTATCTACTACAATTGAAATGCTCTCTTTGGCTCTCTGTACTAAATTCTAAAGCTTAACTCGCAAAGAGATAAAACTTCTCTTTGGCTACCAAGATGTAGAAATTCAGAGGAGTACAGGGTAATAAAGTTTATTATTTTTAACGTACATCTAACTATAATTTGACCAGGGATTTGCTAAATATTCGCTTCAAAACTAATCATTATGGAAAAGAGCTCTGAGAAGAAAGAATCTTTCATTAGGAGTAAAAAAAGATGGGGCGTGGGAAGGAGAGGAAAGAAATATAAAGAGATTGAGATGTGGAAAAGAGTACGAGGGAGAAAAAATGTTCTCGTTCTTCTCTAGTTAAATAAAACTGCGATCATTATATTTTATTTATCCTCTTTGAAATTAAATTTAACAAATACTGTATTGTAAAATTGCTGTTATTCCTAAAATATTAAATTATTTGGTAGTGTCACTTGGTCTTTGCTCTCTTACACAAATTTATTGTTTAAATACAGTTACTGGATATTTTGGTCAGGATAGCACTGAAATGTAAAATTATATTACACTTATCGGTCCAATAGATCTGTTGGTTCCAGTTTCCAGTAAATATAATTTTATTTCGTTTTCATAAATCTTGCATATAATTGTATACACTGTCAGTACACAGTAAATCAGGAAACCTGAAAATAAAATATTGTATTCATTTTTATTATTTAATTATCATAAAAAATCATTTGTAATTGTCCAATTTTTCATTATTTTGACTACTGATGAACAAATTGGGAGTTATAGGCTACTCCAAACGTTTATGTTCGTACTCATATTTTCGTTACTCATATGTTCGTATGTAGATGGCTATACCTATGCTCTATGATGACTGTTTGAGCCGAAAAGTTTTTGTATATTCTCTATTTTGCATTTAAAATAAAACACAACAAGCAATAATAATGAGGGGTTCCACACAAATTATCCGAAGTTGCGATTAAAAACCGGTACATTTGTCTTTCACTGTTGGCTAAGGAAGAACAGAAACAAAATATGTTTTGTGGCGTGTTGTTACGGGCGATGAAAAATGGATTTATATCGGGTGCTAAAATATTGGGTGCACCCCGGACAACCAAACACATTATAAACATTGATAAACAGGATAGGAACAATAAGAAAAAATTCATTAGTACTAACGCTAAAATGACGGAAAATGTACCAACTATCTTGGAAGCCAATCGATAATACAAACATATTGCATAACATTCAAAAAACTGGCGCCAATATTTAAATTTCTATTATATTTTTATGTAAATAAAACGCATAAATTTCACGAAAACATATTTATTATATATATATATATTCAAATATATTTCTTGCCTCCTTAAAATATTTTGAACATCTTTTTCCAACTCTGAAATTTTTCCCTACAATAACTTAATTAGTTTCTTTAAAATAATTTAAAATAACCATTTTAATAAAATATTTGATAAAAAAAACTAACAACTTCTCCAAGTGCTTACACTCCCCAAAACTAAAATTAATATGTCTTATATAGTTAACAGAACTCTGACAATTTAGACTACAAATACATAATAAATAAAGTACAACAGACTAATAAATTAAAACACAAACCAGTGTTTTGTAGATATCGCCACCCGTACTATTTTTATTTAACATAAGGGTTCTATAATAACAAAAGAGTACTTTTTTTTATCTTTGCAAAATGAAAGCAAAAGACTTTAGACTTTTGTGTTAAATGTAAAAGAACGCTAACTGACATTTATTAACACAAACATCTTAAACAAAGAGAGCTATATATGAGTCATATATACCTTTCTTTGTCTAAGCAACAACAGCACCAATTGCGAACAGTTTACATACTAAAAGTGTGACGTCACGAATGTATTTTTTCTTCATAAGAGTGCCCAGAGTATGGACAAGATTTTTAAATTACCTGTAAATACTTACATCCAAATAGAGGTCCACAAATAACGGTCGGTATTCCGATTGTATACATTTTATAACAAATAGCAGAACTTCCTGCTATTATAGATATCACTGTAAAAGCTAGCGCCTCAAACGTTCCATAACAGAGACATGTGTACAAAATATTTGTGTTGCTCTAAAAAAAAAACAAGCTAAGATTTTTACAATATACATCTCAAGTTTCTACTAAGAGATAGAAGATAATGATAATAAACTTGGTGGGTAAAGCATGAAATACGAGAAGTGTTTACTAAATACCGAAACTCGGCTTCTGTGTATCGAACAACAATATAGTCTCTTCACTGAGTTATTATGGGTACAAAGTTTAACAGAATATATCGAACTAACAACAAAAATTCTAGGGAGTAAGTAATTAAGGTTGTAAGTAACTAAATATAAATTTTGATATAAAGTGATTTGAATATAGATGGCATATTTTCCTTTTTCTTCTTAATAATGATTCATGTATTTGTAAATACAGGCTAAATGCACTTGTCATGAAAAAAAAAAAAAAAACTTATAAAGATTAAAATAAAGTAGAAGTTATAATATTCAATATTGTAAGTGTCGAGGAGAATAAGTTAAGAATCTAAGTTAATGGATCTAAGTGAAATGTATACTTTAAAAGCAGTGCCATAAATGAATGTGCCTCTTTTAATAGGGAAAAATTGCGAAGCGATATGACATCTGGTGGGATTTTAGCAACTACAGAAATAGACATTCTATCGCGCTTTTTTTTTATAAAAAATGTTTGCATAAAAATATAATTGCATAAAAACAAGTATTAATATTGTAGCAAAATTACAAAAACCACCAGTAAACATTAAAATTCACGTTGTTTATATGTAACGAATGTCTATTTTGAAGGTTCCAAGTTTGCCGAAATAGCGCTGCGATCTTAAAATACTTCCCCTATAATACACAGAGAAGCAATTGTCACTAGTATTTTATTTAACAAGCATAGGGGGGGGGGGCAAACTGGCGGGCCACATACAACCCGCAATATAATGCTTTGTGGACCATTAACGAAAAAAAAAAAAGTATATTCTGTAACAAGGTTGGAATGAGAAAATTCGATGCGAGTGCATTCGGAGCGTGAGGAACCACGAGCATCGAATTTTCTCTTCCAACCGAGTCACAGACCCTACTTTCTCCACGACCACCAGAAAAAAAAATTAACAAATAATTATTTTAACAAACACTTTATCTTAACAAATAATTTATATTACATAACAAATTAATCAATTAATTAAACTTTTTTTTTTTTATTTATTATTTGTTTAATTTAAATTTATTTTGCCTCACATCGGCCACTATTTTAGTACTTTTTAGGAAGTTATGTTGCATTTATTCAATGTAAACATTACTTATATTTTAATGTAACCCTACAAAAACAAATGACAACAAGCATAGAATAGTTATTCCATAATAAATGATGGAATGAAATACACGCAAAATGCATAAGAAGATAAGTGCTTTAGAATAACATTCCAACTATTGTGTTAGAATATTAACTTTCTGTAGTCAAAACTGGTTTCAGAAATAGTAAACTTTATACTGGTCGTGGAGAAAACAATTTTCTCCACGACCACTTGTGTTGGACACAGAAAGAAACAGATCATGGTCACCAGACTGAGAATAGGACATAGCCGAGTCACACACCAAGATATCTTTGACAGGACGACTACAGACAGATGCCAGAATTGCAATACAAAAATTACAGTAAAGCACATCATTACCGAATGTCCAAAATATGAGGAGTACAGAAGAACGATTCGGTGGAAAAGCCGCACATGAAAAAACCGCACACGAAAATTGCGTACAGAAAAACCCCACAGTAATAAGGCCGCACACGAAAAAAACGCACATGGAAAAAACCGCACAAAGAAAAATACTCACATGGAAAAAACCGCACATGGAAAAAACCGCACAAAGAAAAATACGTACATAGATAAAACCGCACACAGAAAAAACCGCACACAGAAAAATACGCACTCAGAACAATACGCACATGGAAAACCGGTTTACCGGTAAATCGTCAAATAAACTATTAAAATTTTTATCGGTAAATTTATAAATTACCGGTAATTCAGTAAATAAAAAATTTTCAAGAAGTTTTTCTATAAAAATATTGTGTTTATTATTAAAAGAATATTTAAATTGAAACCTAGGTAAGTAACAATACATAATAATTTATTATAATTTTGATTTTTGCGATAGTTATTTTCTGGGAAGCATATTCTTGGGTTTGAGAGCCGCTGCAAGTCGTATGTTCGCGCCAATTAATACGTGTGATTTTTTATATATTTTCCATGTGCAATATTTTCATGTGCGTATTTTTCCATGTGCGTATTTTTCCAAGTGCGTATTTTTCTGTGTGCGGTTTTTTCTGTGTGTGGTTTTTTCCATGTGCTTATTTTTTGTGGCCGGTTTTTTCCATGTGCGGTTTTTTCCATGTGCGGTTTTTTCGTGTGCGGCTTTATTACGGTGCGTTTTTTTTTTTTCTGTGCGCAATTTTCTTGTGCTCTTTTTTTCCGGCCTCGCAGAAGAACATACCAGATCCCAGAAGCGCTAAGCGACATCCCCGAAAAGCTAAACAACTTACTGAATTTCACAAAGGAGATCAAACTCAGCGATTACATTTAATTGTAATATTAAAATTGTCTTGTGAGAACTATACTGTTGTACCACCCCTTAAATATTACTTACTCTTCTAATTCCAATAATACAAAGGGATGTCATAATAAGATGAAAAGTGCAGAAGACAGCCAGAATTAGGGAAAACTCGCTTCCTAAAATAAAACTGTTTTAATAATTTTATTTTTCCAATAAGTCTGGATTAATAAACCTTTTTCATGTGGATTTGCATTGTAATAATGATAAAATTTTCCAGTTGCTATTGCAAACGGCACCTGTAAAATATACATACATTAGTTAACGCTACGTTTACACCTGACAATATATTGCATGATAATGAATCGCAAACATATTAATTTACCAGATGAAGCTAAACAAATAGTTTTGTATATATTTAGTTATTTAAAGAGTAATGAAAGTGCAACTGTGCCACTATCGAAAACGGCTGAAATTACCAGTGCCTTACACTACAGTACGTGAAGTAATAAGTGGCTTCTATCCTAAAAAATGGATGTGAAGTGTGAATTTTGACACATTTCAGGGTTTCGCAGGTATTTAGTAAGTGAATGATGATTATTCGGGATGCCAAAACAAATTTACTGTTAAAATATTTTTTTGTTAATTTTAATTCGAGTGCCTAATACTATTATTTATATGTGCAGTCTTTTTTTATATAGCAAGGTTCATATAAGATTTTCTAAATTGGTTGTTTTAAGTCATAAGCTTCGCCCCTCTGATTTCGTATACATTGAAACATAGAATTTAATTATAATTTCAACAACTGCCACTGGTTATTAGATTTACGATTTTAAAAATTAAATTTAACAATTAAAATTTGCCAAAATATAACTAGAATTTTGAAAAAATAATTTAAACAAAATAAAAATGCAAAACAAACAAAAAAAAATTGTCTCCAGCCTTAAGCGAACCTTGGTTTGTAACTTAGAACGCGAGAAGGCTAACCATTACACAATTAAAGCGAACTGGTGTACTGTCTTACATAACGTAATAAATATTTACATCGTCAACCAAAAAAACACAAAAAATGCGTTATTTTCCGAAAACATAATCTGATCAAAAATTCCTGTTGTTCTATTCCAATTCACACCAATGTACATTTAGATATTTTTTGCTTAGAATTTTTTCAGATTTTTAATTTAAACCATCTGGGCTACAGGGTGTGGGACAATTATTTTTTTCGCACAATTTTGGTAAAAATCACATCAGAATAATTTATTTTGCAAAAATAAAAATTTGATCGTTAATCCACGTACTAAGGGCTTTCATTTGATACCCTACTCAGAATTTTTAAAAAATATTTTTTTTTTTTCGATGAGCACATATTTGTTTATGTTTTTAGTGGGATAAGTCTTTTAGAAGTTTTAGTATTTTTCCTATGTGCGGGTCAAAGAGTTGTATAAGCATGCCAAATTTCAACTTTCTAGGTTTAGCCGTTTTGCTACAATTTTTACCGAACAGACAGACAGACAGAGAGACAACAAAATGACGGTATAAGGGTCATACCTACAAAACCCTAAAAATGAGAGTTAGTGCGGGTAATTCACGAGTTGAAAATAAATTTCCAGATGTTCAATGTATAATTAAAATTTATTACTGTCTGTACGTATTTTGTATTCGAGACTCTACACACAGTGCTGAGAAATCGGTTTTCCACATAAGAAATTAAGTAAGCGGCAAACGATAATGGAGAGCAGAAGAATATGCGAATGGCGGCATAAGTTTTTATCAAATCTTCTTCTTCTCTATATACATATATAAAATAGGAAAATTGTTTGTTTGTTTGTTCGCTGTACATTCTTAGGCCATTAAACCGATTTAGACCAAAGTTTGCACAGTTACTCTTTAGGACCCTGCGGAACGATTCACGGTAAGTTCATCGAAAATCAATTCATCGAAAATCAATTCATCGAATATCAATTCATCGAAAATCAATTCATCGAAAATCAATTCATCGAAAATCAATTCATCGAAAATCGATTCATCGAAAATCAATTCATTGAATGATCAATTCATCGAATGATCAATTTATCGAAAAAAAAATATTTTGTAAATATTTGAGAGGAATGCCGAGGGGATCGGATAGCCAAAAAAGCAGTGGTCAATAAAAGTTGACAGACTACACTTATTAAATAACTATCACTATACCTGGTCTATTAATAATTTTTAAAATTTCCATTCAGAAAATACGCCAGGTAAAAGATACCTGTTGGATTATTTTGTAATCCATCTTAAAGGATTATAAAAATGGTATTTCCCCATCTGTTAAGTCTTAATGTTCTTAAGGTTTTGTGTTATGTACATAGTTTTACTATTCATATTTACTATACCACACATGATTTGCTCAATGTACGGTGATTCTAAACAGGTGGCATTGTTATGTTAGTGTGAGTTTGTTTTGTCATTAAACTAGATAATGGGTAGCTCGCTTCGCTCGGCTTCTTCTAACCAAACCCTTACTAACCTAAGATAGTGTTTTGACATTAAACTAGAAGATGGGTAGCTCGCTTCGCTCGGCTTCTTCTAACCAAACCCTTACTAACCTAACCTAACCTAAAATAGTGCTTTGTCCTTAAACTAGAAGATGGGTAACTCGCTCCGCTCGGTTTTAGACTTTTAATAACTAAACCTAACCTAATTACCTTGTTTTTAGGCGCATAGTACTTCATTTTCCTTCATATTAGCCCAATTAAAATGCGTATCATTGTGTATGAATTTATAAAAATTATTTGCGTGCAATTGCCCATAACCTGTCTTATTAAACCTTAAAAACAAAACGTTTATTTCTTTTATTAAATAATTTTTCTTATTATATTTCTTTATTTATATTCAAACACTATGTCACTTCATTTACCTTTTTTTAAACCATATAAAAAAAATTACGCAATTATTTCTTAGTCTGTCTACTTTTATTGACCACTGCTCTTTTGACTTTCCGATCCCCTCGGCATTCCTCTCAAATATTTACAAAATATTTTTTTTCGATGAATTGATCATTCGATGAATTGATCATTCGATGAATTGATTTTCGATGAATTGATTTTCGATGAATTGATTTTCGATGAATTGATTTTCGATGAATTGATTTTCGATGAATTGATATTCGATGAATTGATTTTCGATGAACTCGTCGGTTACCCAGCGGAACTAATGGTGAAAAAAAAAATCGGTTTTTAAATGATGTACATGTTTTATATACGCAAGGAAATAGGTCGGAAAAAATCTTGTTCTCGGAACATTAAAATTGTTACGACGGCTAAACTGTAAGAGATATATAGAAAATATATATGACAGACTTTTAAGGTTTAATATTACTACAGAAAAGTCCTGGGAAGCATCTATCTCAGGTCAAAAGATAACTCATAATTATCATTTAATTCAAAATGAAAACTTATCATTTTCGGCGATAATTATAACGCTCCGTTTATTGTGGAATATCGGCATTACTTTTAAAGATTTATGAAGAAAATTTAATTTAGAGGCAAGATTATTTACTAATGAGAAAAAGCCCTTTGACCCATGTACCTATCGTTTATAGATCAGAAGTAATCACAGAAAGAACACATACTAAATAAATTAATCTGATGCGTGTATTGACAGACGCTATTGGTAGACGCTATGCTGGTCAGTCTGCTCGTTAGGCGGTAGAGCGGTGTGTCGGCGGGTTACCAATACTGCTTATTCAAAAATACAAGTTATGCTTAGTTTAATTAAATATTAAATTGTGTCCTGATTATTTGTTATTTGTATATTATTGTATTAATTATACATATATTATATTATATATTAACATCGAAACTTTCTTTCAATATTGTTTTATTACACTAGATTTTTGCTTATCATTTCTCATATTTGTTTTGGACACACGCAATAGAATTACCGCGTAAGCAACAATGAAACCTTTAAAAATAAAAATATTGTTACTGCCGAATGAGTGCTGTTTACACGTTACACGTACCAGTTGATGAGAGATCGTACGCAGTGTACGTCCATTGTTAAAACCTTACATAAAACTATTTTGAAATATTGAAAGCTCTTAAATTAAGTAACTAAAATCAAAGGTAACATATGTTGATATTTAGTCCATCATTGAAATATTTTGAATTTTTTGATTTTGCAACAATCATTCATTTTTCAGAATTAATATATTTTTGAAAAATTATTATTTTTCTCCCGAACAACACTGGGTATGTCTGCTAGCATTAAATAAATACCGCACGGAAAACCAACATATTATTTATTGTTGCAAATATTAGATAGATTGCACTCAAGAGTAGGGTGACCATTTTCTTAAGAAGGCAATGCGGGACGGAGCAAAAAAAAGGTCCTCATCTCCCAAATACAAGTGAAGAGCAAAAAAAAAGTCCTCACCTCCCAAATCCAAGTGAAGAGCAAAAAAAGGTCTTCACCTCCCAAATCCAAGTGAAGAGCAAAAAAAAAGGTCCTCACCTCCAAAATGTTAAAATGTGAAACTTTTGCGGGACGCATCTTAATGCGGGACAGTCCCGCAAAATGGGGGACGAATGGTCACCCTACTCAAGAGTGCAGTTTAGATGTTTCGGTATCTTGCGGAAAACGAATTATTATACTTCATGCCAGAAGTGACCTAGGATGAGTGAATCGTACGCGATTCATTGCATCTGCATTGCATTCCACCTAAATTTTTTTTGTAGTTTGGGGTATACGTCACGCCTAGAATTTTTGAAATCAGTTCGCATATTTTCCGGAACTCATGTAAGCTTGTTTAATGCCTGTGCCGTATATTTCTTAACACATTGAGTTTTTTATATAAATACTTTTTCGCAGGTGATCGACTTTAAATCATTACGCCATCGACCTTATGAGCACCACTGCTGTATGCCATCGGTAGATCAAGAATATTATATTTAAATAATTAATTTTGTCATTTTCCTGAATATATTTTTTATTCTAGATTATAATTATTTAAATAATTAAATTAAAATGTACTATGAATATCTGGTTTTCTTAATTTTAAAAATATTAGTTCTTGTATAGTTTAATTATAATTTACAATCCAATATACAATAATTATATACAATATATAAATTAATAAAATATAAAGCAAGTTCAATGACTTCTCACATTATGTGGACGTTCTATTTTATTTATCAGACCAATTTATTTTATTTTGTGACTTTTTAACCTAGCTCTGATGCAGATTTAATATTAAATCGAAACGTTAGCGAAGTTAAAATATTGTTTTAATTTTAATTTCTGACCAGTCCGAATACCATTACTTCCTCATCTTATTAATAAAATATGTTTTTATTTTATATGGATTTTCTTTGCTTTATCAATTGTTCTATCTCCCAAAAAATATTTAAAATTTTCAGAAAATTTAATATTTTGTTCCATCTAAAAATTAAAATTTCTTAATTAAGTCCCTTACATTAATTATTTGTTAAAAAAATTAGTAATAGTTACTGTAAAGTTAAACCGATTTTATCATTTAAGGTTAAAAAAAAAAAAAAAAATGTCTGAATGTGATGTAGTATACAAACAATATCACTCCTAACATTAAAATCTCATTTTCTTGTATTACTGAAAAGTGGACTTATGGCGGTATTCTGAAGTGAAATATTAAGTCGTACACCGACGGATACGTTCGAAGATGAACGATGTTAGAAAAATGGTATTCTGATATCGCGGCACGTTTACATTCGTCGGTGCAAGTTAACATTTTTGGTGGTAAACTAACAACCAGTAAAACGATCGACGGAATTGAAAAGAGAGTGCTGTTAAGTGTTATTTTGAACACATTTTTGTTAGTTTTTTTAACCGAAATGATTAAAAATGAATCATGAAATTATTCCATTTAAATTATAATTTAAAATATATTTATTAAGTTAAAAAAAATAATTTTGTTTTTAGTTCAAGGTACTTACTATTTTAAATTTGTCGTATAAATGTTTAAAAGTAATGCGGGCAATAAGTAATTACGAATTTATATTTTAGTATAAAATATTTATTACATACAAAAAATGTTACATCTAAAAATCTTCCCGGCTCGAGAGATTCTGCGAAACACAAAAATTCTGCAATAATTTTTATCAATTTTCTTCCCTATTAAAGACTACCTGGCAGCACCCGATAAATCTTAAATATAAAACATATTGTTTTTAAATTTTTGGCATTTGAATATGGAAAACACTTTCTTTAACATCTACAAAACTAGTAGTGGCTACTTTTCTCTACATGGATAAGCCACATTCTTCAAGCGTAGTCATTTGACTTCCAATTTATGGATTTCCGCATTTCTGCTCCGTTAAATCTTACTGTATTTTGCACAAATCAAATTTTCTTAGTTTTTTTTTTTTTCTTTTCGCTATAAATAATTGTATCATTTATACTATTGTCTAATTATATAAATATAAAAAATAATAATAATAAAATACCTTGTTTCACTCTCTAAATATTAATGCACTCTTCCATCTCTTACAAATAAACTTCATATTGTTTGCTGTCTTGACAAAATGAGGTTAATGCATATTATGACCATACCTGTGGTTGCTTTAGATTAGCCTTCATATTTGTATTTTTTAAAATAGTATTATATTTTAGATGTTTTTTGTTTCTCATTCTTATTTTTGAATAATATTTCAACTGTTTTTGTAAACACCTAACCTACACGGAGATAAGTGTATTGTTAAAATAGTATAGTAAGTTTTTTTTTTTTGCTGCATTAACAGTAAAATTTGTTGTGGCTACAAAACTGATTATAAAAGTAAATGTACCAGTTTAGTACAAAGTACTATATTTTTTTTGTAACGTGACTTAATGTTAATTTTAATATATCGTTTTGCTATTTTAAACAGAATGTTTTGTAAAACGAATTACGCCTGCGCGCAAAGAACACCCATAATGCAACTCCACTCCAACTCCACACAGTCAACAAGCTAAATACATAAATACTCCATGTTGTGTTTTCTGCGCTGTAGTGACGAACAACATAAATAAATGTAATTAAAAGTGTGAGAAGCGCAAAAATGGCTGACAATTTTGTCAAAAACTATATTAAATGAGTGAAATATGCCGAAACTAATACCAATATTTGAATGTAAGTATTAAATTTGAATTATATTATTATAGAGTTTATAAATAATCAATGATGGCGCTCAGTTCTATTCTGGCCACAACTGATTTTTCAAATGTATTTGTATATTAATATCGTCATTTCATACAGTGTCTATGATTTTTCTAAAGAAGCACGTAATAAACATATATGCTTTGTACCTACACTTGATACATAAGTAACTAAAACATAATAAATTAATTTTCAGATGAGCAAATGTTGGCTTTATGGCTACTGCCACTGTTATGTAACCCAGCAACTTTAAAAACCAATTCAAAAAAATTGGAGACCATCAAAAATAGAAATCCAGAATTCTTTTATGTTGGACGTAGAGGTACGAAACTTTTGTTTATAAAAAAGGATATTTATTAATTTTCTTTTTTTTTTTAGAACTATGCAGATATATTAAACTTTGCAGAAATACGGTTGTCAAGCTTAAGAAAAGTTGGTGAAACTATTCAATCTTTTGTCGCAGTTGTTCGACCTTTGAAAAGTATAGAGGTACTGAGATTCATGGATGAGGATGTATTCAAACCTTAATTCATTTAGGACACATTTTAAGGGCAGACAGTTTAAAAATTACATCTCCAGATGTATCCAATGTTTCATAGGACAATAGAAACAATAGGCCAGTTTGTGAGTACATTATAAAGAATGTATGTCCAATTTTACCAATGTCGAATAAATTTATTCAATGAATAAAGTTGACGATATCGCATCATTCTTTTGACAGCAATGGTAATCACTTTATAAAAAATTATACCTAATACCATATTGTTAACTTTATTCGTCGAATAAATTTATTAAACAATGGTGAAACTGGCCATTACTGGCATTACTGTATTAATTTATCTGTCTCAATTTCGTCGAAGTGCAAGCAAAATTTATGCGAAATAAACATGTTTTACTTGTACACCGTCCACATTGTAATATTATTAAGATCTAAATTAAATTAAAAAAAAAAACAAATGTAAATGTAAAATGTAATTATATCCCAATCCAATCACTAAGCAGTTTAGCAGGTGCATTTGTTTACCGAGAAGTTAAAACGAATAATATTCTGGTCTAAACGGAGATATTTTTCATTATAACCACAGTTGTTCGTTTTAACCATCCGGTTTAGTAGTGGCAGCTAAACTGTTTGGTTGATGCGGATTGGACAATGTAAGAAATAAAAAAACAAGTAATTAACCATACCAGTATGGTAGTTTTATTTAGCACCCCGTAGTTTGCTGGTTTAAATAAACTGTATAGTTAGTTTTACAATACTGTATGGTAAACAGTACAATACCCGGTTTGTTAAAGTTACAAACTAGTTTTGTTAATTTAGCCAACTTGTTTTGCTACTTTTCTGCAAAACTTTTATTGTATCAGGTACCAAACTAGTTTTACTGTCACTATTTTACAAAATTTTATTGTTACGTTTACTCCCTTTTTTGCTACTCCAACATAAACTTTCTCTCCGTGTAAAAAACGTAATTCTGACAGATATCGGAACAAATGTGAAAATAGCCCCAATGATAATTTTACACCGGAAACAACCTATAACATTTGGTGTTACATCCGGTTGTTCAGAATACGGATTTTTTCAGCGATGTTAAATCTCATTTAATAGAGCAATGTAATTTTCATTGGTGTTAAGCTAACGGGTGTTACGATGGAAACTTCAGAATACCGCCATTAGAATGAAAGTAATGATATGTCAGTCATTTTTGTTTTACTTAATTAATGTATTAAAACGATTTTATATTGGTTTATACTTCATCCCTACCTCCCTCTTTTCCAAGGATGGGATAACATTTCAAATCGTTACGTTATTGTATAACGGTATTTATTTTTTGTTTTCGTTACATAACGTTATAAATAACGCTAAAAAATTAATTGTTATGTTATATAACGTTATATATATATTTTTTTTTTCATTGTAACTGGAATTACCTATACTGTAATACATCGCACAGAGCGGCTTCTATAGTACGGATAAAAAAAAAATATATTAATTTATTGTTTGACAAAACTGTTTGTTTCCATGCCTCGATTAGTATGGATTCAAAAAGCATTGTATATTAGCGGAACCGATTTACCGTAATGTGTGAAGTATTACTGTATTTGGGATCTGTACAGTGTAAATTTAAAATAATAATATCAAATTACGTTTAGATTTTAGATATTCTAATTTTATTTTCATATATGAAATACAAACAACATATTAAATTTTAAATTCCCAAAAAAAACTTATATCACATAAAATATAAATTTATAAATAATCAACAAGTTATAAATAATAAAAATACAGTCGAACTTAAAATAATCAGTCGAATTAACAATGACTAAAATTACGATCATATAGAAATAAACCTTAAGTCTTTAAGGTTAACGAACACGAAATTAGTAAGATTTATAGGTTAACAAACACAAACTTATAAGGATTTATAGATTATCAAAACATAATTAAAAAGATTTATTTAATCTCACAATAACGTTAATAAATAACGTTATAAAATAACTTTTTATGAATCGTTATTCGTTATTATAACGTTATATAACGTTATTATTATATCGTTACGTTATTGTATTAAAAATTGTAGTTGAATGGTTATTATAACGTTATCGGGTATCGTTACGTTACGTTATCAATCCCTGCTCTTTTCATCGTACAAAGTGTTGAATGCGTTAAAAAATATATAAAATATCGCGAATTTGATAGGTAGATCGCGAGTAATTTGTTATGAAGAAAATCAATTTCATGACAAACAAATTGGCCTACCCTGCTATAGAGTAAAGTTACATGTACGTAACGTTTAAAATTTTTAACTCGTACTATTTTATTGGATACATATTTCCCTACAGTATTGAAATCTCGGGGTAAATCTATCGCAACAGTAATTTATTCAGAAATAATATCAGGATATATAGCAACCATAAAATACTGCTGGGATTTACAAGTCTCAGCTCGCTTGTTTTCACAAAATGCTGCCAAATGTTGTTATATATATATATTATAAAAAATGAATATATGACTTACATCTAAGCAATATTGTTGAAAACTTCTCGAAAATTATTCAAAAATAGTTTCTAAGCAGCAATACGTCTAGCAAATACTTGTAGACTATATGCACATGTTCAGAAGAAATGTTTACTAAGGGTACACTCGAATTGTACAGGGTGGAGCGAGCGCGAACAAAGTGACGTCATGAATAGAACACTGACGGAGCGCAGCAACTCGAACACGGAGCGAGCTTGGGTTGTGACGTAATGTTTATAAAATCTAACCTTACAATTTTAAGCGGTATTTTTACTGTCAGATTAGTTGATGTCAATCATGAATCAACATTATGTAGCTACTTCGGTTTGCCGTTGAATTACTTTTCATGATGAATTTGAACAAGTAAAGTTAGAAAAAGTGTGGGGTTTGCAGAATATACGGTACCAAGTTTTACAGATCGTCAATTCAAATAACATTTTCGTGTATCTCCTACAGTTTTCGAAAATATTCTTGGAAAACTGCAAGCAGTGCCAGACGAAGTTCAGCTGAGACCAGGAGGAAATCCCGAAACTCGAGAAACAGCTTATGATAGCATTATGGTACCTTGCCAACATTTAGAGCTCCTATAAATTTACAAATAGAAACATAACCCTGTGTCTTCCATTTTAATTTTATGCAATGTGTATTTAATTATTTTTATGTTCTGTTTACAAACACAATACAGCTTTCAAAGTTAGTAGAAACGTCACAAATTCAAAAAAATGTAGTACTTTTTCCGCCGTTCCCCCACCTTTTTCCGTCATGCCCCGCACAAGCACACTCGAGGCACTCGAGGTACACCCTCGACAGCAAAATGAAAGTAATTGAGTGTACTCCGAGCGTCAAATCGAATGTACCCTAAGAGAAGAGGGTTCATTCTTGGTACAAATTGTACGGTATATAATTGCCACGAATCACATCGTCGCCGGGCCAAACGGTCGCGCGTTCGTGTTATCACTGTGGATTGTTTCTACTATTGGTAATTGTTTCTAACAGATTACAAATCTGTTTCAGTTGGATGATTTATAAGGTTAGGTTAAATTATTATAATTTACATAGTTTATTATTGGTTTTTGTAGCTTTTTAGAGTTAGTAAAAAAATATGTTGTTCTTCATTTTATTTTTTATTATGGATAAGTTTAAAGAAAATAATATTACAGAGAAAACTGATTTTGATTTAGATTGAGATTGAAAGATCTAGCCGAAATTGGTATATAAGATATTTGGCACTTAAAAAAGTAAAGTAGAATATCTGAATTAGAACGACCTAATCAGGATTTCAAAAAGAAGCCAATGACTGAATACTGGCACTGTGTAACTATCAGACGATTTAAACTTTCTTATAGGCCACTAGCAGTAACTATGAGAGAAGAGGAGAACGCTAAAAGTCTTTTTGACTTCCTGACCAGTAATTTCCACCATACGACAAATCCGCCAAGCTGTGGCGGATTGTGGATGTGCGAGAATATTTTCTCTTCGGAAGAACTTAATGATGAGAACAGATGTTTTTCAGAATGGAGCACTCATTCCAAATCTGAGGACAAATCAACTAGATTTCTGCTGCCGAGTAGCTGCCACGGAAGTAATTATAGAAAAATTATAGTAAAAATATATCAGTTTTCTCAATTACTAAATCTATGGTTCATTTCGGTGCTATTGCACTGCAATAAAATTTGTTTATAAATGCAAGTGATATCGTCCTTTTGAACGATTCATTAGGTTTATAATCTTATTACAGGGAGTAGAATTAAGAAAAAATTGTTTTAAATCTAAAAATTTGTTATAAGTACAAACCTAATAACTAATGTACAATTCATCGAATTCGAGCATAAAAGTAGTATATATAATGATTTTATGGCCCTTGACGTGTACCATATTTCTAAATTGACCCGCAACTTGCAAAATATGATGCATCCCGGATTTAGACGGTGTCTCATTGCATGCAGTGCTACGGAGTAGAGGTGGGAAATGCGAATCTTTTTAAAGATTTGATCAGTATTCAGTACTCTCTAAAAAGATTCGTTCTTTTGAATCGTTGGCGTACAACAAATTTAGTGTTTACTGACTACGTCAGGCTGTACTTGGCTTTGTTATTGCATAGTTGTGTACTGGAAGCTGAGAACCGTAGAGATGCGTCGTCCGTGAACGTTAGACAGTCGCTAGTAGTTCGCGAACGGCGAACGTATCACGTTCGCACACACATTGTACTGCGCAGTGTCTCGAGTCTGCCGTTTAGCTTTTGCTCGTGCCATGTTCTAAGTTCGCGCATCCAGACTCAGCCTACAAACCAGACTAAACACATAGATGTACGTGTATTCCACACTACACGCTACACAGCCACCTGCTTGACCTCTGTGCACAATCCTCGTTCCGTTCCATATCGAGTCACACTCGCCACTCGCTAGCATTGGTTCGTAAGTTCGCGTACTGAAGATTCGTTCGCTGCTTAGTAAAAGATTCGGTCGTATCAATTCACTGCAACGATTCGTTCTTTTGGAACGAATCGTTCCCGAACGACACATCTCTACTACGGAGCCTATATGAGGAATGGGTTGATTCTGGTAGTAAAGAGTAGAGTTTATATTATATATATAAAAGCCCTAATTTCTGTGTGTTCCACGTAAGGCTAAGTTGCGGGGTGTGAATGGGTTTTGCGGGGTGTGGGCGGTAACGAAGTTAGTAGAAGGGGGCGACGTATACGACGAAACCGATAGCTAGCAGACACAAGAGCAGAGCATTGCAGTACATACGGTGACTCGGGCGAAGGTTGTTGTGTCAGGGGCAGGTTTTGAATTGATGTTACGCAACGTATAATGACCCGCGGGCCGTCTCCAGCCCGAAACTAAATTTTTAAACTTTAAACGACATGCATTGAGAGGCTTTTTAGGATTTCCTAGGTATAATCAGAAACAGCTATACCATTGATGTCCAGCATATGGCCCGCGAGCTGTATCAAGCCCGATACTAATTTTTAAACTTTAAACGACATGCATTGAGCGGCTTTTTTGGATTTCCTAGGTATAATCAGAAACAGCTATACTATTGATGTCCAGCATATGACCCGCGGGCCATATCCAGCCCGATACTAATTTTTAAACTTTAAACGACATGCATTGAGCGTTTTTTTTAGGATTTCCTAGGTAAAATCAGAAACAGCTATACCACTGTTGTCCAGCATATAGCCCGCGGGCCGTATCCAGCCTGATACTAATTTTTAAACTTTAAACGACATGCATTGAGCGGCTTTTTAGGATTTCCTAGCTATGATCAGAAACAGAAATACCATTGATGTCCAGTATATGGGCCGCGGGCCGTATCCAGCCCAATACTAATTTTTAAATGACACGCATTAAGCGGTTTTTAGGATTTCCTAGGTATAATCAGGAACAGCTATAACATTGATATCCAGCATATGGGCCGCGGGCCGTATCAAGCCCGATACTAATTTTTAAACGACACGCCTTAAGCGGTTTTTAGGATTTCCCAGGATATAATCGAGAAACGTTTTTGTTTTGTTAATATATGCAGAATCATGCAAATTTTAATAATTAATTCCTGCTTATATTGATTTTTATTCGATATCAGTTTGCCAACGTTGTTGGCAACGGGGTCTGCTAGTGCTTATATAGTTTACTTCATATCCCACGCGCAGTTTTCAGTCATTCCGTCATTTTTTGTTTATTTTTTGTTTGATAGTTGTCGTTTAGTACTCAAAAAAACTACCCGTCTTAATGAGACTACCAGGTTCTTTAAAAAATATACTGGTGTAAACGATAAAAATTAATATAATTTAATAAAACACACACAAAATTACTACAAATTACACAACGGTATGAATTATTATTTCTAACACATTTAATTTATTTTTTGTTGACAAATCCATGGCACACTTTGCCAATTGTTTTTTATGGTTACTATGCCAGTACGTCTCCACATTCTCCCACCTGAGGAATAATAATGACTCACATATAGGAGACGTAAGCACTATTTTCAGTCTCTAAAGCGCTTTGGCAGCTTAATTACGCGACCACTTCTTGTAAACACAACTCGCGCACATTCGGGCACGGACACTTTTACTCTGCTTTTTTTCACTCACTACACTTGACACTTATTTGTCTCTGGCTCCACCGCTGAATCCACAGTAACGTCCCACGCAATTTTCGTCGTCCACGCCTTTTGGAGCACCATTTTAGGGGGGCACAGTGTCACAGGACTCGTGAATCTAATAGAGTCAAATACTCGTTGTGCCAACGATAGTATCACTCGCTTCGTTACAACGTCTTTATTATTTTCTTGAAAATTACTTAGGCTCAGAGTGTCACTCGACAGGTTCCAAGGTAAACCTAACCCCTGAGAATTGTCCAAACAGCTTTGTGGTCTGACTGAGTACTTCCACCCTCGAAGATGAGGTATAAGCTCAATCAAATTCGAACCCTTTTCCAGGCAGTGGTTCAACGAAGGTTTATTTTTCTCACGCGCAGACGCATCGAACACCGGTCTAATTTTAGTAGTCGTACTCTCATTCTTCAGGACTGGTCGGAGAGGCAGGTAATGTACAGGTCGATATTCATCTGTAGGCTCTATCTGCTCAATGATCCCTTCTCGTTCCCATTCTAGAAAGATCTCGTTGTACGCTTCATTATTTTGGTCAACTTTTAATTTTCTCACAGTAGACTGTAGCCCTTTCATGGCCAACGTATAGTTATCAGGGAGAGGTGGATGCCCCGGCACCCAAGGTAGCTTAACCTCATACCTCCCATCTGCGTCCACAGCTACTGTTTCATCGAAATGCTCTTTAGCAGCTAGAGCAATTTCTTGTTTAGTTTGCTTCTCTGAAGGCGACGTTATTCCTAACACATCCAGTTGCCATAGATTTGTAATGTCGTCCTTCACGAACAATGACAAGATAGATGCACTGGTGGTGGAAGAACGAGTTCCCGGAACTTTCCCCATTAGCGTCCAGCCTAAGAAAGTCCCGACGGCCACCAACCCGCATTCTAAAACGTGTTTACGCCCGGTGTATAACTTACCGGCAACATCTGCACCAATTAACAATTCAATAGGGCCTTCTACGACATCATGCAACTTTATACCCAGCTGATTAATTTCTTCCGTCCAAACACCGCAATGAATCGGAGGAAACCCACTACAAATCGTTATTTGATCAAGTGCTTCAAAAGTGCATCTAAAACTGTCGTCTTTACTACCCAACTGAATATTATAGCACTTATGTCGCTGTTCCGCCGTTTTGGAACCGCCGAATAACACGTGCACTACTTTCTCAGCCCTTTTAGGTTCATAACGGAGCTCCTTCACTGTTGTCTTTAACACATAGGAGCGTTGGGAGCCAGTGTCAATAAGAGCACGGACTTCTCGCACACCATCATCTCCATACATGCGTACTCGAAGGGTCTGCAACATCACATGAGCGCTTGAGTGGTTTGCCATAGCTATCTCATCCTTCTCTTCTGTCTTTTCTTGAACCCTCTGCGGTGACGAATTCTGCAATGTCGACGAGTCAGACTTGTCGGCTGGTAACCGAGAACAAATTAATACTACATGGGAGCCACCACATAAAACACATCTGACCGATTCTCGACACCGTCGACTTTGATGGCCGATTTTTAAACACCGGAAGCATGCCCTTTTGTCGCTCAGAATCTTTTTCTTTTGCTCAAGTGTCCATTTCTGAGCCTTGAAACAGTTCTCGCTCCCATGTTTATTTCCGTCACAGAAAACACATTTGGCAACCTCGCAACTCACCAGCGCAGCCGCTGTAGGTAAAATGGGATCCAGTGCTTTAGATTTTTCTTTTTTGTGACGGGTGTTTTCCACCGATAGTGAACTGAAGCCGTTGCCCGCCATAGCTATGCGCCCTTCAGCCTCAACTTCCAAACGGAGGAAATCCATTAACACGTCCAAACGATCTTGCAGGGGATTCGTGAGTGCCACGCTCCCACCGTATTCACCCCTCTCTCTACTTGCAGAGGGCCTACATGAACGTTGCCATGCCCTTAACAATTCCGCAGGAAGACAAGACTCAATCAAGGGAAATAACATAGCCGCGCAAGCATTGGTAGTTATCCCTAGAGTATTTAAGGCGCGCAGTTGGGTTTCTAATTTGTCGTACAGTACAGATATGTCCATCCTACCTCCCGAAACAGCGTTTCCTAAAACCATCTTTAAGAGCTCCCTAACCTATGTTAATCACTCTCGAGAGAGAGAGGTCTATCCTCTATTTGTAAATCTTCTCGCCCATAACGTGACTTTAACCCATCTATGGCTTTATAATAATTTTCCCCAATAGGCGGGTAACTTTCCACCAATTGTCTAGCTCTACTGCCAGAAATAGTGGCCTGCATTAAATATTGGAACTTATCCGAGTCATCAATATTGGGATCCTCATGGATTTTCTTAAATTGACCCCAAAAAACCAACCAATCACGGATCTCGCCGTCAAACTTCTTAAACTCGATGTAAGGTAGTTTAAATTTACGCTTACCTGAGTTGTTTTCCGCTTGTGTGCTCACGGAATGGCTATCTGCTTCTGATCTTACCTCAGCATCGGCACTACGAGTGACACTGTGGTATCGAACCCTCAGCATAGTTATTCTTTTGAGATATTCATCTGATGCTTCTGTCTCCATTGACAAGGCCTCCTCTGTTGCATCTTCTGCTAACAGCTCACTTAGGACTGTCTCATCAAGACCAGATAGAACATCAAACTTCTTTTGCAGAAATTCCCATGCAGCCTGAATTTCTAGCGTGTTACTGGTAGATGCGGTCAACAATTCTTCAAGACGTACACCGGCTTTCGTAAAGGCAGTCCTTGCTACCTTTCGATGCTTCTTAACCGGCCCTTGTTCCATCTTCTCAATAATTTTTATACAACTGCAACTTCGCAACACCAACCTTGCAGAATATTACACTGGTTGCACTCTGTTACAGTTAATTACACCAATTTCTTACACCAATATCTTAGCATACGTAATATCACTAACGTAAGTCCTGTCACGGTCGCCACAATGTCGTGTAGTACTCAAAAAAACTACCCGTGTTAATGAGACTACCAGGTTCTTTAAAAAATATACTGGTGTAAACGATAAAAATTAATATAATTTAATAAAACACACACAAAATTACTACAAATTACACAACGGTATGAATTATTATTTCTAACACATTTAATTTATTTTTTGTTGACAAATCCATGGCACACTTTGCCAATTGTTTTTTATGGTTACTATGCCAGTACGTCTCCACAATAGTTGTTGCATTACAAGCTTTTCAAGCGATATTAAAAATGGATAAAATAGGAATTCAAGGATTGGTTAATTTTTTTGTAATAAGAATTTCCCTGATTGACTACCGTGAGCCGTTGCTGACTAATACTACTGAGCACTTATAGACAAGTTTAAAGCAGCAACCGCGAAAAAACGTGTCGAAATCACCAAGACAAAAATATCGTTTCACACTGACAGTGCACCAATTCATGCGTTGTTGCTTAACACAAATTGGCCGAATTGCAATTTGTATATATATTTTTTTTTTCGTAAACACCGTATTAGCCCGATTTAGTTTCTTCGAAATTCCATCTGTTCTAGAAACTGAAAATTTTTCTGGTTAGAAAAAGCCTTATTTTTTTTTTTTTTTAAATGGCGTTTTTGCTGTTGCAATTAGCCAGGACAATTCTTATTTTTGAAACATTCCATGCCTGAACGGGCTTGGGCCCGAGACCTTAGCAACGCAGAGCACATGTGTTACCCCTAGCTACGCTGGTCGGCTAGAAAAAGACTTGGGCCGAATGGTGACAGAAACCGTAAACGACTATTTGAGAGATAGACTTTGAGGACCTTGAAGGAGGTAATCGGAAACCAGGAGAAACGTAGAGAATTGTGTTGAGCTTCGAGGCGATTATGTTGAAACATATAGTACCCTATTAAACTAAAACTGTTGCCCTTAATATCGAACCATGTTACATTTCAAACCGCCCTCATACATGCGGCTCTCCATTGTCTAAACGCGGTGTAAATTTAATAGATTCAGTACACAAAGAGAAAAAGCATTTCATCTTATCTCTATACTATGCTATTGTATTTAAAGTATGTAATTGAAAAATTTACTTACGATCTGTATAAAATTCATTGTTCTTGTCCATTCTTTCAAAGTTATGCGACATGGCCCAGAACTAAGTCTAGGTATTTTTAATTTTATCAGTTTCATTTTGATTCGATTAAAATTCAACCTGTTTCAGTGATGAACTACATATTGTACACATATGTTATACTAGAGGTGTCAAAATGCGTAATATAATCTTATCAATACTGACGAGAAAAGATAATGGATATCTTGTAACATTTCGATTGCTGTTGCCATTACACTTGTTTAAATAATGGCAGTGTAATAATATTAACTATTATTATATACTATACAGACAGTGTCGGACCAAGATAATTTTGCGCCCAGGGCAGACTCTTTGTGTGGCACCCCTCAGTTTTTTACCGACCGCCAACATATGTATATAAGGGAGGTATTGTGATCATACCGATTTTGACATTTCGAGATTTCGATGGATCTCCACGAATTGAGGTCCCTACATAACGTTTTGACTATTTTTAGCATGATGTCTGTCGGTCTGTCCGTCCGTCTGTCTGTCCGTCTGTCTGTCTGTCCGTCTGTCTGTCCGTCTGTCTGTCTGTCTGTCTGTCCGTCTGTGTACACGTGCAGAGCAAATTCGGCTAAAAGGATTTTTATGAAACTGCATATTTAAGCTTTTGACATCAATGACATGAGTTGATCAACTTTTGGTAAAAATCGGTTGACTAGAAATGGGAGTTTACTCGTGTCGATTTTAAGATTTTTGCGAATATTTAGCAACAGAAAAATATTTTGAAAAAATTTATTGAACAAAAGTTGCTATAAATGCAATCACTAATCACTTTTATTTGATACGTATTTTGATAAAACGAAATTCTTTCAATTTTTTCATACTTTTATGTAATGTTTCCATGGTCATGATAAATAATATCTCTGTTAGAAAATATTAGGCCAAGTTATTTCTACTCTGCTGCTAGAATGTATTTTACACAAGTACTTTACAATGGCGGTCGGTCCTGTGGTGGCCACAGCTGATTTTTTTTTTATGATATTGTCACAAAGGTAACTTCAGGGCAGGATTGCGACACCTAGACATTGTGATGTTCAGCTGTTAAAAAATATTTGTCAGCGTCTAGTATGCATAACCGATTATGCGATTATGTAATGCATTCGCTGCATTTTCGTTATTAGGTAATATTTATCATGACGAATGAATAGCGGAACTAAGTTAATTGGAGGTATAAGTTAAAGGATGTCGTACGGAAACCAGGCAGATAAACATAGCCAACTCCTTTACGATGTTCCATTCAACTACGGTGACGACACGAGTCCAACTCCATATACGATTACCCTCCGGGTAGAACAAGCAGCGGTCCCCATGTGAGCGGGAGAACATTTCACCAGACTTCTCAACTCCCTGATGGACAAACCCCACCAGGAGGAAGGTTCCAGGGTAATTCTTGTCAACACGGGGTGGACGGGGACCTCACCCAGCTCCCCGGGCAATTCCCATTAAATACTGTTGTAACCGATAAATGTTTAATAAAGTATATTGTTAGAACCAGTTACTAACGGTCGTTTGTACCGGTCATAGTTACAAAATTGTCACTATGACCGGTGAAACTATTTAAGAGTTAAGTTTAATTAATGATAAAGCTATGCATTACACCGTATGTTGTTGATGTGGTAAAGTCTATTCCAATCGATTAGGCGGAACAAGATTTTCAAATCTAGTAATTTTTACAGATTGATTGAAGCTTTTGATCATTTTGTACAGGGAAAGCCAACTTCAATATATAAAAAAATAGCTAATGATAACTTACAAAAATGAAAATTTCAGTTAGTTCCACCTAATAGTTTGGAATAGCCTGTAGCTAAGAAATCCACAAAAATTACTGTTGGTAGTAATGAATAAATAGAAAATCTGTAATTATTTTTCTTAACTTGGTTATTTGCTTGAATTTGTCATATTTTTTCTTTTGTTTAATTTGAATGACGGACTGTCAAAAATATAATATGTTATTGACGTTTAACGTTTCGACAAGTTCACGTTTTGTCTCTAGCTCTCTTAAAATTATATTTGCCAAAAATGTAAATTAACAATAAATATTGGCGGAAAAAACTAAAAGTAATTCATTCTGCTACTTTTATGAAAAAATGTGTAAATATATAATAAAAATAGATAAATATAAACATGAAAATATATATTTGAATGTTTACTTTATTATGAATTAATATTTTACACTATAAGCAGTTCACTTTTGTAAGAACAAACTAAGAGGGAATTTTGTTTTCAATAGTTTGCACCTTTGAAGCTTTATGTCATGTTGGTATTAAAAAATGTCACTTTTTTAAAATGTCGATCCGTTTGACATATGTCATAAAGAAAAATGATATCTTAATTATAGTGATCATAACCTTATCAACCTAAAGTCGGTTTTACAGCGTAAGTATTATTTTTAATTGACATTTAAAGTCAGTAACACACCATAAAAGTAACCAAAATAACCAGATCTAGTGTGTTCTTACAAATGTGAACAGCTTATACAGTCTGTTCCAAACGGTTAAGCGGAACTAGATTTTGCAATCTAGTTACTTTCATCGTTTAAATCGTGCCTTTCGGCCGTTTTGTTTAAGCTTTGTAAATCATACTTACAATAAACATTTTTTGGTTAAGGTTAATATATTTTAAAATGTCATTTTCTTTATATTTTGATTTTTTGTGTCATTCTTAATACAAATTTCCCATTTATTTATTTTTTTCTCATTATAATATAAAAAAAAATATATTTAATTTTGACATATGTCATTCGTTTCCATGGTTTCATTGTTGGAATTTTAAATTTTGACATCCCAACGTGAAAAATGAAATAACCCAAGCAAGGTCCCTTCTCGTGACAACCTAAAAGAACTAAATTCCCATTTAGTTCCGCTTAACCGTTTGGAACAGACTGTATTCTATAATATTTTAATTACGAAATTCGTTCTAAATATTCATTTATTAATTGATTACGTGATTCAATTCCAGCTACGTCACGTGCATTCAAATTTTCGTCTGGTATTTGTCCATCTATTATCAACTAATGCAACACGTATTCATCTAAAGGCTATTCCAAACGTTAAGGCGGAACTAGATTTTCAATTATAGTAACTTTTACCGATTAATTACCGTCTAATTCAAACCATAAAATAAGAGCTCATGACAATTTACAAAATTGAATATTCCAGTTAGTTCTGCCTAAACGTTTTGAATAGCCTACAGTTCTTCAGGTACCGGCGGCGCTGAGTTGACAGGGGCGCAAACATTTTTATTTTTATTGTTTTTGCTCATCACTTTGACCCATTTACTTTTTATTTTGCTTATCATCGATGAAAGGGAGCGCAAAATTGGTACTTTGCCTCTGGTGCTGCAATACCTTGGTTTGGTTCAGACTGGCAGTACAATATTCTTTCATATTTAGGTTTTACATACTCGTATATTGTGAAGTACACAAACAACAACTATTATTGGTATCTATTTGAAATAAGACAATATTGGAACCGTCGTTTTAGCACAGAACTGTATTTTTAGATAAACGAAATCATTACCTATTTTTATAAATGCAATTTTGTCCATAGTATCTTAATATATTGCTCTTAGAGATTCTTTTAGCAACATCAAATCTAAAAAAATTGATGTGAAGTGTGAATATTCACACATTTCAGGGTTTCGCAGGTATATAATAAGTGAAGGCGGTATGCTGAGTGTGTAGGACAAATTTTACTTTGTAGTAATCACGGCAAAATGAACGATATTTTTAAAATAATTTATCGTCTGTTAATCATATAATAAGATAATTATTAAATTTACGCTCTTAAAAATTAAGTACAACATTTGTCAAAATATAACTAGAATTTTTACAAAATAATTTCAACATAATAAAAATGCAAAAAAAAAGCAGAAAAAATAAAATTCACTCAGTACTCGAACTCGAAACCCTTCGTTTACCATCGAGTTTTAGCTTACGACACCAGTGCTCTAACCAATAACGCCATCGTACGCCTTACATGAGAGTGTCTTACATTGGTATAACTTTTGTACTTTGTGAACCAAAAACCACAAAAAATGCGTTATTTTCCGAAAACATAATCTGATCAAAAATTCCTGTTGTACTATTTCGGTTCGCACTAATATACATTACTTAGAATTTTTTTAGATTTTTAGTTTAAACCATCTGGGCTACAGGGTGTGGGACAAAATTTTTTTTGCACAATTTTGGCAAAAATCGCGTCAAAATAATTTATTTTTCAAAAATAAAAATTTGATCGTTAATCCACGTACTAAGTGCTTTCATTTGATACCCTACTCATAATTTTAAAAAAATATTTTTGTTTTCGATGAGCACATATTTGTTTATATTTTTAGTGGGGTATGTTTTTTAGATGTTTTAGTATTTTTCCTATGTGCGGGTCAAAGAGTTGTATAAGCATGCCAAATTTCAACTCTCTAGGTTTAGCCGTTTGGCTACAATTTTTACCGAACAGACAGACAGACAGACGACAAAATGACGGTATAAGGGTTTTTTGGTCATACCTACAAAACCCTAAAAACGTATATCTATGTCTATTCTTCATCCATATTTATAATAAAATTGTACTAATCCATTTTTAGGGTTTTGTAGGTATGACCAAAAAACCTTTATACCGTCATTTTGTCGTCTGTCTGTCTGTCTGTCTGATTGTCTGTCTGTCTGTCTGTCTGTCTATCTATCTATCTGTCTGTCTGTTAGGTAAAAATTGTAGCCAAACGGCTAAATCTAGAGAGTTGAAATATGGCATGCTTATACAACTCTTTGACCCGCACATAGGAAAAATAGTAAAACATCTAAAAAACATATTCCCCTAAAAAATATAAACAAATTAGTGCTCATCGAAAAAAATTTTTTTTTTATAATTCTGAGTAGGGTATCAAATGAAAGCTCTTGGTACGTGGATTAACGATCAAATTTTTATTTTTGCAAAATAAATTATTTTGAAGCGATTTTTGCCAAAATTGTGCAAAAAATTTTTTGTCCCACACCCTGTAGCCCAGATGGTTTAAACTAAAAATCTGAAAAAATTCTAAGTAATGTACATTGGTGTGAACCGGAATAGTACAACAGGAATTTTTGATCAGATTACGTTTTTGGAAAAAAACGCATTTTTTGTGATTTTTTGCTAATAATGTACACAAGTTATAGCTTTGTAACAAAAACCACTACACCAACAAACACGTTCCAGTATAGCGGTTATTGACGCTGGTTTTTCACCCAAGTAACTCGATCCGAAAGGGATCGAACCCTGCGAGAAGAGACAATATTATTTTTTGTTTTTTTTTTTTTTTTTAATTTTTATATTGTTTAAATTATTTTTTCAAAATTCTAGTTATATTTTGGCAAATGTTGCATTAAATTATTAAAAGCGTAAATTTAATAACCAGTGGAAATTGTTTAAATTATAATTTAATTCTGTTTCAATGTACACGAAATCAGAGGGGCGGAACTTATAACAACCAATTGAAGTCATAAGCGCAATTTTTAAAATTCTTAATGAACCTTGCTATATAAAAAAAAAAATACTGCACATATTTAGAAATCTAAATAATGGTATTAGGCGTTCGAATTAAAATTAACAAAAAAAATATTTTAATATAAAATTTGTTTTCGCATCCAAAATAATCATCATTCACTTACTAAATACCTGCAAAACCCTGAAATGTTTGAAAATTCACAATTCACATTAATTTTTCTTGTATAGTCAAATGTCAAACAATAATGCCTCATTTTCATGGTAGTGTCAAAGGCGTGACAGGGGTGAGAGGCGTGGTGTTATATTTACAAGTTCGAATTTCATGGAGGGGTTGGAGGCGTGATAAGGGCGCGTTTTCGGTTTTGACATTTGTATATAACCCAAATTTAACCTAAAAGTTTATACAAGTGTTTGGAGTAAACGGTTATTCAATTTCATTAAATATGTCATCAAATCGAAGGAGACGTCTAGCTCTTTTTTATGCATATTTAGACTTAATGCGATATGAAGAAAAGCAATGGTGGGTACGCCCCATATATAAAAACAGACGGCAACAGGGTGATTATTTTAACTTGTTGCAAGAAATGAGCCAACCAATAGATCCCATGCACAAACTAGATTTTAACGAAGACTGACTAAATCAGTCTCACTAGGCGAAACCTAACCTAAAATGAGATATTTGGAACATAAGACAATAATAACGACTGAATATAGTAAATAGCAAACAAATTTAATTTATTGTGATTCCAAATAATAATGTAATAGAAATGTAAAATATATAAATATCAATAACAAATTTAGAATAATTATATCATGAGTACCAAACAAATGTATAAAATTTAAAGTTAAATTTGGCTAAAACGATTTTACTAGAATGCGTTGGATTATAAAAAATTTCCCGGGTTGGTCGACCAGCACCACGAAATTCCTACACATTCCGAATAAAATCTAAAGTAAAAAAATTATATATAAATAACTAATATTCAAAATAAAAAAAAAAAAAAACAATATATAAACAATACCCCAAATAATTTTTTTTAAAAAGGCTTATCTGGATTTTTATCTGAAGTTTCCTCTATCCAACCTTCTTCCGACGCTCGGTACGTCCAGCCCCAAATTATCCAAACCAGTACGCCAATGCCGTAAGCTGGCTCTGGATATTTTCTGCGACGCACCAAGAGGGAGAGCGAGAGAGAAAAGGAGAAATACTGGGAAGGAGACCCTAAACTAAGATCATATCCATTAAATTTCGGTAAATGCTTGCGTTTTAATCACCGCATACAATTATACAAAAATATACAAGCAATGCAACACAATAATTTTGATATTTACCTTAAGATGTAGTGCGGCTCGCAGTAAACTGAATTTTGTAAGTGACGATTTTGATCCGAAATATTTCGTAGGAACACAATGTTCTTCTTCACCTTTTTGTTCTAAAAAAATCCATACACAGGTTTATAAAATATTCTCTACTCTTTGCAGTATATTTATTTTATTTTGCTCAGAACAAAGGTGCGTCCACTTACAAATAACTTTTACCAATAAAAAAAATGACTGGTGTTACCTGTATATTATTGTGTAATCATGGTTAACGAAATTCATGCGATATTGTCTTTTTATATATATTTATATCTATATATATTATTATAGATATTTTAATAAAGCTGTACATTAGCGTACAGTTTTAAATTTGTTTATAAAATAAACAAATTTTCTTTTAAAACGTTACATATTATAGGAAAAATTCATGCATAATGTCCTTTTTCTACATTTTTTAGCCTTTAAGGCAAAACTGTTTTCAAATCTCAGTACCGAAAAAAGTGGACTTATCACCTTATGCCATGGGAGTAGCATTATGTTTTAAATAAAAATTACCATTTTCATTGCATTATCATTACAACTCTATTGTTTTGTAAATATTGGTATAAGCAGTTCACTTTTGTAAGAACAAACTAAGAGGGAATTTTGTTTTCAATAGTTTGCACCTTTGAAGCTGTATGTCATGTTGATATTAAAAATGTCACTTTTTTAAAATGTCGATCCATTTGACATATGTCATAATGAAAAATTATGTCTTAATTATAATGATCATAACCTTATCAACCTAAAGTCGGTTTTACAGCGTAAGGAATATTTTTAATTGACATTTAAAGTCAATAACACACTATAAAAGTAACCAAAATAACCAGATCTATGGTCTATTTCAAATTTAAAAAAAGTAGATAGCGCTACGAACCGAGAACGATTTACACTGGATAAATACAGTATAGCGGAAAATTTAAAATAAGTTACAACTAGGGCATGGCCGTAGTAACTGGGTTAGCAAGTGATATTTTTTTAAATTTAAAAAAGGTTAATAAATATTGAAATAAACAAGGCAGATAATACACTTACGTTATTTATACGACATAAATTTAGTTTAATGGGAAATTTGAAAAAGTTAAAAAAATATTAATTTTAAAAATTATATACTATATATAAAAAGAGAGATTTGGCTAAAAGAGTTTAAATAAAGCAATAAAACAAACAATATATTTTCAGAACTAAAGTTTCTTATTTAAATAATTATTGTAAAAAAAAATTAAAAATATATGTACAGCCTGTTCCAAACGGTTAGGTGGAACTAAATGGGAATTTCGTTCTTTTAGGTTGTCACGGAAAGGGACCTTGCTTGGGTTATTTAATTTTTCACGTTGGAATGTCAAAATTTAAAATTGCAACAATGAAACCATGGAAACGAATGATATATGTCAAAATTAAATTATTTTTCTTGCATATTTTAATGACAAAAAAATAAATAAATGGGAAATTTGTATTAAGAATGACACAAAAAATCAAAATATAAAGAAAATGACATTTTAAAATGATATTAACCTTAACCAAAAAATGTTTATTGTAAGTATGATTTACAAAGCTTAAACAAAACGACCGAAAGGCACGATTTAAACGATGAAAGTAACTATATTGCAAAATCTAGTCCCGCCTAACCGTTTGGAACAGACTTTATATATGAAGGATTTTCTCCATAAAATCTACGCCAAGAATATAAATAAAAGTCTAAATATGTAAATAATAACAAAATAAATGAAAAAAATTAAATAATATAAATAATATATATTTCCAATATACGACACCAAACATCTGTCAACTTGGACTAAAAACAATATTTTAACAGTGTAATAGGGATGACGATCTAAACCAATCCGAAGCAAGGACAAACAGCTCCTATCTTCTTACACACATTTTTTACTTTGAAATAGACAATAGTTTATTCTTTTTTATTCAAAAGTGAACTGCTTATATGAATTTGTAATTTTTACCAAAATATTTTAAATATTTCCAACCAATTTTATATTCACACAAATAAGTTGTCACCTAGTGACACTGATATGAATGACCAAACTCGGCCGGTAATTCTTGGTAAAAATTATAATTTTAAGGAGAGTTTTACTCAATACATTACATTTATATTTTTGAAAATTTAAGACGTTAGATCAGCGTTTCCCAAACTGTGCGCCCTGGGGCACCGTGGTTAGGCTACTGGGGCGCCGCGAAGACCCAAGACCTTTTTTTGTGTGATCACTTTGTAGTTTAGATGTGAGGACTTTTTTTTTGGGTCATTACTTTGTAGTTTAGAAATGAGGACCTTTTTTACCGACTGCCAACATATATAAGGGAGGTATTGTGATACCGATTTTGACATTTCGAGATTTCGATGGATCTCCACGAATTGAGGTCCCTACATAACGTTTTGACTATTTTTAGCATGATGTCTGTCGGTCTGTCTGTCTGACGGTCCGTGTAAACGTGCTGAGCAAATTCGGCTAAAAAGATTTTTATGAAACTTCATATTTAAGCTTTTGACATCAATGGCACGAGTTGATAAACTTTTGGTAAAAATAGGATATCTAGAAATGGGAGTTTACCCCTATCGGTTTTAAGATTTTTGCGAATATTTCACAACAGAGAAATATTTCGAAAAAATTTATTTCACTAAAGTTGCTATAAAAGCAATAACTAACAACTTTTATTTTGAGACATTTTTGATAAAATAGCATAATTTAAACAAGTACTTTGTGATAGCGGTCGGTCCTGTGGTGGCCACAGCTGATTTTTTTTTGGTTATCACTTTGTAGTGTTCACCCGAAACCGAAAAATTTTGGGAACCACTGCGTTAGATAATTTAAAACGTTAATCGTAGAAATAAAAAAATAATAAAGCATTGATCAAATTAAACAAATGTACCTAGGCACTAATGACCTTAGCAGTTGATGTGCCTTATTTTCTTCTAATTAATAAATAATAATAATAATAATAATAGTAATAAAGAAAAAAAAGTCACTTTTTTCTTACTTACTTTCATCAAAACCGAATATTTTTTAAAATAATTATTTAATTTTTCTGCTATTATACATATTTTATATTTAATAAAACGTATTTGATATAAATTCAATTAATCTTCTAAATTTGAAACATGATGTATTTATTAAAAATATTCACGAATTTTACATTATTTATAAAACTTTTTGTTTTTGTTTTGTAATAGTATGAAAATTATATATTCGAAAATGCTTGTTACATTTAATTGCATTAATTATTTAACATCAATTATTGATGTATATATAATAATTAAATAAAAATGTTTTATGTGAAAATTTACTTTTATTTTAAAAATTAAACCATCTCTAATTTGTTTCGAAAGCAAATAAATAATTGTTTTGTATTATAATTTTTTATTTGTAACAAATATAATTTTTATAAACATTGAAAAACCTTTTTTTAGATAATTAGAGGAGAGTGATGAAATTGTGCGCACCTAAGCGGGACTTGATGACAACTATTGGAATTCAGCTGGAAAATTAGGATTTTGGGAACAAGAATTCTTATTAGTCGAATAATCCCAACTTGTTTTTCATTAATTGCATCACAAACTCCGCTTATGAAGCAATAATTGAATAAGTTAAATATTTGCATTTCATCAACGCGCAGCGTAATTGTGCGCAAAACGAAGCAGATAATCAGAGACTATCTAGACAACATTTTGTTCAGTCTAATGTTGACAAATTGTTAGTAGGTACTTCGTCATTTATTTTATTAACATTATCCTAAACAAATAGAAGTAAAACCAAGTACAAATTTTCAATTTATTTTATTGTCACACATTTTATACACATGAATATTAGTTACTCTGTTATAATATACACAATGTACAAAATAATATATATATATATGAAGTAAAATAAAAACATTTATTATCTAAAAAAGTCCAGTCAAGGTCAAATTCGAATGTTACTAACTAAAATTTTAACCACGCCTATCAAATTGGCATAGCATAAATTTTTATCTTGAGGGAACACTCAGAAACATTTAACTTTCTGAATTTTTATTATTGATTTCCATAATGTGATTTATTCTTTGTTGTTGATTTACTTTGTTAAATAACTTTAATTAGCCCGCTCCACTCGGTTCTACCAACCAGACACTTTTCTAACCTAAGATAACGTTTTGTCATTAAACTAGAAGATAGGTGGCTTGTTCTACTCGGTTCTGCTACCTGACTCTTTCCTAACCTAAGATAACGTTTTGGTAATAGACTAGAAAGTATATAGCGCTGCAATAAACATAAAATTTACGCTAATTTATGGGGAAATCTAACCTAAAATTGCAAGTTATAAAAGTAAAAAATAATTAAATCTGTGTAAAAAACTAACGATTTCCGTATCTAATATAATTTATTATTATCTAAGAAAAAATTCATGAAAATAATGCAAACTGAGTGTGAATTTATATGACTTCGGAACCTAATCTTAATTATAATAAATATTAATTCACATTTATTTACTTGCTGAACTGCATGTACAGTTAACAAAGGTCCATTGTTTTTCTTGCTCTCGAAGGAAATATTCATATATTTTATAAACCAATTCATGGGTCTGTTTTCTTAACGTTTTGCCTTTTACACTTATGTTGTTTTAAATAAATGAAAACAATTATTTAAGATACAAATATTGTCCTGAAAAGGACAGATTTAATGAAAAACAAGATGAAATAAATAGCAAAACAGAGATTTATACTCCACTGGTTCAATATGAATGACACTAGAAAACATCAGTAATCTCAGACAAACCCCGAAGTGGAATTAACCTAAGGTACACGTTTGTCGTAGCTATACCTGACTCATAGACAAAATTTATTGACAAGCTGCATTTATATTTCTCTTACTATTTTGCCAATGTGAGTGAGAGAGAAACACATCAGTACGTTAATTATTATTTCAGTCATATGACCTTGACTGGACTTTAGATAATCAAAGATTATATTACACCTAAAAAAAAGGTAATAATAATAAGTATAATTAAGACAAAAAGTAAGCTATTAAGAAAATAATAAACAAGTAAGTTTTTGCGGCCAACGCCAATAGAATTATGAAGGGTTTCTTGATAAGATTGTCATGACAAGATTTTTTTTTAAATTAAATATTAAGGACACATCAACAGCATCGTTGTTAGTGTCCGCCGTGTGTTTGATTACAATTATTAATATTACATTAAATTTACAGTTATGTTTTTAAAATATATACATGTACATAGATCGATTTACAACAATGAATAGTTTGCAAAAAAAAAATTAAATGACAATTTAAATATTACAATTAAATGGAATCGCTGAGTTTGGTCTCTTTTAAGAATTTCAGTGAACTGTCCAGTTTTTCAGGATTGTCGCTTAGCGCTTCACACTGGTTTTCTGGGATCTGGTATTTTCTTCTTTCTTCCTCATATTTTGGACATTCGGTAATGATATGCTTTACTGTAATTTTTGTATTCATTCCTAGTTTAGACTCGGAGTTGAATAGTTGTGTTAACTTGCAGTAAATCAGTGACGCACGTGTATGCGATTGTGTGATCTTAAAAATAGTGTTTATAAAAAAAAAAAGGTTAAAGTGCCTGTGAAGTGCTTTACTTTCATCCGCCGACGATGGTCGGCGGAGGGTCTGAGAACGACGATGAAAACCGACGAATGGACACGTTAGGTGTGGAAGAAGGAAAAACATCGAAGCCAACTTTCAGCTCGCAGCGTTCGTTTAGGAGCAGAGGTATGGGTAGAAAAACCAATATACGATCTAAAAATAAGCCGAATAAGTCCCAAAAAGCCCACTATCATCAATTGCCCTACAAAACCACATAAAAGAAACAGTCAAAATTTTCATGACTGCGAATAACCCTATGAGCACGCCTGTGTTCATTAACGACAGTGTTGTACACGATAAAGCCGATACCGAGCAAGACATGTCAACTTCAAACCCATGTGACAATTCAACAGTCACAAACGTAAACATAACCATTAATAATAAAAGTAAACAAAATTCTTACAAAGAAACTGACCCATATTATTTATAAGTAGAAAATAAAAATAAACAAAAAATTCATTCTATGGCAATAAGTAAAATCATATACAAAAGTAATTTCAATCATAAAACCGCGATAGTTGATATCAGACCAATAGGATTCTCACGTATAAGAATAGAATTAAATAACTACACAGCTGCCAATGTTCTTTGCGAATTTACAGCCCTTAACGAGAATGACCTCCAGACATATATTCCTACCTATCTGACCCAACGCCAAGGTGTTATTCGAAATGTAGACATTAGTGAGAGTGAAGATGAAAAGGAAGCTATCAAATGTGACGCAAAAGTAATATCTATACGCAGAATCTTAAGACGCGTGACAGTTAATGGCGAAACAATATTTAAAAAAACTGGCACTTGCATTGTCAAATTTGACGGTCAGCTACTTCCGGACTTTGATTATTTCTGGAACGATGTCCCGTTACCCCCGTTTATCCTGTACTACAATGCTACAAATATCTTAGATTAGGGCACGTTAGTAAGCAATGTAGAGGTGTACAACGCTGCCGCAAATGTTGTGGTACTCATGACATAAAAGATTGCGATAACAATAATGATGTATTTTGTGTTTTATGTAAAAACGCAGGTCATAACTCAACTAATTAAGAATGTCCCGAGTATAAAAATGCAAAAAAAAATCAAGGAAATCATGGCCTTCCAAGGTAAGGCAGTTGAAGATTCCACCGAACAGGTAAAAAATAATAGTTTATACGCCGATGCCCTTAATAAGAATCAACAATTTCCGGTTCTCGCGAAAAACAATACAGTACAACAACAAAATCATAGATTCACACAGGTTAGTTACCCTAGACAAAAACAATTGCCACATATATCGAATAATAAGTTACCCCCACAAGAATTATACTACAAATCAGTAAATTCATTTTCATCCCCCGTATATGGTAACTACATAAATAATACACGAATATTTAATCTAAACACTGTAAAGGATTTAATCACTAAAATAATCCATGACGTAATCACTCAAATAATTCCCAAAGAAAGTTTCACAACTTTAATATCAGAAACCTGGCTTCACCCAGATAAAAATCGAATTAAATTTAAAGGTTACAATATAATTTGTAAAAATAGAGCAGACGGCTATGGCGGCAGCGCCATATTAATTAAGAACAATATCCCGTATACAGAATTAAATATAATTTACAATAAACAAGTCTCTGATTCAGATTACCGCCATAAAAATGTAACTCCCAAGAACAGAAATAAATTTTCTATCTTTATACAGCAAACCAAACCACAAATTATATAATAGATTCTGGACCGACATTTTCAACCAAATTAATGGACCTGTATTTATCAGGGGCGACTTTAATTGTCACCATCACACATGGGGATGCCCAGACGTTGACGCAGACGAACAAGAACTATTGTACGCAGTTGAGCAAAGTAATTTCGTTATCTTAAATGATGGTACAGAAACCATAATACAAAAAACAAACGCGAAAAAATCTGCTATCGATTTAAGTTTATGCTCCCCAAACATCTGTAGCCTCATTTCATGGCAGGTTATCAAAGACGGATATGGCTCAAATTACCCCTTATTTATTAATATCAATATAGAACAAAACGATAAAATTAAAATCCAAACCAAATATAAATGGGACATTAAACATGATAACTGGGAACTATATTATAGTTTAGCACTAGCAAAGTCCAACAATTTTATTTACACATAATTGATTATAATAACTTCCTAAAAATAATAAACAGCATCCATAGCTATCCCTGAATCTAAAGAAAAAATTATCAACTCCCATAAAATCAAACCATGGTGGGATCACGACTGTGCAACAGCAGAAAACCTGAGAAAAAAAGCCTTTAAAAAATATAACAAGTCCTCAACTTATGACAATTTTATTTTGAGTCAAAAATTATCAGCCCAAGCCAAAAAACTTTTTAAAAATAAAAAGCGATCTACCTGGATAAATTACGTCTCAAGTCTAAACAAAGATACACCGATTAGCGACATCTGGAACAAAATCAAATCAATTGACCGCGGTATCGACTATGAAAACTCAGTCAAACTCACACCTAACCAGTCCGTCATGGAAGAGTTTTTATAAATTAGATACCCAATGTTATATAACTTGCCCTTATCAATGAAAATTATACTTTTAAATATTCTTAACCGCATATACAAAACAGGTCAAACAATTCCAGACTGGAATAAACACGTCATCATCTCTCTTCTCAAACCTAATAAGGCTGCAGAATCTTCGGATTCATACCGACCAATAGCCCTGTCCACATGCGTTACAAAAACGTATGAGGGATTACTTAAGATTAGATTAGAGTGGTGGATGGAAAACAACAATTTGATCCCTAGCTGTTTCTTTGGCTTTAGAAAAGATGTAGGCTGTGTTGACAACTTAGCCGCTTTAACAACAGTTTATAAATGGCTCTCTAACATTAATTATCTAAGCGCAGTATTTATTGACATAAAAGGAGCATATGATAACGTATGCGTCCAAATACTAATAGAGAAACTAATCAAATTAAACATCCCTGAAAACTTATTAAAATCTATAATATCATTAATTTGGTGTAGAGAAATAATGGTGCCGTTTTAACACGACATGTCTCACAAAGTCTAGTACAGGGTGGAGTGCTCAGTCCCCCACTCTTTAATTTATATATGTGCGATCTAAGTGATACAGTAAACAATACAAATTTAAACAACGTTAATTTAATTGGCTATGCTGATGTCTTTTGTATTTACACAGAATCCTGTAATTTACAGGAAAGTATTTCAACATTAAGCGCACCCATCAACGTTATATCAGAATGGATGCATAATCACGGATTGGCAATATCAGAAAACAGAACAGCATTCACTATTTTCAGCAGGCATAAAATAAATATTAACAATAACAAAGTAATAATAGGTAATTTCAGCTTCCGTTATAACAAAGTAATAAAGTATCTTGGTATCACACTAGATTCTAAGCTTACGTTTAAGTCCCATATACAAAATGTAATTAAAAGATGTGAAAAAAATATAAATATACTTCGGCTGATCAATAATAATTTCATTATTATTTTACAAAGTTAAAATTCGATTAATAATTGATTATGCTAGTATTATTTATAGTTCAACGTCCAACTCCGTCCTTAAAAAACTAAATATTATTCAAAATAAGTCACTTAGAATCTGCTTAAATGCCCTGAAATCCACCCCTGTACACAGTCTAAGAGTGGAATGCTGTGAACCGCCTCTTCATATACGTAGAATAATGCTGGCTAACAAATTTTGTATATCTAAAATATCAATTAACAATCATCCACTTAAACAAAAGCTAACTGAGATTACGACATAGTGTATATCTAATAAATACTGGCCTAACAAAAAGAAACCCGAGCTTGTCAACAGTTTCATTGCCCACACCCAGAGTAACGCAGTAACATATAATTCGACCATAGCCACATGCTATCTTTACCCAATCAATTACTCAATCTTCAACAATCAATTCGATCCATATTTCACAGTAAAAAAACAACAACGATTTTGTAAGTATAAGCAGCGAAAAATACCCCAATGCACAACTCATATTTACAGATGGTTCTAAATCAAATAATAGTATCGGACTGGCAGTGTACGACTACACAAATAAACACTCAGAATCCTACAAAGTCACAAATAATATATCTATTTTTCACGCCGAAATGCTAGCTATCCTGAAAGCCACAGAATACGTCATAAAACAAGAGTTTACTAATAAATACGTAATAATTGCCTCAGATAGTCAAATCGTTCTAAAAAAATTGCAATCCCCAGGCATGCAAAACCACCCGTCTATATTGTACAAAATCATTGATAACGTAAATAAAATGTGTAATCAGTACAATAGCAATACAAAAATCATATAGGTAAAATCCCATTGCGGAATAGAGCCCAATGAAACTGTTGACAACTTAGCTAAATTGGCTACCCGAAATGGTCGAGTGATACAACCCCCACATACACACATTAAATTAATTGAAAACGGTGATTGTGACATATGTAATACACCGGCTGACCCAAACCACATGATATTCTCATGTAAAAAATATGAATCGGAACAAAACGACTTAATTAGAATCTTAGTCTCCGAAAAAATATCTCTATCTACCAAAGTACAAATTATATTGAGCCACCAAAACATAAAAAATTATAAAGCCATAGCCACATATTTAGGGTCAACTAATATTAATCTGTGATTGAATATTTTTAATATATCAATATGTTATTTTACCCCAATAAATTAGTAATTACGTTTAAATATGAATTGTCGAATTAGGATATCATACTCATTAAATAATACACACATCTCTATTGTTAAACCCCCCATGGCCCCCATCTAAGTGTTACCAAAGTCCTGTCGTGACGGGCCTCACTTGCAAAACCCCCTATACCGCCCACCTCCCCCTCTTGTCTAATCCCCAAGCATAATCATTATTTCGGTTAGAATAGATTAAGTAAAAAGAAACACAACTAAATAATCGCAGCTGGCAATGGAGAAATCTAAAAGCCAATTTCACACACAAAAAAAAATTGTGTTGCAATTTTGGCATCTGTCTGTAGTCGTCCTTTCAAAGATATGTTGGTGTGTGACTCGGCTGTGTCCTGTTCTCAGTCTGGTAACCGTGATCTATTCCCTTCTGGTTCCGAAGGTTCTCCATGGTTTAACTGTATTTTTACTGTTGTTCTGCTCATGGTGGAGGCGATGTACAAGCTCCTGGGCACGAAGTATGAGATTGTGCTTTACATATAGTTTGTCTATATCTTGCATAGCACTTAGAGAGCACTTAGATAATCGGTACATATTATGAATGATTAATTTTGCCTGCCCTCTTCATATATACCCTGCAGTACTTTAAGGATGCTCAAAACTTTAGCTGTATAGATGCTACTGTGATCCGGAAGCCTGTACGTTTCACTGGTTTCTGGGAAAATGATGGGTGCTACAGTTTGATCGTTTCTCCTGGATCCGTCCGTTTTTTTTTTTTTGTTCTTCCAGTTTGTGGAAGATTTCAAAAAATAATTTTTTAAGTAGCTCTGGCAGTGTAGTGTTTTTAGAGTAATTTAAAAGTTCTCTGTGGCACTCGGGATGTTTAGTTGTTCAAGGTGGAAGGTTGGTAATATATTTAGGCTTTATTGCAGGTGGGTTTAGGCATAGTTGGATGACAAGATTATTAATATTGAGAAAGCTTTCAACTGCCAGAAATTCATGGTGTATGTTTTATTCTCGAAAAGTTTGTGAGAACGCGCCGACGATTCAGAGGGGCTACAGACAATGTATACTAACAGTCTGATCAATTGTGATAGCGTTGCTATTAGGAGTCCAAATAAACATTGAAAGTCAAATGGAAAATAAGTAAAAACTCTTGGCTATATGCGAGAATTACGCGATGGAGCACGGCTTTGTATACAATGTCAACAAAACCGAGTATATCGTGTTCCAGCCGAAAGGTAAAAAATATGCTGTGCCGAGTGTGTGCCTCAATGGTGAAAGTGTGAAAAAAGTCTCTTCTGTGTGTTATCTTGGTCACTTTATCAGTGATAATCTCAGTGATGCAGCTGACATCGACAGGCAATGTCGCTCTGTTTGTGTGAAAGCTAACATGCTAAATCATAGATTCTCGAAATGCAGTCCTGATGTACGTAAATATTTATTTAATACTTTTTGCGGTAATATGTATACTTCGGCACTCTGGATATGTCACACGAAAAGTCATCTTCGTAAACTTATTATTTGCTACAACAATGCATTTCGAGTAATCTTTGGTTTGAAAAAGTATATTAGCGCAAGTGAAATGTGTGTGACGAATACAGTAAATTCATGTATGGCTGTACTAAGGAAATATGTTCATAGTTTGCGAGAAAGACTGTGGACGACGCGCAACGAGCTTGTACAGTGCTGTTTAGCTAGCGATAAGAATTTTCTTACGCACTGGGCACTACAACTCATTCATTAACTTTTTATGAATGAGCGGTCTCTCCTACAAGTTGTGACCATATTTCCGATATATTTAATACGAACTCAAACCATGTTTGTTCTATTCGTAATTTTTTGTTAAATGTTCTCTGTTAACTGTATATTCTGTTTTCTGTTTGCGTTATGTATTTTGTGAATTTGTTTTGTAAATATGGGTTTTATTTTGGCTCTTGAGCCGTTCAATAAATATATTATTATTATTAATAATAATCTTTACAGAAACAGTAAATTTATGTGAAACTATTCCCAAAAATTTACTCTTTTTGCAAAGATTATCTAATTTTTCCATATGAATGTCCCCATTGGTCAGTCTAATACAATACAGTGTCGGCAATAGGGATCATTACCGTGTTTCAGTGGTGGTTTGATAGGGTGGGAACTATGACGGTACCAAGAATCGTATCAGCCAAAAGCTTAAAACTAAAATCGCTGTAACTTTTTAAGAAACTATTTCCGGACATACGTTTATAGAAACTTTTTCATTGTTTTGTAATGAATCTCTTAGATCACTTTGACAAAACATTTAAAAATTAAGAGATCAATCCATTATGCATTTATTTTCATTTGTTATGCAGGAAATATTTTAGGGTTACAAAATTAAAGAATTGTGCATTGTTCAATGTTTCTTTGTTTTATTCAAAATTTAACTGATAATAGAAAAAGGTAATCCAAGTGTAAATAACAATTCAGATCGACCACAAGATGGTCCATCTGTCGGTTGGTAAGTACCAAAATATATTATTGAATTCACCTATCATAATGTTGAACCCTGGATAACTCACGCCTCACAATCAAATCTCTGATTCCGAAGTCTCATTTTAGTATGAAATTATCATAATTATATAAATTGAACAGTATGCATTTCGAGATGTTTACCTTAAACCACAGGCTCGCTACAGTTTTGTTCCATAGAATACGTTACTGAAGTTTTGAAAATCATTTTATTTACACCTTATATAAACGATAAAATCTGTTTTTATAAAGATATATGCAATATATAAAAAGTTTAGTTCTTGGATACAATATATTTTCTTACATATTTCCCAGCAGTATTGAAAGGTCGGGATGAATATATCGCCGTAGCAATTCATTCAGAAGTAATATTAGGATACATAGTATGTATCTATAAAATACTGTAGGGATTTTTAAGTCCCAACTCGCATATTTTCACAAAATATTGTAAAATATTGACAGGATATTTTGTAAAACGGTGATTCGCTGTCAATATGATACAGTTAAGTGAAATTGAAATGGTAAAGGAAAAAAGTTAATAAGGAAAATTATATTGTTTATATTACTTATTATTAAGTTAAGCCTCACAATGAAAATGATACACATTTTTTAACATATTTTATAATCAATACTTTTACGTTGTTTATAGAAGAAAAGATTCTTTCTTTCAAAAACTATACTAAAGACGGTTTCACAGCTAGTAATTTATAATTTAAAAGCATTTATAAATTCAAAATTAAAATTATTAATAAACTGAAAATTATAATTTTTTATATAGGTATAAATTCTTCTAGCTGTAAATTGTATTACAAGAATATTATTAGCTTTATATTTTTAAAGTTTTCGTGGACCTCGTAGGATTTGCCATAGACCAGCATAGATCCGCGGACCGGCGGTTAAGAAACACTATTTTAGATCTAACCATTTAGTTGTAATTTCTACTGCACAAACCGCCGCATGAGTAACGCTATAAGAGTTTCTTGGTTATACCAACAAAATATTTAAAGGGTTATCAAGCCAATGATGATGTTCCTGATGAAGATGATTAAGATTATATTTCGTTAATATAATGTTACAAATATCATTATTATAATTCACTTTTATACATAAATAAAATAAATAATAATAAATAACAACATACAATATATATTCAACATAACTATACGTTGTCAGGCTCATTGTGAAGCTCGTTTTCTGTAGGAGTATTCTTTTCTTTGTAGCACTGGTTTAAACTGTGCACTAACAGGACACTGTAAAAAAGGTATCCTGAAAAAAAAAAAAAAAAATCAAAATTTTAGTATAAGCTTACACTGATGTGTGTGTCCAGAAACTAGTAACCAAACACCTAAAGGCAGTTCCAGTGTTGGAGTTCCAGCACGTCCAGAAACGTCTTCGCTGGTGTGCAGATACCGAAGGGAACTAATTCGAGACGATACTACCATTATACAGTTAAGTTGCCATTAAAAGAATGTTAAAGAATCGGTATTATTTCTTTTTTACACATTTCGTATTTATATGGAAAAATGTATGTGATATACGGATTATTGACATACGAACTAGTGATGGGCGCGTGCCGCGAAATTTCCATATCACTTACTGACACGGCCGTTCAGGGTAAAATCTTGAGTGAACCTGATAAATATTTTTCTTTCGTGAATGATTGTGCGTGATTTAAAATTTGTCGTGACACGCCGTGCATGCAATCACGGCACACAAATTGACGATAGTATAGGAACCAGTGGACTACAAGGTATGTCTGCGGACTACGGAAGGCCATCTAAAAGAGCGTTGCCTTTTTAAGTGAAATATAACAACAGTGTTGTTATATTTCACTTAAAGTGTTGGTTAGTATTGGTCATACTGTAATAGAATAAGAGAATGAAGTAAGGAGAAGATATAGGCAGTGCAAAAGTAACACAATTACATGTGTAAGAAGTGTCAAGTACATCTACATGCAGACTGTTTAGAAGTATTTCATACATGTTAATAAACTTTATATAAGTCGTAAATCCCAAAGTTGCGTAAACGCAACATTTTATGTGCTTTTAGTGGCTATAAAAAAATTATGTGAAGTGTGAATTTTCACACATTTCAGGGTTTCGCAGGTATTTAGTAAGTGAATGATGATTATTTGGGATGTCAAAACAAATTTTATGTTAAAATATTTTTTTATTAATTTTAATTCGAATGCCTAATACCATTATTAGGGTTTCTAAATATTTGAAGTATTTTTTTTTTTTATATAGCAAGGTTCAGTAATATTTTGAAAATTGCGCCTACGGCTTCCATTGGTTGTTTAAGTCATAAACCCGCCCCTCTGATTTCGTATACATTGAAACATAGAATTAAATTATAATTTCAACACTTCCCACTGGTTATTAAATTTACGCTTTTAAAAATTATATACAACATTTGCCAAAATATAACTAGAATTTTGACAAAATAATTTAAATAAAATAAAAATGCAAAAAAAAAAAACAGAAAAAATAAAAATTGACGGGATTCGAACAGTAGTTCGAACGTTATTCGTAAGTTGCAATACTAAGCGATAACATTACCACTGGACTATAGATGTTCACTCGTTTACCGTCTTAAATAGCAGATTAAATATTTTACATATTGTAGTTAAAAACACAAAAAATGCGTTATTTTCCGAAAACATAATCTGATCAAAAATTCCTGTTGTACTATTCCGGTTCACACCATACCTTGGTTTAGATTTTTTTCAGATTTTTAGTTTAAACCATCTGGGCTACAGGGTGTGGGACAAATTTTTTTTGCACAATTTTGGCAAAAATCGCGTCAAAATAATTTATTTTGCAAAAATAAAATTTGATCGTTAATTCACGTACCAAGGGCTTTCATTTGACACCCTACACAGAATTGTAAAAAAATATTTTTTTTTTCGATGAGCATATATTTTTTATATTTTTAGGGGGATATGTTTTTTAGATGTTTTAGTATTTTTCCTATGTGCGGGTCAAAGAGTTGTATAAGCATGCCAAATTTCAACTCTCTAGGTTTAGCCGTTTGGCTACAATTTTTACCGAACAGACAGACAGACAGACAGACAGACAAACAGACAGACAGACAGACAGACGACAAAATAACGGTATAAGGGTTTTTTGGTCATACCTACAAAACCCTACAAATTATGATTTTTTAGTTATATCTTAATATATGGAGGGTTCAGGAGCCAAACAGTAAGAAGCCAATAAGTGAGTAACATTTTATCTGAAAATGACTTACGTACAGTCTGTATAATAAGACATACCTACATGCTTAGGATCAGGCATGTGCACAAATAATAAACAGGTTCAAACATAATAAAAACATCAAGACCTAATACGCTCGATAATAAAAATTGTTTAGTTAGTGTTTTGTCTTTCAGTATTGCGGTTGTGTAATAATGAGTGCTATTTATCCAAAATATTTTGAAGCAGTATTTTTATGTAACCACCCAAAAGGGCCAAAAATGCCCTTTTCAAGTGCAGCAAAATATATGCACAAGTTAGTAGACTTTGTGAAGTATTGAGTGAAACGTATAAAATTAATAAAAATGATTACGATTTACCTAATCGTGGATTTAAAAAAAAGATCACTAAAAAACAAGATAAAGTGATTTTTAACTTTTTTAAAAATAATCCTATGTTATCTTTACGTAAATATCAAGCAATTTTGTTAAAAAAGAACATTAGGTTAAGTCTAATGACCCTGAGAAGTTGTTTTATTGAAAATAGTATTAAATTCAGGAGCACCAAACAAAAACCATTGTTATCGATGAAACATGTCGAAAAACGACTGGCTTGGGCCAAGGAAAATTTAGACCGGGATTGAAGTGATGTGGTTTTCTTTGATGAATCTAGTTTTTATATAGGGGGTACATGAAATATAGGTTTCGAACAAAAAACGTTTAAAATTTAGAGCAGCTAACTCGCCAAATACGGCAGATATGGAGATCACTTCCAAAGTATGCCGAAAAGCTGGTAGAAAGTATACCGAAAAGATGCCAAGCAATAATTGATAATAATGAAGATAGGATCAATTATTTACAGTAAATTTTTAAATTATTTTTAGTATTTCCTTTTCTCTCTTATTGTTCGCCAAAAATCAACAAGGATGTCTTATTATACAAACTGTATTTCAAGAACCTCTTTTTAGGGTTTTGCAGGTATGACCAAAAAACCCTTATACCGTCATTTTGTCGTCTGTCTGTCTGTCTATCTGTCTGTCTTTCTGTCTGTCTGTTCGGTAAAAATTGTAGCCAAACGGCTAAAGCTAGAGAGTTGAAATTTGGCATGCTTATACAACTCTTTGACCCGCACATAGGAAAAATACTAAAAAATCTAAAAAACATATCCCCTAAAAATACAAACAAATATGTGCTCATCGAAAAAAAAATATTTTTTTAAAATTCTGAGTAGAGTATCAAATGAAAGCCCTTGGTACGTGGATTAACGATCAAATTTTTATTTTTGCAAAATAAATTATTTTGAAGCGATTTTTGCCAAAATTGTGCAATAAAAATTTTGTCCCACACCTGTAGCCCAGATGGTTTATACTAAAAATCTGAAAAAATTCTAAGTAATGTACATTGGTGTGAACCGGAATAGTACAACAGGAATTTTTGATCAGATTTTGTTTTTGGAAAAAAAAAGCATTTTTTGTGTTTTTTTGCTAATAATGTTGAAAACTTATAGTTATATAACACACTAAACTGTAACGTGTATCTTGGTGCAATGGTTACGGTACTAGCGTTCTGCCCAAGAAAATGAGTTCGAATCCCACGAGAAGAGACAATATTATTTTATATATTTTTTTGCATTTTTATTTTGTTTAAATTATTTTTTCAAAATTCTAGTTATATTTTGGCAAATGTTGTATTTAATTTTTAAAAGCGTAAATTTAATAACCAGTGGAAATTGTTGAAATTATAATTTAATTCTGTTTGAATGTACACGAAATCAAAGGGAGAAGCTATGACTAGAAACAACCAATGAAGCCATAGGCGCAATTTTCAAAATCTTAATGAACCTTGCTATATAAAAAAACTGCACATATTAAGAAACCTAAATAATGGTATTAGGCACTCGAATTAAAATTAACATAAAAATATTTTAACATAAAATTTGTTTTTAAAGCTCTTAGATTAAGAGATGATAAATTATTTTTAAAATATTGTTCATTTTACAGTGAATACTACAAAGCAAAATATGTCCTACACACTCAGCATTCCGCCTTCCCTTAATATTTTTAGATTATATATCTATCTAAGAGGAATTTTTTCAAAATTTTATTGAACCTTGCTATATAAAAAGAAATACTGCACATATTTAGAAACTTACATAATGGTATTAGGCATTCGAATTAAAATTAACAAAAAAAAAATATATATATTTTAACATAAAATTTGTTTTGGCATTCGAAATAATCATTATCCACTTACTAAATACCTGCGAAACCCTGAAATGTGTGAAAATTCACACTTCACATAAATTTTTTGTTAAAACTTTCAGTTGACAAAGCAATCTTGTACTTAAGTTTATTTGTATGTTATCTATCAATAAAAATATTTTGCATCATACACAAGCATAGGTATATTTTTTACTTTAAGACTTAATTATCTCATTTTCAATATTTATTGAGTTACACTGATTGGCGTCTGAACCCTCCATATGTGTATTTTTTTATAATAAATAAAATTTGACTTGAAATAATTGTTTTATCTGCCTCCGGGTATTTATGGGTTAAAGCAAAGTAAGTGGTGTAATAATAATAATTTATATACATAAAAACCATTTACCTCCAAGTACAATTCCTATTCCAACCATAAGAACTCCACTTCCGACTTCTATAGACATGTACCAAAATCCTATAGCCAGGAACAATATGGTAATGATTGCTGAACCGACTAATCCATACCAGACCCAGGCCATCAGTAACTTAGTGCTTTCCTGCAAGATAAACATAAGTTTTTAGTTGCATTTTAGTTTAGGCAGTATTTAGCTTTTATGAACATTATACAGTGTCGTGGCGTCACTGGCGAGACAAAAGTATGTATATATTACGGCCAATGACCGAATGGCGGGCAGTGTTAACAACGACCGGCCAATGACAGGTTTGGCCAGGAAAATTGAACCATAACGTTTTTAACCGGCCAATGACGTCATTGGCGCGGTATATTGGTAAATGTTTGTATTACAACATTACATGACAGATATAAAAAAATAGTATTTTTTTACACAAACTCCTTTAAGCTTACTTAGTTGGCTTAACCTGTCTTTGACCGGTTGTTGTTAATACTGCCCGCCATTCAGTTATTGTCCTGAAAATGTAACATTGGCCGCCGAAAATGGTAATTGACGTCAATGGCCGAATGATGAGATTGGCCATTCATTTCGGGAACTGATAGTTTTGGCCGGTCAATATCGTCATTTTCCGATTACCGTCATTGACCGTAACATAAATATTATTTGTTTCCTTGATTTAAGTGGAACTATATTTTGAAAACTAGTAACTTTTAATATTTAAATGAGGTTTTTTATCATTTTTTTTAGCAAAATTCTTCAGTCGTTAAAAAAGTTAGCTCCTGACATCTTACAAAAATAAAAATTCCATTTAGTTCCGTTTAAACGTTTGGCATATGGCATATATTTATTATTAATAAAAAAAAGTTTAACAAAGAAAAATATATAGTATAGTGTAGTCGGCGAATCAGTGCAGTTGCGTCACTGGAAACGTCACATGTTTTTGTGACGTCATATTTAGTACGTTTATATTCATCCATTTAATGAATGTAATATTCGTACGCTGTCACTTGAATCGAAATGAAATGAAAATATAAGAATAAGAACAGAATAGAAACAAATAAACTATTCTAATAGGCAAAATAGTCCTAAAAAGGGCTGATGTGATAAGAGAAAAGAAAATAGAAGTATGTTGAATTTAACCTAAAAATCTATGCACTACACACAATATAATATGGAAATCTATAACATATCTATAAGAAAATATATAACTAAACACAAAACTGCTAAATAAACAACAAACTATATAAAAAAGGTTTTTATAAATTACTAAAAATTAGATATATGTGAACACAAGTATTAAAACACATCAGAACGTATTATAAAATGTCAAATATCCTTACAAATGTCCTTATATTAAATAGACTCTTTTAAAATTTCTAAATCTTCAAAATGACTATCGAACACAAACTTAATATGACTTCAAAAGGTATGTTTTAGTAAAATAAAAGAGTGAAGGGCAATATTAGTCTATAATTCACATGCAAAAAAATCGATTTAGTTATTTTTTCGCCATTAAGTTCGTCATTGCAGTTATGACGCAAGATGACCAACTGTGTTGATTGAACGACTAACCTATATAAGCTATATTGAAAATTTTCTATTTAAAAAAACAGAAAGGAAAATAAACTATATGCAGTGTTAAGTTTTCGTACTACAGTCAACCATTAACATTCGCGTGTTCGAAATTTACTGTTTTTACATTTGTAGTTGTTTATTTTCTCCTGCTTTTACGGAAGATTTTTATTATTATTACTTTTTTTTTCTTTTTTTTTTGCAGTTATGCACAAAAAATTGTTTTTGGGCCATGCGCGTCAATGAGAAATTGTCAAGAAAAGTTAGCGACGTAGTTCAGTGTAAGTCAAATTCGTTGTATGTACAACGTTAAATTTCCCAACCAGCTACAGTGCAGTAAAATAAGGCTGAAGAATTCTTGCACAGACAAAAAGAAAGTATAGTTGTTTTGTTTTAACATAGCAGGTAAAAGTAAATTCCATTTGCAATAAAAATGAGATGACGTCACACTTGATGTGTCATTGAATGTCAAATTGTGATTTCAAAATTTTTAAAAACAACCAAAAACGTCGCATTTTTCATCATGGCAATGCAAGCTCCCACACAGCACGTCAAACAACTGATTATTTGAAGGAGAAAAACATCGAATTAATGTCTCATTGCCCGTATTCGCCTGATTTATCCCCTAACGACTTTTTTTTCGTTCCCAAAGGACAAAAAAAAAAAAAATGTATGGACAGCGATTTTCATCACCTCAAGAACTGTTGAAGTCTTTGAAAACTATGTTTTTGAGATGCCAACTTCAGAATGGAAAAAATGTTTCGAGAATTGATTTGAACGCATGCAAAAGTATATAAATCTTAAATGCGAATATTTTGAAAAGCAATGAAATAATTTGTTCCAAAAAAATAAATTTTTCCTTTCTTAGTTTTTGTAAAAACTTAAAAGGTAACCCTCGTATCAGCGTCTATTTAATATAAGACATATTTTGTACTATAATTTATAATTTATACATTCGACTAATTTAGTAATTATTATAACCATATTATATTATAACAAATAAATAAATAAATCAACAAATTATTTTATATCATGATAAGAATTTTTCACAAAAAAAAAATCTGTCTGATTGAACAAAGGATGCAGTAAATCCCTGCTCCCATTGACGCCACGCCAGTGACATTATATGCTAAAAGTAACAGTATACTTACATTCCAAATACCAATTAACAATATTATTGAAAATATTATTGGTATAAAACATATTGCAGCTGAACTGATTAAAAAACCCCTGCTAGCTAAAAAAAAAAAAAACTTGAATAAGTTGCATTTATAAATATATTGTCACGTTCTATGGACCTTAAGTAGGCAAGCCGCAAAATGTTTCAGTTATGCGGGTTGCCAACTTCGGGAAATTTCGAGAACCATGGAGATGAAAAAAAGACAGTAGTAGTTAGTAATAGTTTTGACAGAATATAAATAACTAATTAGAAAAGGTATATAGTATGATATAAAAGTGTAAATATAAATATATAGATAAATAAATACTGCTCGGACTGTAACTTTATTTGTGTGTACTTGGTGTGGAAAATTTGGTTAATTCACTACTGAGAAACGTTGCCCGTTACAATATATATATATATATATATATATATATATATTGCGTAAATTGCAGGGGGGTGAAACTCTAATGGCAAAACGAAAACCATATTACGTTCCATAACCCAACACGAATAGCGCCCCAGTCGCTGCCAGTCGCTATAGCTACGTGCATGACAGGATGTTGCCTGTTACTGCTTCTGGCATTAGCTTCAAAATCTGTAATTAGTGTCAAAATCGTCTTCTGTATTTTGTAATTTCATTGTTTAATTCGGAAAATGGGTGTTAAATGCTTTGTTTTGGGGTGTGATAGTAGTGAACCTACAAGATATCGCTTTCCAAACCCGAAGACACGTGTGGCTCCTGAATTGTATAAAATGTGGATGAGGAACATTAGAAATCCAAAATTGGATGGCTTGTCCATGGAAGTGTCCATAAATATTAAGTATTAGTAAATATTATGTTATATGTTAGTCTACTTAATAAATAATTATTTCTGCTAGTTATTGTTTTTCTGTTTGTATAATTCCTAACTGCTTGTTTTTAATTGTAAACATAATTAAATGTTATTATTAAATGATACAATTGTTATGATTTATTTTGTCTATTTTTAATATTGTTGTCGTTAATAATATTAAAAATAGACAAAATAAATCATAACAATTGTTTCATTTAATAATAACATTTAATTATGCTTACAACTATATCAACTGAAGCATTTGAAATACCCGCGAAAACCCAAACCTTTCCTCCCCTACCAATTTTAGTTCCATAACCCAACAACTAATTAGGTTTAAAAAAATATAACGGCAGTTTCGCATCTATTTCCTTCTTTATCTATGGTTAATTGTTATTAGGAAGAAATTGATATTTTTCGTTTTTACCGACTGTCAACATATTATAAGGGAGGTATTGTGATCATATTATCTGTCTCATTTTGTAATACGGAACTAACAGGGAAAGTTCATTTTTTATGTTGTATATTGATAATACATTTGTAATATTATCATAGTATTGGTTCACACGGATACGCCAAAGTCTGTTTACACCACAACAGTCACCAAAGTAACCAGATCTAGTTTCGTATTACAAATTGAGACAGATTATACCGATTTTGTCATTTCGAGATTTTGATGGATCTTCACGAATTGAGGTCCCTACATAACGTTTTGACTAAACTCACTGGATTAAACAAAGTAGCGCAAGCCTTTGAAGAATACGACAGACCCCAGGGTTTGATTGGCAACATTGCTTCTTCTATTAAGCAAACTAAAGCAGCAATTTTTACGTTCTTAAGTTTACGTCTGCGCTGTCACATCTCCCTCTCTCGCTCTCATTTAATAACCTTCTTTGTCAGCGGTTTGAATATTTTAGGTTAAGTTTAATTTAAATTTATATATTATATCCATTTTATTTAATAAAAATTAAAAAAATAATTGAAATCGTACTACAATTTTGTTATAGGCATCTTTGATTAAAAAAATCGTGATTACAATGTCTAAAATAAAAACTAGTTTCTTATTTTTGTAATGTTGGACATTTCTAACCCCAACATGGCCGCCGTTGCGCTGCTTTGTATAATCTAGTGATTTTAGTTTTGACTATTCTTAACTGTCGGTCATTCGGTCTGTCGGTCTGTCGGTCTGTCGGTCTGTCGGTCTGTCGGTCTGTCGGTCTGTCGGTCTGTCGGTCTGTCGGTCTGTCGGTCTGTCGGTCTGTCGGTCTGTCGGTCTGTCGGTCTGTCGGTCTGTCGGTCTGTCGGTCTGTCGGTCTGTCGGTCTGTCGGTCTGTCGGTCTGTCGGTCTGTCGGTCTGTCGGTCTGTCGGTCTGTCGGTCTGTCGGTCTGTCGGTCTGTCGGTCTGTCGGTCTGTCGGTCTGTCGGTCTGTCGGTCTGTCGGTCTGTCGGTCTGTCGGTCTGTCGGTCTGTCCGTCCGTCCGTCTATCTGTGTACACGTGCAGAGCAAATTCGGCTAAAAGGATATTTATGAAACTTCATATTTAACACCAATGGCACGAGTTGATCAACTTTTGGTTGCGCAAACCTGCAACCAAAGCAAATGCCGCCACTGGGGTTTATTGGATACTGTTTTTTGTCTACAAAATTCTAAAATATTTTTATACCCTTATTAATTGCCTGTTGCTAAAGAACTCAAGTTATGCCTACCTCCTGTCAAATATAAAATCACACCAATTTAACTGGCCATAAATGAATTATATTGAATTTTATATATTTTTTATTTACCTGATGCTCCTTCTGTAGTGGGATCGACTCTTGTATCAAGCCAAATGAATAGACTAGCGAGCATAATAAATATTGTCTAAAATAAATAAACACTCTTAGGGCCAGTTGCTAAAGAACAAGTTAAGTGTTTTAACTCGAGTTATATCTAACTTAGGGATAAAACATTTAACTCTTTCATTAGCAACCGGTTATTAGTAAAATACAATCATCAATACATCCCAATAAAACCAAAAGAATAATGTTCATTTGTTAACCCATAAAAAAACTCCAATAGCATGTAAAGAGGGGCGGCGCGCATTCTTCAACCTCTCTTTTACAAATATTAACAAGACAAGGTGTACAAACTTTCATCAACATCTGCGGTATCTTGGCTGAATCCTGCCCTACATCATCAAATATCCCCAGACCATTGATGTGTGTATATCAGTAGCGTAGCCAGAAATTTCTCTTGGAGGAGGGTATTTATTTTCAAAACATGCATTATTTTTATAAGATTAAGGCCCGGTTTTTCCACCTTCAGTTAAACTTCCAAGTAACTATCTGACAGATAAGGTTATTTGTAACTTCATCTGCTGAGTAAATGTCATCCCTTCTTTCTATACAAATGTATCTATCGGATAATTATCTAACGGATAATAAGACTGACGTATTGGATTCACTGACTGGTATTGACATTTATTCAGCAGATGAAGTTACAAATAACCTTATCTGTCAGATAGTTACCTGGAACTTTATCTGAAGGTGGAAAGACCGGGCCTAAACCACATACTTTATGTTATGAAATGTATTTATTCTTTTCAAAAGAAATTTACTTGTATGTAACTATAATCACAATAAGAACCTATATTTATTTCAACAGAAAATATAATAAAAAAAAACATTATCAAATAGAACACAGTAATTTAATTATTATCAGAATATATAATCAATAAATAATCATAGCAATGATCGTCGTGGTGTTTTCTTCAATTCATCTTTTACTTCATCTTTTTCTACATATATTTCCCAATGAGCAATAATTTCTCAATAATTTAACAAATTTATAGTAATAAATATGAGTAGGTATGCTTGTAGGTAGATTTAGAAATCTAGTGACTTTTAATGATGGAATGGGATTTTTGACCAGTTCTTTGTTCCATTGTAAATTAGGATTTTATAAAATTTGTAGGTTAAGATAACTTATCAGTTTAAAATGTCAGTTTCATTAGAGCTTGACCATGAATTTGTCAATTCATAAACAAATTTGACATTTGCTGTTGTATTTTGCGTTGATTAGCCAACATCAAACCGTGCCAAGGTACTAGGCGCCGAAGTGCCAGACAAAAATTGCCGCCTCTAAAATGCCAAATTTAGCAAATAATAAAATAATTTTATTTAATTTACCGCTCCCCAGGGCCTGCCGCTAGGGTGCTTGGCACCCTTAAAACCTTTTTGACTCTTGAATTTTCGTCGACCAAAAATTTTCGGGCAATATTTAAATTTTAAATTGATATACTATTCTATAATAATTGGGTATGTTGCTATTTTTCTTGGTTTGAAGTTTACTGTTATAATGATATAGAAAATAATGTCCTCATAGTTATACGTGCGAGTGTGTATTTATTATCTAAGGGGGCTACAGCCTCTAAGCTCCCCCTTGGCTACGCCACTGGTATGTATAAATATGCACAAAAGAATAACTTTTCTCTACACCAAAAACTGCCGAACTATAAAAGAAAATAGATGTATTGGTGTATTGTCGTGATTTTCGACAAAAAGTCTGAACAAAACTCGTATGATGTTCATATTTCTTCTATAACATCTCTAACATATTTGACGAGACACAGATTTAATTATGTCAGACATTTTAACTGAATGCTAATTCGAGGATATTGGGTAGGAAATTCGCCTGTGCTGCGATTTGTCGGTAGCTTTGGGCGAACAGCTTTTTTGAATAAATGACTTCTCATTCAGAGAGAATCAAGTTTGATTTTTGTTTGAAAGCTCGCATTTATATTAGCATGTTTATAATATATCTGTGATATTAAAGTATATTTCAAATAATAATAGTGAAACCGCGAACCGAAGTGACTTGACTGCAATACGGTATCGCGGGGTATTTGTATTAAAAATATATTAATTTATAAAATTATACAAAAAGGGAATTAATTGATAAAGTATTTAAATGAACAAGACAAATAATACCCTAACGTTATTTACACAATTTAAGTATAAAAGGAAATTAGAAAGAGTTAAAAATTTAAATTTGATATAAAAGAGGGATTTGATTAAAAAGGGGTTTCAAAACAATAACACAAACAATATATATGTGGGAATAGGCTGGTCTCCGCCTATGATCTTCGCAAGGTGGGTTGGAGAAGCAAGCTCGGAGTGCTCCGAGTCATTCTGCTTAAATCCAGCGCGTTCGAGAAAAGGCCTAAACGCGTTTCCTCGAGCAGTCTGGAGTTAAACAGAGTGACTTGGAATACTCCTGGTGGGTTTAGTGGTCTTAGCTTTAACGTTAGTTTTAGTGTTAGCTTTAGTTTTACATTTTGTTAAACGTAAGAAATGAGTACGAGTTTATATAATGATTTAGTCTTAATAAATGGCCAATGAAACGCACACGCTTAGTGTCCTCGTTCAGTGTTGTTGAACAAAGCTTGTTAACTGATACTTGAAACGTTAAAAGTCAAAATCTTTAGTTATAGATAACTATTAAACAAATAAATATTGTGAATAAAGATGTTCTGGAATAAAAACAAAAAGTAAATTGTTAATAGTTCGTGATTTATTTTCAATTTCATTTTACATCAGTGTGTGCGCACGCGCATTTGTGTTGATTTAGTGATTTCGTCGTAAGAAAAGATAAAGTTGGTTATCTCTCAAGGTCGGTTTTAAGAACGTTAAGACTAAAACTAAATCAGGGTGTTGTATGAACTTGCTCGTAGTAATATGATAGTTTTATCTTTTAAGGTTAAAACTAAAACATAAGATTAAAACCAAAACTAAAACTAAATAATGACTAAACCCACCATCCGAGCTTGCTTCGTGAACCCACTCGCAGTAAAACGGCACGGAGCCAGAGATAGAGAAAGAAAATGAGAGACGCCATGTAGAAGTGTGTGAGACTAGATGTGTCCGCGACGAAGTTTTGTATTTCTTAATTTACTTGATTTAATTAACCATTTATGTGTTCTTTAGTTTAATAAATTTTTGTTTTATAATTGTAATATTTCAGTTTCCAAATAACCCACATATATATTTTCAGAGCTAAAGTTTCTAATATATAATGAAAAAATTATGAAGTAATATTTTATCCATTTTAAACTTGTCGGCACTCCAAACCAATCAGAAGCAAAATCAAACAGATCCTATCTCCTTACACACTACATTATTAATTGAAACTAACTATATAATATTGTTGGCCCCTTAACAGCCTTCTGTAATCGCCCACACAACAGTTCCACTTTTAGAACCAACTTATTTGCAGTCGTCCATTCAATTGTAATTTTATTTTGACGTTTATTTTAGCCTGGGTAAGTAAATTGACTGTAACAGACTCTAATAACTACATATATTGTGGGCGAAAAATGTTACTTAGAATAAAACCATAAAAAAATATTGCAATAATTATTTACCAGCTGACTGATAGATAATCGTATACACCATTCTTGCAGAGAATAGCAAAGGGGCCCTTTAGTAAATCGTGGAAATTTTGCAAACAAAGCGTCACACATTTCTAATATTAAGTATAAAAACACAAAATAAATTAACACGTATAGATCGTTTCACTTCTTGTTAACGTATGACTAAATGCATCGAAAGGGAGTCATCCTTTTATCGTGAAGAGTAAATATTGGCTTACGATAAAACATTTTGAACTATAAACAGGAATTCTGAGAAATAAAATATTTGTCATTAAAAAATTATCTATTAAATGTTTTCGGAAATTCCATACTTTTTTATCTCTGAATATCCTGTCTGCTTCTGCCCGATTTTAATAGTTATATCTGTATAAAGTAGTGCTGGGAAACGAAACCGGTTTTTCGGGTTCCCGGTTCCGGTTTTCGGGTAAAAACGGGTTTGTAATTTTCGCGTTACCCGGATAACCGGTTCCGATTACCCGGTTCCAAATACCCGGTTCCGGATGCCCAGTTCCGTATACCCGGTTCCGAAAGCCCGCTTCCAAATACCCGGTTTCGGATACCCGGTTCCAGATACGCGATTCCGAGTTCCTAGTTTAGATACCTGGTTCTAGAGTCGGGAAAACACCACAGAAATTCAAATGAATATAAATTCCTGTTGTTGATGTAAGTAAACTGTAAACATAAATATATTAAAATTAGTGCTGGGAACCGAAACCATAAAATAAAGACAGACATAAAAGAGTTTGAACTTCCTACATTCCTAGCCATTGCCATACGCGAGATAATTTTAGTGCTGGGAACCGAAACCGGTTTTTCGGGTACCCGGTTCCGGTTTTCGGGTAAAATCGTGTTTGTAATTTTGGCGTTACCCGCGATATCCGGTTCTGATGACCCGGTTCCGATTAACCGGTTCTGATTACCCGGTTCATATTACGCGTTTCCGAAACCGGGTAAATCCAAAACCGTTTTTTTTTTTGGAACCGTTTCCGATTCCTTCAAGATCGATTTCTGATAGCACTAATATAAAGATGACGCAAAAAGTTATGATGACTCAAACTTTGCGGATTTTGCAGTGCCTAGGTTGAATTTTTTTAGCATTCCATTACACTAATCAACACGAGTCTTTTTTTGAGCTTCGGTCAAATTATGCGGAATCCATCGGGAACAGATCTATTTCACAGCTAAATGTTCATGCAAAATCGAATGTATTGCAGTCTGTGATATGCCAAAGAATGCCTCTATTTCACGGTAAGTCACATGCTGATCTTCTTTAATCATTTTGCGCACAGCATCGATGTTTTTTTGAATCACAACCAATTTTGGTCGACTTTCACGAGATCTTCATCACTGACGGACGCACGACCACGACGAAATTCTGCAAACCAATTGTATTGTATTAAACCAATTGTATGTCTTTTCTGATGGTGCTTCATTACCAAAAGTTGAACGAAGCGAACCTATTCATTGTTGTTGAGTTTGGCCTTTACTAAAATCATAAAAAATCATCCAACGAAAACCTTCACGAGTAATATCCATTTTTTCACAAACTAGTTTTTTTTAACGCTCACTGTCAACAAACTAATCGCTTAATTTATACACTGATTTCACAATAACAAATGTTAAAATTTAAGCTCTCCCTGACAGCCAATTTTAGAACATGTATTCTACTATAAAAGGTTGAGACAAAACGGGACCTCTTATCTCGTTAGGAAGGTTCACGTGGGTAGCTGTACACAAGAGAAAAACATTAACATTAATTGTATTTATTACATCCTAAGATGTACACGTCAATCCTTAGTTATTTCATTGTAAAAAGGGGCGGCAAAATTGAAGTAATTATTTAAACTCTAGTACGGGAAATTGAACTGAAGGTTCGTGGCTTATACTCGCTCTTATTGCCGCTGTGTGAAAAAATCTTCATATAGGTTCCCATAGTAAAACCGACAGGCAGTGCTAATACATGTCGCTAGTAGTCGGGCTGGATTCGGCAGTGGTGTCATCCTGGAAGGATGGGAGATGGAGTGACCTGCTCGCTCGCGTACTGTGAAATCGTGGTGTGAGGCAAGATCATAGCGAGTACACGGAGATTTTGTCGTAAATGGAGCCGGCCCAGCTCCGAAGAGCGCGTGCCTCCAGAGAACCTCCGTCACCGGACACTACATACCTGATTTAGCCGTACCCCCATCAGTCGCAAAACACAACTTATCTCGTGACTGCACTAGATAACTGCTTCCTGGCTGAAACCAAAAAGGAACAGTCCAAAACTGTGACCGCCTGACCAAACCGACTCTCGTCGGCGACGCTAGCTACGTCAAAACACCCAAGGAACACGGACTCCGAGGAGCGCGTATTCAGCGAAGTGTTTCAGTCACCGGACGGAGGTATCTTACGACATCTAAACCCTAGAAACGTAGAGCACTCGTGATGCCAGCACCTCGTAATGGCACTAGATAACTGCTTCCTGGCCGGAATCAAGTCTGAGCAATCCAAAAGTGTGACCGCCTGCCCAACCGACTCTCGCGGGCGACGCTGGCTACTTCAAAACACCCAAGGAACACGGACTCCAAGGAGCGCGTATTCAGAGAAGTGTCTCCATCACCGGGTTAGCGCCTGCCTTACCTTCTAAGCGGCGTCCTCTTCTTCCGTGGTTCAGTGTAATGTAGCCCTAACGACTGGCCTCTCGTTGTAGTCCGCTAGTCTAGCTGTTAGACGGCCTCGGCTTGCTGTAGCCGTTGTTGCACTGCTCTGCCAGTCCACTGGGCCGGTGTCAGAGCTTTCTTTGGAATTTCTCTGCAGTTGCTTGTTCAAAGGATGGTTAACAGCTAATCCTGTGGCCTTTAATTCCATCCCTTTTATATCATACAGGTGATGAGGCGGGTGTATTGTAGGCTAGACCGTTGTTAGACCGCAGGTGCAGGCTGGAATGCCAGTCCAGATGATTTTTTACAGATGTTTCAAGTGGGCCGTAACATAAACCAGAGACAGCTATACTCCAGTGGCGTAGAGGACGGAACGCGGGTTACCGTTCCGTCTCAAGGTGGTGAAATTTACACTTGAGCGTTAATTTACGCTGATCTTCCGTTTTCCGGAAACCTCATGTAAATGGAATTTAAATAAATGGATTCATTACTACCATTTAATATAGAATTATTAATGGTTTAGCTTTCAAAAAGTAAGAAAGGCATACAACCAAAATTGGTTAGTGTTTTTGTTGACAGGTACTACTCTTGATGATAATGTCACTTGGTACACAAGTTCTATATGAAATTTAATCATTTTTGTAGGGTTGCGCCGAGTACTTCGACAATATTGGATATTCGACCTATTCGGCATTAAAATCTCTCTCGGCCGACTATCAAATTTGGAATTTTTATTCGTTATTCGGCTCTATTTCATCGGATCTATTTAACAATATACTAGAGAACGTATTTAGAAATATAAATTGGGAAAAGAAAGGTATAAAAGTAGATAGAAAACACCTAAATAACTTGCGTTTTGCGGATGACATTGTAATAAATTAATGTCAAATGACATCCATTGTTTGCAAATAAAAATCGAGAACGAAGAACTGGAGTACGTAGAAGACTATACTAAGGACAAGTTATATCGCAGAAAATTTAAAATGACAAACAAATAAAGAGTAGAGTTGCTATGGCACGGAAACATTTTTGGACAGTTCTCAAGAAAATCAGTTAATCAAGAAAAAAATCAAAGATAGTATTACACCGGTCCTCAGCTATGGTTGCTAGCCAAACGTCATCTAAACACCCTACAATTATGTCAAAGAGCCAAGGAAAGGAAAATTCTAAAAATAAATATGCGACATAGGAAAAGAAACAAAGACATCAGAGGAAAAACAAAAATTAAGGTATTAGTTTAATATCACGATCTCTAAAGCCGGTCGCTATGGCGTAGTGGTCAGCTCATTTGACTGCTAACCATGGGGGCTCGGGTTCGAATCTCGGTGATGGCATGGATGTTTGTATTTGTTATAAAAATTAATGTATCCATCATAAAAATAAAGAAATACTGGTTAATGGCCATCGTAGCCAAGACCAAAAATTATATTAAAAAAAAAAAAAAAGATCTCTAAAGTGAAAATGGATAGGCCACATGATGGAGAAAGAAAATAACAGAATGGACACCACTGGATAGAATGAGAAGAAGAGGCCGATAGTTTACGAGGAGGAGAGACGTATTAGCAGTTATCAACAAAACCTGGCCAACTATTACAAGAGACCGAGAAAAACGGAAAGATTAAGAGGGCCCCTCGCCATGAGAAGAGTATCACGAACCTCATCGATAGAACTTGCTATTTTAGCGCATTTACGTTTAAATGACACATGAGGACCCATATTCACCCACCATTATCCCGTACACAGTGAAATATAACCGAACACGCCGTGAACTAATCTTTCTCCACTAACAATTAAAAATATTTTGTGTTTTGCGGGTTGAATGTTTAACATTTTATTTATTAACTATCCCACATTGATAAAAAATTGTAGAACCAAAAATCTGCCGCCCGAGTGTGGTGCACTCGCTTACTTCTGCATCTGTTTATGATTATAAAATATTATTAAAAATTACATTTTTTACAATGCAAGTTAGTAAAATTTCAATAAACATTAGAATATTTGGCTGTATAGCTTATAAGATTTTTTCTATATTCGAGTATATATATATATATAAAAAAAATAAATAAATAAAACAAAAATGATACTCACTTTGTAATTTAAGCTGCTTAATGTTAATAACATTTCCGATCCTTTCGTAATATAATTTAGATTGCTTTATCGTTTCCAAATTACAATAGAAACGTTCCACCTGGCATGGTGCCGTGGGTGGTCACCGCGTATTGTGTAGAACGGACCTTTAACTACAATTTTCCGGGTTGAACACGATCTTAAAATAAAAGGGTTTTATTTGACAATTTAACCAAAATTGAATTCAAACATCAATCTTCTACCTGAATGTTCTGAAGCACATATGCACGCAAGTCTCATATGGAACCCACACTACCAAATCTACATAGATAGGGTAGAGGCCATTCAAAAACGTTTTTTAAAATTCCTAGATTTCAAATTTAATAAGAATAACATTTGCTCTACTTATGAGGACCGGCTTAAACGTTACAATCTGTCAAGTCTTACTAACAGACGCAATTTCCTTGATATGTGCAGTCTCTATAAAATAGTCAACAATATGACCGAAAGTGCTGAAATATTGCATTATTTAAATCTCAATGTTCCACAAGCGATTACCAGGCAAAAATACACTTTTTATATAGAAAACAAACATTCAAACTTGGGAAATTTCTCGCCTGTCAATAGAAGCCTTGCAAACTTTAAAAGAATCTTTAATACTTGTGATATTTTCTTCCTAACACTACGCCAGTTTAAAAACAAAATTAAGAGCTTATTGCCAAATACAAAAATTGTTTAAATTATTATTATTACTTTTTCTCATTTCATAGAACTATTAATGTATTTTTTGTTTTACTTCTTTCTTTGCTGTAATATTTACTATTTAATTACCAATTAATTTGTATTTTTGCTTTATGTATTACGTGAAAACTTTTTTTAGGATTTTTTTCCCTGTAAGTTTTCTTATTTACAATAAAAATTTAAAAAAATAATTTATTACTTTAAAGGAATATAGCAATTCATCAGTGGCTGGCCCGCCGGGATACCGGAAGATTTCCCGGTGGGCCGGTCCTAACGGTACCAGTTCCTGAATCAATGGGGCCGGGACTTGAACCAATGGGTTTTGAACCAATTTATTTAAATTTTCTGTGGCTGGTAAAATTTGCCAGTCCGCTACTGCAATTCATAAAGGCATTGCAGTGAACTATTTACTCTTCAAATATATTGAAAGGTTCAATCTACTGCATTTCAGTAACGTGAGCATGCTGATAGAAAGTTTGTTATCAAAATTAAGCTCAATCAGTGAAGAAAATGGTTCTGTTATAATAAAAAAAAATCTGTCTGCGTTTAGTAATGTGGCGGCTGTTGGTCCAATAATTTTTACAATTTCAAGTCGAATTACTCTTGTTGTAAACAATTTTCTGTATTAATTTTATCATTATTTGTTTGGACACAGACACAGCCACCTCATACCTTGCCTACGCCATAGACAGCATGCTATGGCTTCAGTTGTTTTTCAGTTGTCAATTATTTGAGATTATTCAATAAAAAATACTTTTTGACAGTTTTAAAAATTTCTAACACTGGTATATTTCATTTAGAATCTTGCAGACAATATAATCCCACAGTAATGTAATTATTGACGAAGTTTTAAGTGTATTTTAGTGCGTAGATAGGACTATTTACGTGAACTAGAAGCAGCAATGCATGCCGATACATCCTTTTAAATTGAAAAACTTCACTTTTACCGTAATAAATGGCAATATAATATTTTTAAGACGGTAGAATTATGCAAATAGAACCTTTTTATATAATTTTTTTCCAAATTGTAGAAAGAACCTTTTTATTTTAAGGTCAGGATGTATCGTTCGGTTCAAAAGATGGAGACCGTAATTTAATTCATAGCCATAAAAGTGATATATAAAATGACGGCCAAACTTTGCAAGAGGTAGATAGCTTTTTACTAACTTTAGGTCGTAACATATGAATATGTTATCGAAACGGAAGTTTCAATTGTTATCAATATTTTATTGAATTTAGTGATATGGTGAAATAAAGCATAAAATGTTTATGCATGTAAACAGTTGTGTATAGAATTGATAAAAACAGGAATGATATACATACAAATAATATAAATAGAAGCATTTAAATATGAAAATAAAATAATTTATTTACGAATAACAAAAATCGAAGTAATTAATATGTAAGTATTTAAAATTTCATTCTCTAAATCGAATTGATTTCAATTCAGATTATTTCAAATACAGTGGTTGTAAAAAATGTTAGACTGTAAGAGAAGTAAAAGACTTGCCTACTTTTTTGAAATATGGCTCTAGAGAAGATTGAACAGTTATTGTTAATAACTTTTTTCATAATAATCACCATATAACATTTTTGTAAATTGAGAGCTAACTATTTATACAGGTCTGGGAAAAAGTTCCTGGTGTTTTTGCCGATAGACGGCGCCAATTGCAACAAACTCAGGAAACACAGATCGCAGCGACACCACTAAGCGCTCGTTGTAAAGGTGACAGTTCGAAAGTTACTTTGAGTGTCTAAACATCAAAATCTGTGCAGTGGTTGGAAAGAAGTTGTTTTCGTTTGAAAATGGAGAAAAGTAATGAAAAATTGCGCTATATTTTGCAATATTATTACGACAAAGAGAAGAACGCGGTGAAGGTACTTTATCAAAATCTGCTGCGCCGAAATGGGTCGCTCGCTTTCGTTCTGGTATTTTAATGTGAAAGATGACTCACGCTCTGGTCGTCCAATCAGTGAAAAAGCTTATGAAATTATTGAAAAAGTCCAGCAAGATAGGCATATCAGCAGTGTCGATATTGGTACGGAGCTAGGCATTGACAACAAAACTGTTTTGAACCATTTACGGAAAGCTGGCTACAAAAAGAAGCTCGATGTATGGGTTCTTCATGAGTTGGGCGCGAAAAACATGATAGACCGAATTAAAATCTGCGATGCGCTGCTGAAACGCAATGAAATCGAGCCATTTCTTAAACGTGTCACAACCGGTGATGAAAAATGGATCACGTACGACAAATGGAAGCGTAAAAAATCGGAGACGATGGATGGTGAGCCGTCACAAGCGTTCGCGAAGCGAGGAGTGATACCAAACAAGGTGATGCTGTGTGTGTGGTAGCACTGGAAGGGAATCGTCCACCATGAGCTACTTCCAGTTGGTCAAACGATTGATTCTCAACTCTACTGTGGAGAACTAGAGAGTTTACGCCAAGCAATTGAAAGAGAACGGCACGAATTGAATAATAGGAAAGAAATTGAATAAAAAAAAAATTTTGACCGTTAAATAGCTCTCAAGTGTCTGTCACTCGTAATAGAATTACAAAATGTTTCTACAGGAAATCCCTCCACTGCCTTCATCAGAGATCGCTTCAAACTAGGGATATTTGACCCACATATTAAAAAATTGATGTGAAGTGTGAATTTTCACACATTTCAGGGTTTCGCAGGTATTTAGTAAGTGAATGATAATTCAATTATTTAGGTTTCTAAATATGTGCAGTTTTTTTTTTTTTATATAGCAAAGTTCTTTAAGATTTTGAAAATGCGGCTATGGCTTCCATTGGTTGTTTTAAATCATATGATCCGCCTCTCGGATTTCGTATACATTGAAACATACAATTATGGCTAATAGCCAAAGCAGCTAAAGCCAATAAATAAAAGGAGAAAAAAAAACATACAATTAAATTATAATTCCAACAATTTCCACTGGTTATTAATTTACGCTTTTGAAAATTAAATGCAACATTTGTCAAAATATAACTAGACTTTTGACAAAATAATTTAAACTAAATGAAAATGAAAAAAAAGCAAAAAATAAAATTGTCTGCAACCCAGAAGCGAACCCTAGTTTGTTGCTTAAAAAGCGAGAAGGCTAACCATTAGACTATGAACACTCACTGGTTCACTGTGTTACATAACATATTAAGTATTTTACATCGTCAACCAAAAAATACAAAAAATGCGTTATTTTCCGAACACATAATCTGATCAAAAATTCCTGTTGTACTATTCCGGGTCACACCAAAGTTCATTACTTAGAATTTTTTCAGATTTCAGTTGGGACAATTTTTTTAGCACATTTTTGGCAAAAATCGCATTAAAATAATGTATTTCGCAAAACTAAAATTTTGATAGTCAATCCACGTACAAAGGGCTTTCATTTGATACCCTACTCAGAAATTAAAAATTTCGATGAGCCTATATTTGTTAATATTTTTAGGGTGATATGTTTTTTAGCTATTTTAGTATTTTTCATTTGTGCAGGTCAAAGAGTTGTACATGCATGACAAATTTCAACTCTCTAGGTTTAACCGTTTGGCTACAATTTTTACCGAACAGACAGACAGACGACAAAATGACGGTATAAGGGTTTTTGGTCATACCTACAGAATCCTAAAATTATTGAGTCTTCGAAAAACATATCGGGGAATAACACATAAGTTAAGTCACCTATTAATGCAAAATTGCTTTTATAAAATAAAATTAACTGTTCCCAATTATTAATAATATTAGCATGCATGTCTTATTTTTTATTTAAATTCTATTTTTAATTTTTGCGCTTTTGTTCTATAGTCTCAGCGCTCTTTTCAAGATTGGATAAATGCGCCCGGGCATGGGCCCTGCTCGCCGGGACCTTAATCCGGTACTATCAGATTGGCGTTAGGCCAGGTAATTCGAAAATAAAAATAATGTTAAAAAATTATTTATGATTTATTTTTGACATAGTGATCACAAGCATTATAATTTACAATATATTAATTCTATTATTCTTAGTTTACTAACATATAATTAAAATCTACAGGCACATGGATATTAATTAACAAATATCTTAATTTAATGGATACCATGACCATATCCATGACCATATCCATGACCATATCCATGACCATATCCATGTCCAACGGCATAACCAAGACCAGCTCCATGGCCAAGCCCAATACCGGCACCTAAACCATGGCCAAGTCCGAGTCCAGCTCCAAGACCAAGTCCAGATCCAAGTCCTAATCCAGCTCCACCGACTCTAAGTCCAGCTCCACCGAGTCCAAGTCCAGCTCCACCGAATCCAAGTCCAGCTCCTCCAAGTCCAACACCGGCACCTCCTACAACAACGGGAGTAGCGACGGGTACAGCGACGGGGGTTGGTACTCTAACTGGGACAGGTTGTGGAACAGTGACAGCAACAGGTTGTGGTACTGGGATACCAACGGGTTGTGGTACTGGGTATGGTCTTGGTACAGCTACTGGTACAGCAACTGGACGGTCAACTGGGACTGGGACGGGTCTTGGTACGTCAACTGGTACAGGGTGAGGTACTGCTACAGGGTAGGGACGTGGTACATCAACTGGTACTGGATGTGGGACAGGTACTGGGTATGGACGGTTGACAGTAACTGGGTATGGAGCTGGGACTGGTACTGGGACAGCTCTGTTGACTGTAGTGACGGTGTGGGAACCAGTGACAGCACCTCCAAGAGCTGGACCAACAGCTACACCACCAAGACCTCCAAGTCCCAGACCAGAGGAGGCGATTACGCCATTTCCAAGACCAACACCTCCAAGACCAACGCCTCCAAGACCAAGACCACCATGGCCAAGATATCCGTGGCCAGCTCCTAATCCATAACCGAGTCCTACTAGTCCACGCTTTGTCTGCTTCTTCTCCTCTTCACAGCTGGATAAGGCTACCGCCGCCAAAACCAACAGACAAACCTAAAAAAAGAAAAAATAAAATAAATAAACAGTTAGGAACGAGGTTTTCTTTAGTAAAAATCTACATTTTTAAGAAGATTAGACTGAAATTAAAACTCATGTTTCAGTTACAGTGCGTACCCACATTATTAGTCACCTAATTCAAATATTATTTTCCTACAAACGGGATAAAAATTGGCTTTCATCTCCTCTTTCGTGGGATTAAAGTGACATTTTAATCCTTAAAGAATAAAATATATATTGTTTCTAGTTGCGTATACTGATTTCTGTCGTAAGGTGCGGGAAATGATCACAATAAAATCAATAATATAATAAAATAATAACTAAAATACAATTGAGACCTAAATAAATGACCTGTAAATTAGGTTACAAGAAAAGATTTTTTCTTGGTTTAAATATTTGTCAAGAACCTAATCACAAAAGATTTATTTTAAAGAAAATAAATTTTCGTTTCTATAATTTATGTAGAAGAATGCTCAAGAAATTGAATCTTTTTTTACCCGATATTGTAGACCGGCAATAATTATTGTGATTACTAATTTGATTATTTCTGTAAACACTGATTCAAATAAAATGATAAATTTTATCAATTAAATATCTAATAATAAGAAAATAATCTACAACCAATCACAAAAAACTATAATAAACAATTTTGGAGAACAATAATTTTGAACTTTGAGCTCGAATTATTTTCAATAAAAGAAAAATATATAAATTAATTAAAGTAAAAACTTAATAAACTAGCAAACTTGACCTATAAAAAAATTCAAAGGAATTTTGATAAAATAATTATGAAACAGCGAGCAATACATTATATTTATTAAACCACTTGGTTTAAGGGCCTTCAAAGGGGTCTTCGAGGGTCTTCAAAGTTTCTAAGAAAAACAAAATTCAGCGCCCTTTAAATATAATTCGATGGAGGTTTAAGAAAAGTAAATTTATTATATACTTTATCGAAGTACATAAAATTCATTTCAGGGTTTTTAGACGCTCCCATCCTGTGGCGCCGCTAGGTGGTCGCCTAGACTCGCCCAAAAGTACAAACGGCCCTATTAAGTTCAAAATAAATTTGGAACACATATATGCACTTGTACACGTTGTTGCGTACCCCATTCTTTACTAACACAGTATACGTATAGCCGTTCGACCCCCGCATGTCCACATTCTCTTAGCTAGGACAAGTGTTAACAACGTAGAGTGTAAGAAGAGTCAAAAGTCAATTCATTCTTTACTTTTATGAGAGCCACAGGGACAAAAAAATGTAATTCGAGACAGAGCAATAAGAAAAGGTTTTTTGAAACTGAACGGCAAATAAAGTATTTCAAGACAAAGCAAAACAAAAAAATCAGCTATGGTCACCACAGGACCGACCGTTATCACAAAGTACTTCTTTAATTTATGCTGCTTTATCAAAAAATGTCTCAAATAAAAGTTGTTAGTTATTGCTTTTAGACCAACTTTTGTTAAATAACTTTTTTCGAAATATTTCTCTGTAGTGAAATGTTAACCGATTTATACCAAAAGTTGATCAACTCGTACCACTGATGTCAAAAGCTTAAATATGAAGTTTCATAAAAATCCTTTTAGCCGAATTTGATCTGCACGTGTACACGGACCGACAGACATCATGCTAAAAATAGTCAAAACGTTATGAAGGGACCTGAATTCGTGGAGATTCATCTAAATCTCGAAATGCCAAAATCGGTATGATCACAATAACTCCCTTATATATGTTGGCGGTCGGTAAAAAGTAAATACCAAAAGAGCCATGTTAGGATACTCAATGAGCCAAATCTGGTTCAAGATCTATATGATGTCGACCCTTGTGCTAGAATGTACAAAGCTAATTCTAACGTCCGCTCATGGTAGTTTGGTATCTTCGATAATAATTTTGGAACGACAGTAGACCGTCAAGACAGAAACAGTCAAAAGAGTTCAATATAAACAATTTGAGTAGAGAAATGAATTTGAAATGCCTGATTTATAATATTCAGCAGTTTTTATTTATATGAGAATACCTTCAGCATATTGAGTATACTCTACTGATTGTTTTATATTCTATTTATATTTATATAATCATAAGTTGCAAGTTTACTAACATGTCAAAAAAGGGTTGTTTACTAAGAGAAAATAATATTTTTCTGTAATTTTGGTCAAAAGTCAGTAACTTTTGTAAGCAAAATATTGTAATCAACAAGTGAATAAAGTAGATTATTCTCTCGCATAAGGGAAAACTTAGCTCGTTTGTTCCTTTAACTTTGCCATGATAGCGTGCGACAAAGTCTTTATTGCACTGTGAAGTAAACATTATTGCACGCTACCATGATGACGATAAAAAACTCCATGAATAAATGCCGTACTTCTCACCCGAAAAGACAATACGTGAAACCTTACTTCTTTAGTAAAACAATTTTTTATATGTAATAAATGTATGTGTACACAATAAACGATGGTTAAAATCCAGTAATTAGTTAAAATTATTTTAGTTAAAAGTGGCATTAATGAACTAGGAGAGCAGTTGTGGTCTGCTCTCGTAGTTCCTAAGAAGGATAATAATTCTAGGAGGAAGAAGAATAATTTAAATTAACAAATTATGATAATGATGAGCCTATAATGTTTGTGAGAAAGAAGAATGACTGATTTCGTTAGGCCCACATCACACCTGCGAACAACTTCGTAGTGAGATGTAGTTAAAGATAAGCAAAATTGATTTTCCTAATTAAGTCTAGTTTAAAATAGATCCAAAATACAAGCCAATTGGATGGATATAAAGATGAATCAAAGCAGTATCATTGTTCTGTTTATAATACAAACATCTGTTTATAATAAACAGAACAATGATAATCCATTCATTCATCTTTATGCCCATGCAATCACTTGTGCTATGGATCAATTATAAACGAGGCTTGTGCATAAGCGCTTACTCAAGTATGTAAATATCCAGAAATTATTTTAATGAAGCAGATTTTAAGGTGCAGCCTATTTCCCAGAATAGTTATACAAAGAAATGTTACAATTTATAATTTATTGCAAATGGGAATGAACTAATATTAGTCAAGGACTTGTAGTGTACAAGTGTTTTGTAATACAATACAGTTAATGAAATAGTGCAATGCCTACCTGGAAGGTCCTCATGTTCTTATGAGCAACAACTGTTGAATGTCTGATTACAAGACATATCCTGCTTATATACCTCAACATATGTTTGATACTGGTCTAGTCAACTCCCTACCTTACCTAATGCACACATTGTACGGTGTTACGAGATGAAAATTCGCGACATCGGATATCAAATCACTTTCACTGATACATATACTGACCGGAAGATTAGATTCATTTAACATATTTTTTCAATTGAAGGATATTTTACAATAAAAAACTTTTAATAAAAATTTATAAAGTAAATGAATTTTTATAATATTAAAGAAAGCAGAATTATTAGTCCTTTTCATCATAATAATCACAATTGGTTCTATAGTTAAGGGAGCCTTGGCCTCCTTTAGGATATGTCGCCATTCTATCCTGTTTCATATGACCATCCACCAGTTCCTTATTTTATTATGATGTCTTGTTTCACTCCTCATGCCAACATAATGTAGTCCTGGTCTCAGTGACAGACTAAGAAAATTCGGGGCCCTAAGTAAGAGGCTAATAAATCACAAAATAACGAAAAAATCTATACTTCAAAACGGTTTCACGGGCCCCCAAAAAATATAGGCCCTAGGCAGCTGCCTAGTTTATAGTCCGCCCCTGCCTGGTCTCGTATATTCTTTTAATATGTCCATACCATCTGAAATGGACAATTCTTATGTCAACTGTAAGACGTTTACATCATAATAGTATTATATTTAACAAGCATATAATTGAGGCTATATTTCACGTGGATGAGGTCACCAACCAAGCCGTAGACGAGAGTTGTAATCATCCGAGTGACATATAGCCATTATATGCGAGCCAAATTCAATATTTTATCTATAACTACATAGTTTTACCATTAAAAAAATTAGTATATTTAATTTAAAAACACAAGATGGCTTCCGAACCATCAGCTGATTGTAATCTACAACAAAATTCTATTATTAATTGTTTTATTTATTCTAACTTATAAATAATATTCAGTGGCGCGCCAACGAAATTTACCGCCCAGGTGCAAGACTTTATTTGCCGCCCCTACGTATGTCGACAATAAAATTTTAAATGTATCTATATAATCTCATATTTTTAAATCCATTTGAAAATTATTATTTGAGTGTAAAAAATAAAAAATAAAAATAATAGTCAAAACGTTATGTAGGGACCTCAATTCGTGGAGATCCATCGAAATCTCGAAATGTCCAAATCGGTATGATCACAATACCTCCCTTATATATGTTGGCGGTCGGTAAAAATACCGTTACATTTGGTACGTTTCGCGTTGAGTAAGTTAACGCATCTTTAGCCTAAAATAATTGATGAAATTACACATTGTACAAAAATATAATAGTTGAGAGATATATAGTTCATGAGAAAATGTTAAACAGTACTAATGTAAGCTGTATTATAAAATTTGTATGGTTATTTATTTGTAATATTTTGCAAAAATATTAAAAATAGATTAAAAAACTCACCAGAATAGTAACAATACTTAGCAAGTCGAATCTTGCAAAAAAATGTAATTGTTGTAACAGTTGTCAATGTTTATTAAATCCTATTATCTACGACCATCAAATAATAAATGCATTATGTCACTAACTGTAAATTCATAATGCTATTCATATTGCAATAAGTGTAAAAAACATTTTTATTTAGTAAGTTAGTTAGTTAAAATACTTGGCGCTCAGCAATGATGGCTATTTGCGTCTCACACAGATCATCTTTATAACTAGAACATAATTTATATATATATATTGTGTGATATCAAAAGAAAGCTGTTAAGACGTAGATCTTAATCTACGTCGATGAAAAATTATTTATTATTGTTATTATTATTATTATTTTTTTTTTTATTTTAACCCGATTTTTACCTAAAATATTCTACAAAAGCTATTGTGTCGCACTCTGTAACCCAGGGGAATTAATCTTAAAACTTGAAAAAATTCTTAGTAAGGAACATTTATGCGAAACGGAATAGTACAACAGGAATTTTTGGCTGATAATTATTTTGAAAGTTATCGATTTTTTTGCAACACCGTGCTAACAACATTTATCTGATTGACTGGAGAACTGGACAGCTGTATATTAGTTCTTGATGCCGATGCATCTCAAGTACGCTTGTAAGTCGCTGGGTGTAAGCACGTGGACTATTTTTTCAAAAGTTATCGAAATTTATGATTTTTAATATGTACCCACAATTTGTTATCACTTATAAATAAATATATAATAGACACTGTATCTTTTCTTCACTTCTTATATTAATTACTAGATGTACATTTCGACAGCTATGCTGTCATCATCAGTAGTACAGTAAATTTAATTGAATTTTTTTGTGTTGTTATGTATAAGAATGGATGAGCAAGTAAGAATGCGTGGGAGAATTTAGGGTTAGAATTATTCGTTGGTCGGTAAATGTGGAAACGTTTCAGATGGTATGAGGTCTAATAAAGCGCTGGAGAGGGCACTGAGGTCATAATTTAAAAGGTTTTTACTATGTTTTTTCATGAAAATCGCCTCTAGCATGTCTAAGTTTATGTCATTGGCCGCTTTAACTAAACTAACACTGTTAATATTGAAATTGTGACCAGTATCTAATTTGTGACTTGCTAGAGCCGACTTTACTCAATTGTTCTTAATGTTGTACATATGTTCCTTAAATCTAATGCTTAGATTTCTTTTGGTTTTTCCTATATAAACCTTTTCAGAAATATTAAAATTTATTTTATAGATTTTCCTAGTACATTTTTTTGTTTTGTTTTACTTTTAAAAACGGGATAAATGTTAAATTTTTTGAAAAGATTTTTGAATTTATAATTAATTTTTGGGTGGTAAGTAAATTTTCTCTGGGTTACTTTATCTAAGTCTACATGAGGCGAAAGGGTTGTATGGTTATTAACGAATTTTTTGTATTGGTGTTTTCTTAAATTTTTTTGCACTAATTGTTCATTATATCCATTTTCTCCGCGGTAGTTATTATATATTTCAATTCTTTATTAAAATTTTCTTCGGACAAAGGTAAATATAATAATGTGTGTATTAAGCTATGGAAAACAGTATGTTTATGGCTTATTGGGCTACTTGAAATATAAGGGTTGTACTTAGTACTGTACGTTAGTTTTCTATAAACATCAAAATCTAATTTATTATACTCGTTTCTTATTATTAATAAATCCAAGAACGGGAGGGAACTGTTCTGTTCTGATTCATGTGTGAATTTAATTGAAGGGTATAATTGTTTATATAAATTAGAAAATCATTTAAGTCGAAGGAATTGTCAACGACAGCAAAAACTTCATCAACATATCTAAACCACACTTTGGGGAAATTTTTACAATCACTTTTAGCTTTATTTTCTAAGTGGTTTAAAAAAAAATTCAGCTAAAAAGGGCGGATAGTGGGTTTCCCATTGCAGTACCAAAAGTTTGTTTGTAAAACTTTTCATTAAATATAAAAATATTCTGTTCCATACATAATTTAGTCAATTTTATATATTTTTTGATTTTTTCTATATCAAGGTTATTATCTATTAGAAGGTTTTCTAATATAACAATAATTTCAGCTATTGGTATATTAAAGAATTATGCTTATCACTTACTAAATAACTTCAAAACCTTGAAATATATAAAAATTCACATTCACATCCAATTTCTTTCTGTGCCTTCTTATTAAAGAAACTTACGGCTTGCAAATTTCTTTAATATGCCATCACTGGAAAACAGAATCAATGTTGCCATTAGATATTTCTCGTTTCTTTCGCACAGCACAGATTAAAGCAAAACATCGAATATTTAACGAAATGTAAAGAATTTTAAAAAATTTCTGTGTATATACTTTTCAACTACTATTTTTTAAATATGTTTTGCTTGTGGCGTGCTGAGGAATTTTGATGTGCATCGGAATTCCGGAAAGAATTTTGGTGAGACGTGGGTGAATATAAATTGCGGAGCTTTGATCTAAAAGACAGTCTGCCAGATCGGATTTGTCTTATAAAACCGAAATAACTCTGTTCTTGTAGTACACTCCACTGAATATCACAGGATGTGTTCATTTCATTGTGTTCAGTTGTTGACGTCCCACTCAAAATTTTAAAAAAAATATTTTGGTCAATTAGTTAGAAAGAAAATAAATATTTGAAAGTTAAGGATACAGAGGCAATGGCCATGAACAAGAACAACTTAATCCAACTAAATCATTCTTCCATATGTAGATGTATGCGTAATATACATACATTATAATTTTCTTTTTTATATTTTACTTATATAGTTCAGAAAACCTTTATAAAACATTGTTCCCACATGTTGCTATAATTGAATCACCTTTGACCAAGTGACTGACTTGTAACGCCTTTCATCAAGGACGTCCGAAGAGAGATCCGGTATATTTTCCGGTATGTTATTTTGGAGAAATTTTGAAAGAAATTTTTATTTCAAAACCGCATAGAAACTGGTTCAGAAAGTTAACAAGGATTTTTAATGTGCGTTGAAAAACTCGTTAATGTTGACTAGGAAGCCTCATGTTTAGCCTTTTCGCTACGTATTTTAACGGATGAAAAATTATTTTCAAAAAACAAAATAATTGTGTTCCACTCTATAACTCTTTAGTCAAAACTTGCTCTAAAACAAAAAATATAAAATAATCAGAGTAATCGTTGAGCTACGAAACTATGTTTGCCCAAGGGCACCGCATATAATGACTAGCTCAAATGAACTTTACCACTCTTGAGCTTCGTAGACAGAGAAGGGATCTGGTACAAACGTACAGGGTGCTTAATAAAAAGTTTGTTGTAGACTTGCAGCACCTATACAGCAGTAGCCATCTACGAGGTCATTCTTTAAAGTTACGAAGGCAGAAATTCCACAAAGCTTCCCGAAAACACTTCATAAGCAATCGCGTTTTCTACCCATGGAGTTCTCTCTTCGAAAAGATTGTTATAGCGCCAACCATCAATACCTTCAAGAGCAGACTCGACCTTTTTACTAATAGCATTTTGCCATAGTATATCGTACATATATAATTAGCTAGTGTGTGTTTGTGATCTGTGTAACACTGTGACGTAATTTTTCCTAACGTTCTCGTGATTGGCTAATTGGGGACTCTTGAGGTCTTTTGATTGACAGGTATTTTGCAGATTTATTCTCCAAGAATCTACGAATATAATTACATATAGAAATGTGTAGGATTTCGTAGGCATAAACAAGAAACTATATATGATTTGACCGATATGAACAATATTTTGCAGGTTTATTCTCTAAGAAACTGCGAATAAAATAACGTAAAGAAATGTCTAGGGTTTCGTAGGCATAAACAAGAAACTCTAGACACTCCTACATTCTTTGAGTGATATGAACAATATTTTGCAGATTTATTTTCTACAAATATAATTATTTACAGAAATATCTAGGGTTTCGTAGGCATAAACAATACACTCCAGACACTCCTATATCCTATGATCAATATGAAAAATATTTTGCAGATTTATTCTCTCAGAAACTGCGGATAAAATTACATATAGAAATGTTTAGGGTTTCGTAGGCATAAAAAAGAAACTCTAGACACACCTGTATCCTTTAACCGATATGAACAATATTTTGCAGATTTATTCTCTAAGAATCTACAAATATAACTATATATACAAATGTTTAGGGTTTTGTAGGTATAAAAGAGAAACTCTAGACACGCCAATATCCTTTAACCGATATGAACAATATTTTGCAGATTTATTCTCTAAGAATCTACGAATATAATTACATACATAAATGTTTAGGATTTCGTAGGCATAAATTAACGTCTGAAAATATTTTTACTTTTAACAATATAAATGTAATGTACTGAATAAAAATGAATCGTTTTCCCATCTTAAAAAGGTTCATGAATAAATAATTTAACTATATAATTAGCAAGTGTCTGTATGTATTGTCGCTAACATTATGACGTCAATTTTTCTCATTATTGGCTAACTGGGGACACCCTGTCTCTTGATTGGCTGACAGATGATATCCTCTCTCGTGATTGGCTAACGGGTGACATCCTGTCCCATGATTCGCTGACCAGCGAACAAATTAAGATACGTTAAAAAATAAAACCAAATACACATACAAACAATTGAAATTTTTATATTATAAATCCGTCATTGTTGACGAGTAATAACCTAGTTTTAATATAATTGTAAATGTAAATATTATAAATAATTATAGGCTCATGTGGTTATAGAAGTCTCATAGAGCATTATAAGCTTCGACTTCTTCTCTTATCAATAAATAATAATAATAATAATAAGAATAATACATTTTGATGTGAATCAAAATATTACTAACGAAAATTTCGATCAAAATATTACCAACGAAAATTACGATCAAAATATTTATCAGAATACAAAAAAGTGCCAAAAATTTTTGACAGATAACCATCATTCGAATATTTTATTAGCCACCCTCCACATGAATAACATCAAAATTATTTATACCATCCATCCCCTTCGTTAGTGATTCATTCGATTAATCCACCAGTTGTAAGAGCAATAAGAGCAATGTGGCCAGCTCAGTTGACATAAACGAGTGGTCACTTACTTTGGATTTTGTCCAGTAATATGATTCATAATAAATTACATAGGGTGTTTTGATAAACTATTTAAGCATTGGTAACTTTTTTCTTATTAGAGATACGAAGAAGTACCAGATTAAATTGGAAACACTATAACATAAGTAAATGTATTTTTTTTTTTTTTAACAAATCATCATGATGGTATAGGTACAAGATTTAATTATGCAAATATATCCCAATTAAAACAAATTTAATCTTCATGTTTCATAGCCGCCTATTTTACTAAGATGAATTAACTATTAAAATTATTAATTTTTATTATTTTTACCGACCGCCAACATATATAAGGGAGGTATTGTGATCATTCCAATTTTGACGTTTCGAGATTTCGATGGATCTCCACGAATTGAGGTCCCTACATAACGTTTTGACTATTTTTAGCATGATGTCTCTAGGTCTGTCTGTCTGTCTGTCTGTCCGTCTGTCTGTCCGTCTGTCTGTCTGTCTGTCTGTCCGTTTGTGTACACGTGCAGAGCAAATTCGGCTGAAAGGATTTTTATGAAACTTCATATTTAAGCTTCTGCCATCAATGGCACGAGTTGATCAACTTTTGGTAAAAATCGGTTGACTAAAAATGGGAGTTTACTCGTGTCGATTTTAAGATTTTTATGAATATTTCACAAAATATTTCGAAAAATGTATTGAACAAAAGTTGCTATAAAAGTAATAATTAATAACTTTTATTTGAGACGTTTTTTGATAAAACGAAAAATTTCGAATAATTTTTGTAAAATTTTTCGAAATTTTTTGTAAGTCTCAATTTTTTCATACTTATATGTAACGTTTCCATGGTCATCATAAATAATATCTCTGTTAGAAAATATTAGGCCAAGTTATTTCTACTCTGCTGCTAGAATGTATTACTTTATGAAGTACTTTATGATGGCGGTCGGTCCTGTGGTGGCCACAGCTGATTTTTTATTTATTTATTTCCACCACAGGATACGAAATCAAATAATATACATTTAAATATTTTTTAAAATTTTTAAACTAAATTAAGAATTTAAGTTGGCCTTTCCACACGCCAAACGCTCATGTAGCAAATAAATTATTTCACTATTGGCCGGTTGCTAAAGAACAAGTTAAGTGTTTTAATCGGAATTAGGGATAACTGATATGTTGTTGTAGGTTCTTTTGTGTCAAGTTAGGCATAAATCAAGTTAAAACACTTTACTTGTTCTTTAGCAATCGGCCATAAGTCAAAAAATTTCAATTTAAAGTTATTACTGTCATGTACAGCAACTTTCTTCAAATAATTTTTTCGAAAAGTTGAACAAATTGTGGTACTGATGTTAAAAGCTTAAATATTAATTTGAGTAAAAAGAATTCTTGACCGTATTTTGTAGATAAATATATAGGTGTTTTTTTGGGTTTCTGTCGATATATAAAAGCAGAGTTGATATGCAAATATTTAAAATGATTTTATTATTTGCTTAGTTGTTTCGGTTCTATCTGAACCATTATCAAAGCCTAGAAATAAGTACAGGTTTAATATAATATTAAGTTTTATAAAAATCCGTCAAGCCAAATTCTCTACACGAACATTATACATCGCGGTAAAAATAGTCAAAATGTTATGTAAAGACCTAAATTCGTGAATATCCATCGAAATTCATGTCAAAATCGAAATCACAATACCTCCCTTATACATATGGCGATCAGTAAAATAAGTTTTGAAACCAAATTTCCTATTAATCTGTTCCTCTGCTGGGACAAGCACTGGCTAACTTTGTAGAAAACATGCTCTGACTGTGCAATTACAGGTATTATGCCAGGCTTACATTAGACTAGCAACCAGGATAGATACTAGGTTCGCTTTACTGTGCCGTAACTATGATAATAAATTTACACATAACACGGTATTGTATTATCCAAAAATCAGGATAATTGGTGTATACACACAAAGTAGCTCTATTCTTATACGAATTGACCGATTTTCAAAAACTAAACGGCGAATGCAACGGATCCGCTTTCTTCTCCGCTTAGGCTAATTTTTATGTTCCACCGACATTGGGAAAGTTGATTTTTTATGGATTTTTTTACGGATTTTTTTTTTCGTGTTTTCCCTACCACATATGGGTTCTTTTCTAGGTTAAGTTCTCTGAAACATCGCGATTTTTCAGTTTTAACGATTTTTTAGGTAGTGCAACGATCAAAATTTATTTTCAGGGATAGAAGGAAGGTAGTTTTGAATTTTATGGCATATGCGATTTTTACGATATCTCGATTTTTTAGGTAGAGCAACGTAAAATCTACCTTTAGGAACGGGATCGGGTCCGCCGAAAGCATCTGATCACATTTTTTCTGAATATTCCCTACCGCTTAAGGCTAGTTCTATTTTTCCTATGTCCTTTTTCTTTTCACGATTTTTTTCATCCCGATGAATTTTCCCAAACCAAACCGCATATCTAACGAATCATATTTATAAAGTGTATAACTAAAATTTATTTTTTTGGGAGATCGGGATAGTGGTTTTTCATAATTTAGTTTTTTTTAACAATTTTGCCCTGGTCGCAGAAGGGGAAGAAATGAGCAATTTTTAACCTTAGGGGCTCACTTTTTTTTATCAATATTCCCGACTGCATAAGGGTAGTTTTTAATTTTCTGAAAAATCATTTTAATAGTTATATTTATGTGTGAAAGTAATAAAAACTATTCTTACAAGTAAGGGTGAATTTTGCAAAGGTAAAAGAGGCACTTATCACATTATTTTAATTTAAATAACTACAAAAACTTCCGAACCTGTTGTTCACATTGGTCTAGTGCACATGAGAGAACTCCAAAAAATGACAAATTTAATAGTGGGGGAAGGATAGTGGAATAAGGTCTTTCCTGTCAGCAAAACCACTATCCATCTCAACTACGAGCGCAAGTTCAATCTCAATAGTTTGCATTAGAATAGTAAGTATCTTTTTCACTACATACAAGCTCGTTTACTAACCCAACGTAAACGCGCCATTACGGTGCGGTGTAGTTAATATAATAGTCAAGTACCTCAGAGATTGGGGAAGGATAACAGGAAGGGGTAAAGGAAGGAAGGAAGAGGCCCGGTGGGAAGCAGAAGGGGAGAAATGGAAGGAAGGAAGGGGGCTGAGGTTACCTGGAAATGGGGAGGAAGGAAGGGAGATAGGAGGAAGAGTGAAGAAATGGTTGGAAGGGAAGAGAATGGAATAAAATAAATTAAAAATGGGGGAGAGAACTGGAAACAAGAAGGAAGGAGTTCGGAGAGGGAAACCAGAATGAGAATAGGAAGAAAGGGAGGGACACTGGAGCAAGAAGAAAGAAATGAGATAAAAAATATTGTAAATTGAATTGTATTGTACGTTATATTTTTTTGATTTTTCTATTTCTATTTGTAATGATTAATACCCTGAACGCCGCAAGTCCTAGGGAATAAAGAATATATACCTCAATAAGTACCTCAGAGCAATCTGGAATAAAAGTGTTTAAGTCTGATTCATCTGCTTTCGTAGTAGTGGATTCTGCTGATTATTTTTTTATTTTTTTTATTTTAATGGATAAATCAATAGAGAAAAAAATACTTGTCCAAAATATCACTAGTCCAATAACATCGGTCTCGCAATAACATAGATTTCGAAAAAATATCGAACATCTCTATAAAATTTTAGTTGCTTGCTGTATTCGGATTTCCAGTTACAACAGTAAATATGAATAATCCCACACGTTTCAAGTGGTGAAAAATTGACGACCTTTGTCATGACGTATATTTGCAGTGGTACTCGTGCCAGCTCGTACCAGTGTAAAAACTGTATCAGACCAGACGACAGTCCGTTACACGAGATAACTCTGGTAGTAATTTACAAGTACAAAGGCGTGTATATCCGCCGCCCTAGGTGACAGGACATTCACGTACAGGTTGATACCTATGCTCTTATAATATTTATGTGTGAACTTCTCTACTATTCACTATTGCTTCCTTATTACGACAGTTCATATGCTTCAGGCTCTTGGACAGTAATTAAATTTTCATCACTGAAGGATGTTAATTTTAAAAAGGATAATCTGTTAAAGTACTGTTCGTTATAGACCGGGAGCTCATGACATTTTTGGTCTCCGATTTCATACAGCATGCCTTTTGGAGGCGAGAATATTTACCCTGTGACAACAAAAAAGGGATGGTACTAAACTCCTGCACGCTTTCCGGTCATAGGGAAAATTGCATTTCCACTTGCACAAAAATTTTGTGTTTTTCTCTGATTTAATATTGCTTGCCCTTTTGTCAAAAGAAAGTTATAACAAATTTAAAGTCTTTTAATTATAGGCATGCTGTATGAAAACGCGGAAAATCATATTTTTACTTGCCCGACCTTAATATATAAGGGGCAAGTATTGTAATCGCGAAAATTTTCGATGTCGAGATTTTGACTGATGACCACGTTTCATGGTCCAGGGAATCCAAAAAACCTATTTTCGAAGTGCCGTCCGTATGTGTGTGTGTCTATGTGTGTGTCTGTATGTATACACGATAACTCAAGAACGGTTCAACTTAGAGAATTCGTTTTGGTACTAAAAAATTCTCCTATTAAATGGGAAGAACCCTATTGTTTTTTATAAAGATCGTTTGAATAGAAATGGGAGTTTACTCGTGTCGATTTTAAGATTTTTGCGAATATTTAGCAACAGAAAAATATTTCGAAAAAATTTATTGAACAAAAGTTACTATAAATGCAATAACTAATAACTTTTATTTGAGACGTTTTTTGATAAAACGAAAAATTTTGAAATTTTTTTGTAAAATTATTTAAAATTTAAAATTAAGTCTCAATTTTTTCATATTTATATGTAACGTTTCCATGGTCATGATAATTTATTCGTAACAAGTAAAGCAAGCCTTGGACAAAAATTTGTATAGAACATAATTTGATGTACACAGTGATTATTTAATGGCGAGACGACGTCACCGAATTATCATATAAAATAATAGAAAATCAAATAAAAGAATGGCAGGAAATCATTGACTCAATAATTTGGAGATGACGGAAGTGTCTACTACGCGCATGCGCGCATAATCGCCTGCTACGATGTGTATGAAATGGCAAATTATTAAAACTTCCAGTGACGTCGTCTCGCCATTAAATAATCACTCTGTATTTTTGAAGATTTATCTAAATATTTAAAAAAAAAAAAATTAAATTAATTTTTTTTTTTTATTTATTTATTTTTTTTTGTGAGGGCAAGTCTAGCGGAGGTTTCCCTTCGCCACTGGTTTTATTACAAGATCACATGACCGTTTGAGCCCTTTGGGACCCTCCGAATCGCATGCATATATTTAAAAGACTTTAAATTTGTTATAACTTTCTTTTGACAAAAGGGCAAGCAATATTAAATCAGAGAAAAGCACAAAAATTTTGTGTTTAAGTGGAAATGCAATTTTCCCTATGACCGTAAAGCGTGCAGGGGTTTAGTACCATCCCTTTTTTGTTGTCACAGGGTAAATATTCTCTCCTCCAAAAGGCATGCTGTATGAAATCGGAGACCAAAAACTGTCATGAGCTCCCGGTCTATTAGCAAATAATGGGAATATGGATGTAGCCAACAAATATTTTACACATACGATTGCTAGGCGTCCTACTTTCAGTGGGACAGTCCGATTTTTACAAAGAGATGTCCTACACTCTACTTAAACACAAAATGTCCTACTTTAGATGCTATTTGTCTTAATTAAAGAAAGAGTATGGTATATTCGTATTAACTCCGCGAGTAAGGGCCGCTTTTACAAACCTCGGATAAGTAGCGGTATAAATATCGGAGGTATAAGTTTATTCCGATGTTTATTCCAACGTTCGCTTTTACAATGCATTTTTACTTGCCCGACCTTAATATATAAGGGGCAATTATTGTAATCGCGAAAATGTGTCTGTGTGTATACACGATAACTTAAAAACGGTTTCACTTAAAGAGTTCGTTCTGGTACTAAAAAATACTCTTAATAATTGGGAAGAACCCTATTGTTTTTTATTAAAATCCAAAACCGGAAACAGAAGTTATTAAACTTTAAAATTTAAAAAAATTCGTAACTAGTAAACCAAGCCTTGGACAAAAATTTGTATAGGACATAATTTGATGTATTTTAGCAGATTTATCTAAGTCTTATTTTAAATAAAAAAAAAAATATGATTTTTTTTTTTATTATTATTTTTTTTATGGGAGGGCAAGTCTAGCGGAGGTCTCCCTTCACCACTGGTTTATTCTCGGGCAGTTATCCATGGTTTTATTGTAAATAAAATAAAGTTGGTATTGTTTGACACATAAACTGATAAATTAGAAAAGTCATATTGTCAAGGAAATTAAATTGACATTACTATTAACAACATCTTTAAGCATGTTTGGGGAAATATTGGGAGATGTCGAAATATTTTATTGTGCTAGATCTACCGCGTTAGTGTCCTACTCTCGTATGCAAATAAAACAGCCTTCTAATAGAATCAAGCCCAAATATAGCCCATGTATAAATTTCCATAAAATCACCCTCTACTACCACCCCTCTACTACCAAATGCAGTCCTTTCGATGAGCCGCTCGTGTGCGGTGCGGACTATGTACAACCGCACTCGGTGGCTCTGATTGTGATTCATATTTATGTACTGTAATCCCTTGTCACTGTTGAGCTTACGTTCCACTAACATATTGTGGACAAAAAAACGCGAGTAATAAGATTAAGCGTATACATATTATGTACAGTGGTGAACTGTCAAAATTGTAACAACCAGTTCTCTCAGGAGGAAAATTTCACTGGTTAATAACAGGTGTATTTTTTCACTGTATAACAACATTAACAACTAGTTTTGAAAACTAGTATTTTGAAAAATATATAAATAAATAACAACCGGTTCATTCGAACTGGCTCCAGTCCTGAAGCGCTCAAAGTGCTAGGAGCATATCCCAGCGGTAACCGGCAGATACTGTTCATTTCTAAGGTATTAAAAAATAAATAAAATTATTATTTCACAACTGCGTGTAATCAAAACTGCTGAACAAATATGTGGACAACGAGGGATTACTGCACTATTATTATTTCGTCTAGGTTTTAGAGATTTTCAGGTCGTGACTAGCGTCCTCTGACATGACCTAACGATTACTTTTTACAGTAGGCGAGACCAACGTGCCCTGTGAAGCATGCCCCATATTTCCTAAAATTAATTCAGAGATACAGGCACTCATTGTAAATAATCTGAGCCTATGGTTGCAACAGTAAGGTTTTTTTTTTTTAATTTTTTGGCCCATACTAGGTCAATCTCATGATTCCACACTTTCAAAGCAAGTGAGCTTACCACTACGCTGCTGCAACCACAATTATATAACTGTAAGAATAACTTATACTGTCCTTTATCTGATGTGTCGTTGGCCAGATAAGATATTCTGGTGTTTATTCCGATGTTTATCCTATCCGACCTTTATCCGAGCATTGTAAAAGCGATTTATGCAAGGTGATTTTTGTAATTATATAAGTTGAAAGTGTACCTCGTAGCGTTTTCTTCCATACCAATAACAAAATTTTGAGTTATGACTAAAGCATGAAATTAAATGCAGCATAGAAGTCCAAAATATGCGCATATATATGCAATAAAAATAGCGTAAATACGCAGGTAGTTATTGAAAATTTGCAACTAAAATTATCAGTAAAAATGGTAAAAATTATTTACATGTATATGTAATATTTATCATGAGATAATATTACTTCTCATCAGTTTACAAACTTTAATTACGAATTTCAATATTAATTATTATTGCCAAAATGACTAAACAAAAAAGTCAATGAAACTCATAATTCTACTGCATGGTATACAGAAAACTTGGCCGTGGTCCAAAATAAATTCTGGATTATTCTTTATCCAGGAGCCAACTGTTAGTTTTTGGCATATTTTTTAGTTATTATTCACTTTACAAACAAAGTTTTTTTACGGGTCTCTTCAAACTGTAATTGACCATTTTACTGCATTTGTGAAGGTATTTTCTGAAACGCATATGCAGCAAAATTAGTGAAAAAAATATTATCTGTATCGATGACTCGACAAAATTGATAACAGATATTGGATATTTACCGAATATGATGGAAATATTTAATGTTGGTACAAAAAAATCAAAACAATAAATAAATCATTTAAAATATATGTGTTATGAAAAATATGCATTTTTATGCACAAAAATGTGAGAATATGCAAAATATGCAAAATAAAAAACATATCAAATAACGTCATTTTATTAGATTCGCAAAGGTATGAAAGATTTTTTTGGGATACGCATTTAGTTCAGAATATGAATTTGCATAAAATCCGTGCTTAAGTTATGACCAATGTTCCCTTTAAGTCGGAATGGGCACTGGGCGCTAAAAAATTGTTGGAAGAATTTTAGAGGAGGAAATAATTTTGAATATATACATTTTAGTTTTAATTAACATATATACAGGGTGTTTGTTTGAAACGGGTCACCCCGCAATTCTCCTTTATTTGTAAAGATACAAAAAATCTTTAGAACAAAAGTTAAACTAGACAAAAAGGCCCATCTAAAGGTTACTATAAGAATTTTGAGGCACTTCCGGTTTCACCGGAAATAATGTCAACTTTTGATCTAGCATAGGGAATCGATAATGTTATATTTTTTCCTAAAAGTACATTAAATTAGCTTTACAATGATACCAAAAAGTCGTATTTTTATGTTAACCGTTTCAAAATGGCGACCATTTATTTACAAAATAATAATCAACATAAGTTTTACAAAGTTGAACGTAGCAAGCTTTGAAGACACAACGCGCGCGCGCACGCGCATGGCTAGAGGGAACGTTGGTTATGACACTGCAAAAATTGAGTGAACATCTATTGCGAATAACTATAAAAGAAACAGTGGCGGACTCAGAAGTGTTAAAATGGAAGATAACATTCTACACTTTCAAGAAGCAATGTTGGGCAGCTTAAAGGAGTTAAAGAAGTTTAGATTAAAACTGGAAACCGGTAACTCTTAATGTAATCATTTTTCGCAGAATACAATTTCAGCCTTAACACTTTCAAATCATACAGTCATCCAGTTCGGTCAAATTTTTCATATATTGGGACTAAACGACTTGGCAGATACTTATTTTATAATGCTATAAATTTTGCCTCGCTACTGATGCAGACTGAAAGATTTCCATCCGCGTTGTAATCTTTCCCCTTTCTTCCAAACTGATGGAAAAAGATTTTATCGGAAAAAGAAAATGAATGGCCCATATATGTGGTAACATATTTTTGTCTTAGTGTATATGTTATGGACCAACTGATTAATCCGGGCAGTATTCAAAATGCCCTGACATTATGAATAATGCCCAAAACAATCGGGTAAGATAATAAATATGTATATATGTATGATATTTTATCACATTGTTTGGTCATTATATATTTATAATTATTAGCACTATTGCACTATTGTGCAATAGTGCATATTAGCACTATTGTGCTGCAATATTGCTGGGCACTTTAATAATGTTGATGGTTATTAGTTTCCGATAAGCATTGAATTATTGTCTTGAAAAAAGTCAGAATACACAAATTTACACAAAATCAGTGTATTTGGAGATGATACAAAAGGTGAAATCATCTAAAAGTAAACTGCCAAACAAGAAACCAGAAGATTAACAGCGTCTACGAAAATTCCATGTTATGACTATTGGAGAAATAGAGAAACTGATTGTGCCTCTATAAGAAGGTAATGTGATTAAGTATTATACGCACACTGAAGAAATATTTCAGATGCTGCTTCAGTTGCTGCTTAATTTTGTTAATTTGTTCATACGTTTGTAAAGGTTTAATACGTAAGTAAACAAAACTTATTTAAACAGAAACTTCTTTATTCACTCTGCCCAACGGTTACAGAGTAGTTTTCATAATGCCCGGGAAAATTAATATTTTTTGTAACATTTATTATCTTGCCCGAATGTTTTGGGCATTATTCATAATGTCAGGGCATTGTGAATACTGCCCTATTTATCACTTGGTCCATAACATATATATATATATATATATATATATATATATATATATATATATATATATGTATATATATATATATATATATATATATATATATATATATATATATATATATATGTATATATATATATATATAATTTATATTTGCATACGAGCTAGTTGTATTTTTACCGACCGCCAACATATATAAGGGAGGTATTCTGATCATACCGATTTTGACGTTTCGAGATTTCGATGGATCTCCTTAATTGAGGTCCCTACATAACGTTTTGACTATTTTTAGCATGATGTCTGTCAGTCTGTCTGTCTGTCTGTCTGTCCGTCTGTCTGTCTGTCTGTCCGTCCGTCCGTCTGTCTGTCTGTGTACACGTGCAGAGATAATTCGGCTGAAAGGATTTTTATGAAACTTCATATTTAAGCTTCTGCCATCAATGGCACGAGTTGATCAACTTTTAGTAAAAATCGGTTGACTAAAATTGGGAGTTTACACGTGTAGATTTTAAGATTTTTGTGAATATTTCACAACAGAAAAATATTTCGATAAAAATTATTAAACAAAAGTTGCTATAAAAGCAATAACTAATAACTTTTATTTGAAACGTTTTTTGATAAAACGAAAAATTTCGAATAATTTCTGTAAAATTTTTCGAGTCTCAATTTTTTCATACTTATATGTAACGTTTCCATGGTCATGATAAATAATATCTCTGTTAGAAAATATTAGGCCAAGTTATTTCTACTCTGCTGCTAGAATGTATTTTATATAAGTACTTTACGATGGCGGTCGGTCCTGTGGTAGCCACAGCTGATTTTTTAATGCTCAATTTGTATCAGACAATTACGAATTATATAAAACTAAACTTACTAAATAATGGATTTATTGTTTGTGTATCTACGTCAAGAAATGTGTCTCTCAAACGAAAATATTAAGACAGATCTGCAAGAACGAATAAAAACTGGGCAGCATTCAACAAGATGAAATATGTTTTTACCTCTGAAATACCCAACACTTTAAAAGCCCAAACTTTTGATCAGTGTATCCTGCCAGTGTTTGGCTACGATACTGAAACGTGAACTTTTAATAAAAACATCAAGTTGCAGGTAGCACAAAGAGTCATGTATGGTAAGCATGACTCTGCTAGACAAAAAAACAAACAGTGGCTCCCAAGTACATCAAAAGTGAGTGATTTCACAAGAATATGTCATCTACAATAGAGCTGGGCAGGTCACATTAACAGAACTAAAGATAATCATTTGACCTGAAAATTAATGGAGTGGAGACCAAGACCGAATAAATGCCAATAGCTCATGCCGGACATAACTGGGTAGCAGGAGCGAACAACAGAACGGAGTAGAAAAAACAGGGGAGATTTACAGCCGACGAATATCTTAGATATTGTTTTTCTGCATATATCTTCGTTCCTCGATGTGAATGAATATTTATTAAAGGATATATTGTTATAATAATTTATGTCTGAATTTAACATAATAGAATTATTGTTTATGTTAATTGGTTAATTGGAAAAGCAAATAGTTTACTATTGTTACCTACGTAGTAAGTAGTATTATGAGGAAATAAAATACGACCAGTGTAATGAAATGTGATTTATTGCGTGCGTAGTATTTTAAAACCAGTTGACACCAGATATTTACTACATGTGTAGTAAAGGTTCAAATGTGTAAAATTACGAAAGTATTTTGGCGAAAAATAGAATGCGATAGCCAATGTGTTTATATGTCTGTCTCATTAAAACATCTCACTAGCTATAAGTTTAAAAAATTATGCACAATCCACAACAGACAGCGTATTAAATTTAGAGGTTTGAACGGTTTCACGTCATATGACAAACTTCTAGTGACAGTGAACAGTCCATAAGATACAGTGCATGAGCTATTGATTTAAGAGCTTTGAATGTGGCTTTAGTCATCGTTTTACAATTGAATAAAAAGCACGTTGTTAATTAAAAATTGAGTGCTTCACAGATTCTTCTTCTTCTAGTACCAATCCGTTCCAGATGTTGGATATCATAATGACATATCATTAACAGCTGCCCGGAAGAGCTTTGTAGTAGTCGCAAAAAACCATTCGCTCAAAATTTTCAACCATGAAATACGTCTTCTGCCTGCATCTCTCTCACCGAGCACTTTTCCTTGCAAAATAAGTTGCAAAAATCCAAATATGTTACTGTTTCACATAGTGTGTCCGGGATGCCTAAGTTTTCGACGTTTAATCATGTAAATAATATTTACTTCCTTCTTGAGTTGTTCTAATACTATCTTGTTGGTGATCTGTTTGGTATTTACTGGCTACACAGATTGACAATTGAAAAAATCTCTCTTTGGTTTCAGTGATCTTAAGACAATTATGTGAAATTGGCGATTGCAATCATCTGTCCTCTGATTAAGAACCTGGTATTTGAGATACATACCAAATTCTGGACGTCAACGCATCGCATGTTTAATGTAAAATGCCGAAGCCGTACGTGAGAGCGTGATAGAAGACCCGAGCATACACATTGCGCAAGAATTGGGATTTTCCTGGTATGCCATGCGAAACTTAATGAAGAAAATCTTGTACTTATTTCCAAGCCCTGGTCATGCATATGGGCGACCTTGAATAGTATTTTTAATTTCAACCGTAAAAATAGATGTCAGCAGTTACAATATTAACTCACTTTTTGAACGATAGATGTCAATAAAGTTAAGATATTAACGTACTGGACATATTTCTGACAGATGTATTTGAATCATAGTTAAAAAACTGTCAAACTATACACTGATAATGATAGTATTACATTTTTCTGTGCACAAAACCAAAAAATATAACTCGAAATTACTGAGATATTTTACGGTAAGCATTTCTGTAGTTATAATAAGCTCCGTGAAGTTATGTTATAATATATATTATATTGTTATGTATATATAAATTATTTTTAAACTTTAATGATTGTTAAATTATTAATAAACATTGATAATAATGCATTTTACTGTATATTTTTGTGCCTACCATTTTCTGTTAGCTGTTAAAGTTAAAAGAAAATTGGTATTTTCAGTTATCAAGTAAATTTAATCTATAATAAATTTAATTGAAGCCTATTTGCTATAAAGCTTCTATTAAATTTATATATGGAATTAATTTATTTGATAATTGGAAATATCAGTTTGCAATAATTTCAATATATTACTGGTATATTTTTGAATTTTCGCGCTTTAACATTTTAGTTCCGACCGTAAATATAGATGGTAATGAAATACGATATTTTCGATTAACCAGGCGACGTCGGTTCTTGTTTACCTATATTCTTTGCTTATTTCCATATAAAATTCAATTGACACAAGAATGTCAATCAAGAAAGCATTGACGGCATAATATTGTGGGACTATTATGTCTGCAGGTTGTTAAATAAAATGTCACTGTTGAGTTTTTTAATGACTTTGTATTTGTAATGATATGATGTTGAAGCTTTGAAGATCTGTAGGTAACTGTTCAATGCTGCTAACAAGAAGGATCGTTTGTGGTAAAGTCACTATATTATACGTGCGTGTGTATATTATAAGTACCGCAACGGTGGCCATGCTGGGGCTAAAAATGTCGCCAACACAAATGATGTTCAGTGATTTCGACAGTACAAAAATAAGAAACTAGTACTACCAAAATTTTTATTTTAAACATTGTAATCACGATTTTTTTCACGGAGGTTATAAAATGAGAGCGAGAGAGAGTGATGTGACAGCGCAGACGCAAACTTAAGAACGTAAAAATTGCTGCTTTAGTTTGCTTAATAGGGGAACCAGTGTTGCCAATCAAACCCTGGGGTCTGTCGGCTTCTTCAAAGGCTTGCGCTACTTTGTATAATATAGTGACTTTAGTTTGTGGTAGTGACCAGATTGTTTATGATCTTTGGGGTAAAAATAATCTCTTAAGTGAAGGAAAAGTACGTAACTATTTCTAAAATATAAAACTTGTAAAATAACTAAGGTTGTAAAATAAATGAAATTGTAAAAATACTTTTGAAAAATGTGTTACCCGAAGAAAATTAGTAATAAAATATAATTCGGAAATTTCCATTAAATGGGTCATAAACCATTTGCCGCCACAATACTATAATTTGGCCAAAATCATCATTGAAGCACATCAACTAGCGAAGGACTTGTTGGTCTCATTGGTTATGTGCACACGGAAAATAGTCACTTCTGGCCTATTGAGAACTCAAAACTGATACACCACCAACATCTGTATCCACTCCAGTGTTACCACATGTACGATTTAAATCCTATTTGTACGATTATTTTTGATTGTGTACGATGTGCGATTTTATTGAAAAACATATATATTCAGGGGCGGATCGACTTATCGGGCGATCGGGCATCGCCCGATGGGCCGATAGCTTTTTGGGCTGTATTTTTGTTTCCGATATTAATGTTGAAAATATAAATTAAATAAGTTTATATAAATATACTTTGGTCTTTATTTATACCCGGAACCCGGGCCTCTTAAAACGTTCCCTATAAATGGCCAAAAAGCCCCGTGAGCCCGGGCCGAATCGTCCAAATCGTCCGGGCCGAATCATCAAAATCGCCCGGGTCGATTAAATTTCTCGATCCGCCCCTGTATATATTTATATATTTTTTTAGTAAGTTAAATATTTATATTATATAATGCGATATATTGAATATTGTAGCCCTCGGATTTCAAATCGACGAGCTCTTAAAAAAATCGGCTGGTCTCGTGATGGGTAATGCTCGGACAGATGTCGAATATGTCCGAGCATTGTCATGTCGACATGCTCGAATAATCAAATATACGAAGCTCACTTCTCATTGGTTAGTGCACTGTACTACAAACTCAAATAGGCCCAGTCTTTTCGTGTTCGTGTTGAATAAGAATGTAGTAAAAATATGTAAAAAAAAACACGTTTTAGGACTGAGATTTGTTTTTTTGTGCCATGTATAATGGATATCCATAGTGATAATTGCAATACGTTTGATAATGGTGAAGGTGCTATAGACCAGTTAATAATTATAATTATTTAACGGCTCTAATAAGGCAGATGAAAAAGTTCATTTGGATCAATTCAAACAGTTCGTGGAAAAATTATACATTTTTTATCTTGTTCTGCTACATATGATTCTGCAATACAAAAATTTATATTTAATAATTTTCAAATTAATTACAGCAATTGTAAGATTTATATAAATTGTAAGATTTTTTCTTGAAAATACGATCATTTTGAAGTGTTTGTACGATTTTTTCTTCTTCGACATCTGGCAACACTGATCCACTCAGAGTGACTGTTTAATGCAGTGTACTAGATTTGATAAAAAACAAATATAAGAAATAAATCATATCTTAAAACTTTTCAATAAGAAGTTACATTAAATTTAAATTGTCACTTTGGAAATATTTCCTTTCCACTTCTGAAATCATATTTTGTAGACAATATTTGAAATCGCTAATAGATCAATTTTATTTCTGTCTTCAATTGTTTTTAGTTTTAGTTTTGGGAACAATGAAACCTTTATTTAAATATTTATAGGTACATCGACAACTAGATCATTAGTACCTAGCACTGTTAATATAACACAAATACAATAATATATACAATAACATTGCTTAATAAAATATTAATATGATACAATAATGTAAAGCAAAATGGGGGAGATTTTAACTATATTCGTTCTTTCATGTTTATATCTGTTAGAAATTTTAACACTTTATCTGTTTCACTGATGCTATTTTTAAGGGCTTTTTCAATCGAGTTGGGTATTTTATTTACGAGTCTTTCATAACTACATTTAAGGCAGTCTATTATCAGGTGTTGAGGGTAGTATTGCACTGTTCACATTGGCTTGGTTCGCAGTTGTTGAATAGATGTTGGTGTGTAAGCAGTGTATGACCTATACGTAGTCGGGTTAATAATTTGTTCTCTTCTATTCAGTTTTGTTTCCCATGGTTTAGTGTCTTCCTTTATTTCTCGTAGTTTGTTGTCATTTGTTGTATTTAGCCATTGGTTGTTCCAGGATTTTCTGATTTTTCTTTTTATCAGACTTTCTACGTCGCAAATTGGTATAGTTATATCGGTTATTGGTAGGTTTATAGCTTCCTTTGCTTCGTTATCCACTCTTTCGTTGCCGTTTATACCGACATGAGAGGGTATCCACATTATCGTTTTTTTTTTTATCTTTACAGATGGCTTGGTGTATTGTTTCCTGAAGTTCTTGGATCAATATGTTTCTTGAATATAGGTGTGTTAGTTCTTGTATGGCACTAAGATTATCGGTATAGATGATAAATTTATTTTCTTGCTTTTCGTCAATGAATTTGGTTGCCTGTAGTAAATTGTATAATTCCGCTGTGTAAATGCTTGTTGTTTTGGGTAGGTGTATTAGTAATTTAAAGATTTCTTCGCCGAAAATAACCGAAGAGCCTGTTTTATTATCTACTTTAGAGCCATCTGTGTAGATAGAAATGTGGTCTTTGTGTCGGAAATCTTCGGCCATCTTCGCCTCCCCAGCTCTCCCCCCACGACCTACTGTGGTCAGTAACACACAAGGCGTGCAAGAGAAAGCACGTAACACATAAAAATTTAAAAATGAAATGTAATAAGTTATAAGTTCAAAATAAATACAGTTAAAAGTTTCTCAGTTAATGTTCAATATGCACCCAACATAATGGTCCTTCGGAAGCTCGGATTGAAGCCGAATCAAAATTTGCAAATAAATTAAAGTGCATAACCTGAACGTAACGGAAAACGAGAAGTGCAGTACGCCAACGCAGTCAACGGACCCGAGCACCGGTGTTTGCACATCAAGAAGAAATTGGGCGACTACGAAATCGAGTTCTCAGAAGCGTAGCTTTGGCAACAACGCATCGATAAGAAACGTGAGTTTCCTTTGTTCCCTATCTCTTACAATTTTATTGTATTACCTACAAAATAAGTTGGTTTCTACTTGTGTCAGTATTCATTACGCAATCGCATTTTTACTTATCTTTGTAAAAAGTCATCTCAAACATGGTTGAGACAAAAGAGGTGAAACAACTCGTAAAAAAACGCGCATCCATAAAGTCGCGATTAACGATATTCGCGAACTTCATTGTCGAATTGCAAGACAAAATCGAAACGGTCAATGACTTAGCGGATTTAGATTTAATTCAATTAAAGAGACGATTAACGATCGTGGAACCCATAATATCGGAATTTAGCGAAATTCAAGATAGCATAGAGAGTGTAGCGGAAAATCTTGCAGATGAATTTGCAGAGCGCGAATCTTTCGAAAGGATTTATCATAAGCAAACGTCAATCGCAACCTCCATTATAAATAAATTTAATAAAGATTTGGATAATAATGAAACGTTGTCAAACAAAACGCGAAATAACCCTCGATCGACAACGCTACCCGAGATGCCAATTCCAAAATTTAATGGAGACATAAAGAAATGGCTGGAATTTCGCGAAAAGTTCATGTCTTTAATACACAAGAACGAAGACATTGATAATGTCGAGAAATTCCACTATTTGATAGAATCCCTGGAAGGTAGCGCGCCTGGGGTTATCGAATCTATAGATTTCACAGCGGAAAATTACGATATAGCATGGCAAGCTCTTTGTGACCGTTTTAACAATAAACGATTGTTGTTACACAATCACGTAAAAGAAATCTGTGAAGCTGAGCAGATAATTAAAGTATCTCCCGATAAAATTCGCAATTTAATTGATACCATTAACAAACATTTAAAAACGCTGGAGCATCTAGGCCAGCCAGTACATTCGTGGGATACCCTTCTCATTTATATTATCGAAAAAAAGTTTGACCGGGTAACGTTAAATGAGTGGCAAAAATATAGATTTACTAACGAAGTTCCAACAATGACTAATCTTAGAGAGTTTTTAAAGGGACGTGCAGACCTATTAGAAACATCTGAACACAATCGTGACGATAAACAATTCAAACGACATAATACAACTAAGGCATTTTTTAGTAAAACCATAAAATGCGGTATCTGCAAAGATAATCATTTTATTTACCAATGTCCAGACTTCAAAAAGTTTACTGTTGAGGACAGACGTCAGCGCATTCGAACGCTTAAGTTATGTTTTAATTGTTTACGCGGCGGTCACGCGGCAAACGCCTGCCAGTCAGGAGGTTGTAGAGTATGCAACCTCAAACACAATACTGCTTTGCACCAAGGTCGAGAAACGTCGGAGAGTTCAGATAGGCAAACGGATGGCGCGCCAACAACAACTCAAACAAAGGCGGACGTAGCTGTGCACACAACCAGCAACGCATACCGACAAGTACTGTTGGCAACCGCGCAAATTCTAATTTTTGATAAATACAATCGCGTTCATACGGCCCGCGTACTTTTAGACTCTGGAAGTCAATCTTCATTTATAACATCTGAATTGTGTGATAAATTGCAAATAAGCAAGGAAAAAATTAATTTATCAATTACCGGGTTAAATCACGTTATCTCAGAAACCCAATTCAAATGTAACCTAAAAATCAAATCGCGAATATGCGACTTTAAGACACAAGTGACCTGTCTCGTACTACCGGTTATAACCGGGGACTTACCGAACGCGATGGTAAATGTCAGTGCCTTAAATATACCAAAACATTGCAAGTTAGCGGACCCGCAGTTTCACTATCCGGGAAAAATCGACATGCTTATCGGAGCAGATTTATATTGGAATCTTATTGGAGCGCAACAAACCTCCCTAGGAAAAAACATGCCCGTCATGCGGGAAAGTAAATTAGGATGGGTCATTTCCGGACCAATTGCTTCACAATTTTGTACAAAAACTTTTTGTAACTTTTCAAAAACTATCCAAGATCAAATAGCGCGATTTTGGGAAATCGAAGAAGGTTTTTTAGAAAAGCGAGTATTCTCTGTTGAAGAAAGGGAATGCGAGGAACATTTCGTAAGAAACACGAAACGCGACAAAGACGGTCGGTTTATAGTATCCGTTCCATTCAAGGAACCGCCATCTAAGTTAGGTGAGTCTCGACAATTAGCTGAAAAACGATTCCTGACTTTAGAGCGCAAACTACAGTCGAACTCCAGCCTTAAACGTGAATACGTCAATTTCATGCAGGAATATAAAGAATTAGGTCACATGTCCGCTGTTAAGAAGCCAGATGACGCTCCGATCACGTATTACATGCCGCATCACGGAGTAATTCGCGAAGACAGCTTAACTACTAAGTTGCGCGTAGTTTTTGACGCTTCTGCCTTAAGCACTTCGGGTTATTCCTCAAATAACCTGCAAATGGTAGGTCCTACTATACAGGAAGACTTAATCTCAATCATCTTGCGGTTTAGAAAACATAGATACGTTATCGCGGCCGACATCGCTAAAATGTACAGGCAGGTACTTGTAGAGACAAGTCAAAGGCCTCTACAGAGGATACTCTGGAGATCTGAGCCAAAGGAACCTTTAATCGCGTACAACCTCAACACCGTAACGTACGGAACAGCGTCAGCGTCATTTCTCGCGATACGTAGCGTTCTAGAGCTGGCAAAGGAAATAAAGGATTCGGAACCAGAGATTGCGCAAATAATAGAACGTGATTTTTACGCCGACGACCTATTAAGCGGTGGCTCTTCAGTCGAAGAAGTAACTCGGATTGCTCAGCGTGTAACAACGGTCTTAGAAACAGGTTGCTTCGAACTTCGAAAGTGGCATTCGAATGATACACGGATACTTAAAAACCTTGATACGGAAAATTCTGCTCTAAAGATAGTTAATCTTTCTGAAAATGAAAACGCGAAGACATTAGGGCTGTTATGGAATTGTCATTCAGACAATTTTATGTATGACGTAAAAATGATAGACAGTAAAGTCATAACAAAGCGCACTGTTCTATCCGAAATCGCTCAAATATTTGACCCCCTCGGACTTCTATCTGCTTGCACTATAAATGCGAAAATGCTACTACAAAAATTATGGCTACTTAAGCTTACGTGGGATGAACCGCTACCTGATGAGTTGAAATCGTTTTGGTTGAGATTAGTCAAGGAACTTCCTTGTTTGAACAAACTACGCATACCCCGAAACGTAATATGTAATGAGGCTGTAGATATCCAAGTTCATGGATTCTCAGACGCTTCTATGAACGCTTACGGTGGCTGCATATATGTTAGATCCGCAAAACCAAATGGCGAAGTACACGTACATTTATTATGTTCAAAAGGCAAGGTAGCCCCTTTAAAGCCAGTAACTATACCGCGGCTAGAGTTGTGCGGCGCTCTCACACTCGCGCGCTTAATGAATAAAGTAAAGCAATCGTTAAATCTGAAATCGGAAACCAAGTATACATTTTGGACAGACTCTACGGTAGTCCTGGGTTGGCTGAAGGCTACACCTAACTCCTTAAATCAATTCGCAGGTAACAGGGTGTCTGAGATACAACAACTGACGCATGCAGATGTATGGCGTCACGTACCTACAAAGGAAAATCCCGCGGATATGTTGTCCAGAGGCATCAGTCCCTCACAAGCGCTCGATCTTAAAATTTGGTTTAACGGTCCAAAATGGTTAGCAGAAGATGAAGGACAGTGGCCTTCATTAAAATACGTGCAAGAAAAATTACCGGAGTTACGTAACGAAACGCGCAGTTTTGCGATAAAAAATCCTGAAGAATCTTTGTTTTTCAGTAAATTCTCAAGTTTAATTAAACTGAAACGTGTGACGGCATTTGTACTCAGATTTATCGAAAACTCAAAACGAAAAAGGGAATCGCGACAAGTCGGCCCATTAACATTTAACGAAACGAACAGGGCATTCTTTAAATTAGTCCAATTATCTCAGTCAGAGTCATTCGGCACTGAAATAAACCTCCTTAAGTCAAAAAAGCCTTTGAGTAAAAGGAGTAATATTATTAAACTAAGCCCTTTCTTGTCATCCGATCAGCTTTTAAGGGTAGGCGGAAGACTAGAAAATTCAAAATTCAAATTTGACAAAAAACATCCCTTAATACTGTCTTCGAGTCACAATCTCACTAAACTAATATTCAGATATGAACACATTAAATTGTTTCACGCTGGCCCTCAGCTACTACTAGCAAACATTCGCGAGCGAATATGGCCGATCCAAGGCAGAAATTTAGCAAAGAAGACTGTGCACGAGTGCATCAGCTGTTTTCGAGCGCGACCAGTCTGCATTCAACCGCGAATGGGTAATCTACCTGAGGCACGCGTCCTTCCAGGATATCCGTTTGCTGTTACCGGAATTGACTACGCTGGACCTATAATGACTAAAGACCGCAAAGGCCGTGGTTGTAAACTTCTAAAATCATATCTAGCCTTGTTCGTTTGTTTCTCAACAAAGGCAATTCATTTGGAACTTGTTACGGACTTGTCAAAGGAATGTTTTTTACTTGCTTTAAATCGCTTCATTGCTCGTCGCGGCAAACCTGCACGCATCTACTCCGACAATGGAACAAATTTCACCGGCGCGTACGCCGAAATAAAAAGAGTCAGAAATTTTCTGAGGGAAAATACACAATCAATTAGCGACGCCATGATTGAAAATGACTTACAATGGGAATTTATCCCGCCCTACTCACCTCATTTTGGTGGCCTTTGGGAGGCAGGTGTTAAGTCTGCCAAGAGCCATTTAAAGAGGGTAGTGGGAAATTCACATTTTACCTTCGAGGAGTTGTATACACTGCTGACACAGATAGAATCTATCTTAAACTCTCGTACACTCTATCCACTCTCGTCCCATCCTAACGACTTGAATCCTTTGACTCCGGCTCACTTTCTTATCGGAAGACATCCAGCGAGTCTACCGACTGAAGATCTGAGCGAGATACCAGCGTCCAGAGTCAAGACCAAGTACCAGCACCTACAACAGCTGGCACAACACTTTTGGGCCCGTTGGCACAAGGAGTATGTGTCTGAGTTACAACACCGCTCAAAATGGTTAACTTCGCACGGAACTCTCAACATCGGAGATCTTGTCCTAATAAAGGACGACAATCTCCCACCACTCCAATGGCGTCTCGGGCGCATAACCGAGGTGCACCCAGGGAAGGATGGCATCACCAGAGTCGCAACCATCAACACCGCAAGGGGGCCCACGAAGCGCTCATTCTCGAAGCTTTGCCCTCTCCCAAGAAATAAAGATGTCACCTGCTGAAGATGGACACTTCAGGGCGGCCGGCATGTCGGGAATCTTCGGCCATCTTCGCCTCCCCAGCTCTCCCCCCACGACCTACTGTGGTCAGTAACACACAAGGCGTGCAAGAGAAAGCACGTAACACATAAAAATTTAAAAATGAAATGTAATAAGTTATAAGTTCAAAATAAATACAGTTAAAAGTTTCTCAGTTAATGTTCAATATGCACCCAACACTTTGTATTTTCATGATATCTCGTAAAATAAAATTTTGAAGATTTCAGGATTTGTTTCACTCTTCCGATATTTGCACATCTCCATGTTAAAATGCGCTCTCTTCATAGTCCATGGCGTGATTTCAATATTGTATCTTAAACTGATTCTTAGTAATTCTATATTAGTATTAACTAAGGCGTCATTCAAATATTGATGGAGAGGGATTTGGGTTTGAATGAAACCTTTACTAATGTGTTTAATGCGGATTTTCATTACATAGGTAAAAATCTGTGCCAATTCTTTCCTAATTTGAAATATTTTTTGTCTATATGTCAAATTAGATGGGTCGTGCCGTATATCATTTATTAGCTTATATCTGAGGCTGGTTCCTAATTAGCGAACCTATCATGTAATGTACCGCGTAAGGTAACACGCCGTGTAACGTTTTTGAATAGTTTGGACGGGATCACGCACACTAGTCAAATTAGTCAAATTTGCCTGGACCTATTCGAGATAGTTTTGACATTCATAGGTTGAAGTTTACATAACCTAGAACAGATAGTAAATGTTCGTTAAAAAATTTCTTTAATTATTTTTCGGCATGTTTCGCCGACAGTTTAGATTCTACTAGAATTTTTGTGTGTTGTATGTAAAGGGTGACCACGAGGAGCATTGTCATTTTTGATGGGATGGTACTCGTGGAAGGGAGAGTAAATTTTTCAATTTTTTATATTAGCGATGATCAAAACAAATAAAAACAGCATTAAAATAATTTTTACTCACATTAACTAATCATGAAAGTAGAATAATTATTCGTCAAATTTTAAATAGCAATTATTCATCTTGATATGACAGTCTTCCATCGTGGTTCTTAATAATTTTAATGCGATTCTTGAGCTTGTTTCATGGATCCGAGTTTTTTAAAATCAGGTTCAAATGAAGACAGATATAACCTGAAATCAGGAGTAGCGCCAAGCTTATTACGATATTTATTCTTAATGTACGCATAAGACGAGAATGCTCTTTCGACTAACTCTGTGTTCGTTAAAGGTAATAAATATTTATTGCTTTGTCACTGAGTTCTTGGTACTCTTCTTTCACTAATGCCCAGAAGTCAATGAGATTTCTTTTTTTTGAAATTAGATTCAAAAGAAGAATCAGTCGACAGTTCAATCAATTTTTCGTTTTCAACTTTAACGCAAGTCTCTGTTAAACTCTGGTGTTTTTCGCCAGTATCTATATTATTTTACCGTACCCACAACTGGCCCTCCGCGTACCTCCAGAGCAGTGGTTCTAAACCGGGGGTGCGGACACCCCTGGGGGTGCGAGAAAGCATTTCTAGGGGTGCAAGAGAAGTTTCTAAATTTGTTTATGAAAACTACCGCCTAACTGCCTATGAGAAACATACCTTATTATTTTCTCCCCCACTCCTATGGCTGAAACCAGACCAGGGTTTTTAAATTGCGCGAAGAAATTATACAGTTTCTTATTAACCAAAATAGTGATTTAGTGGAAGCTTTTCGAAATAGAGACGCAATACTTCGGCTAGCCTACTTAGCAGATATATTTAACCACCAGAATGAATTAAGTACATCAATGCAAGGATTTGGTAAGAACATAATAACAGCTACCAACATTAGTCTCATTTAATGAAAAATTAAAACTTTGGAGACGTCGTGTTGAAAATGGGAATTAAGAAAATTTTCCTTTTCTAGATTCAATTATTTTGGAAAATGAAAAAACAACAATTATACCCGAAATAAAATTACACCTCCACCAATTAAGTGTATCATTTGATGGATACTTTTCCACGGGAAATATAGGCAAAATTAATAAATTGATACTCATTCCATTTTTGTTTGACCTAAATTCAATAGACGATAACGTTTTATTAAAAGACGATCTTATCGCAATACGAGCTAATGCGCGTATTGGAATTGAATTTGTAAAACTGGACTTAGAACAGTTTTGGTGTACATAGTTAGAACTTTATCCAGAATTGGCAAAATCAGCATTAGAGACACTTTTACCATTTACCACCAATTACTTTTGTGAAATGAGTTTTTCATCACTTTTGCATATCAAAACAAAAGTCAGAAATCGCTCGAATACATCTGATGCCGCGAAATTACCTTACTCGTGTCTCTTTCAAAAAAAGAGCCTCGTTTTAAAAGGACAATTATGAACAAACAACAACAACGTAGCCATTAAAAATGTAGATTTTGTTTTGTATGTAATAACATAGTATGTATTGAAAATGTATTAATTTGTTTATTCAATAAATAAATTATATTGGGAGAAGAAGAGACGAGAGGCGCGAAGGACAAAGAGAGAAATAAGGAAGGGGAGGTTATGCTGGAATGGATGGAAGAGAAGGGATGGAGTGCACTAAATGGAAACAAAGAAGGGGACGAAGAGGGGAGTTGGACGTATTATATGGGAGAGAAGAAATCAACCATCGACTACGCCGTAGTAAATGAAGGGGCGTGGGAAAAGATAAGCAGGTTTGAAGTGAAGGAGAGAATAGAGTCAGACCATCAACCGATAGTAGTAGAGATAAGGAAGGGGAGAAAGAGAGAGGATGAAGAGGAGGAAAAGGATACACAAAACTGGACGGAGAAGGGAATAAGTAAATATATGGCAACAATTGAGAAGATGGAATGGAAAGGAACGGGGGTGGAGAGAGGATGGAGAGAGCTAAGAGAGGGAATAGAGAGAGCGGTGGAAAAGAGAAAATGGAGGAGTCCAAAAATGGGGAAGAAGCCATGGTGGGGAACGAATTGTAGAAAGGCGAAAAAGGAAGCGCAAAAGGCCTGGAGGAAAACAATAAAAGGAGGAGGGACGGAAGAAGAATACAAGGGAAAAATGAAACAATATAAAAAAACTTGCGAGGAGGAAAAGGAAAAGCACATGAAGAGGCAACAGGACGAAGTCGAAAAGATAAATAATGAAAAACAAGCGTGGGAATATATAAATAAGGCCAGAGAGAAAAAGGTAGGAATTAGCAAGAAGATAACTATGGGGAGTTGGAGGAAACACTTTATGGAACTATTGGAGGGAAGTGAAGGCAGAAGGGAAGAACCCGATGAGGAACAAAGGGTATGGGAAGCAAGGGAGGAAGATAAAGCTGCAGAGAAAGGAAGAAGAGAGGAGGAGAAGGAAGAAGAACCAGCAGAGGAGGAAGTCTGGAGCGTAATTAAGAGCCTGAAGAAGGGAAAAGCGGCAGGACCTGATAAAATAAAGAATGAAGCATGGATATATGGAGGAGAGAAAGTGGCGGAAAAGATGACAGAAATAATCCGAGGCGTGTGGAAGGGAGAAGGATACCCAGAAGACTGGAGGGAAGGATTAATAATTCCCATCCACAAAAAAGGAAGCAGGAATAGCGCAGGTAATTACAGAGGAGTAACCCTGATGAGCACGGCGTACAAAGTGTATGCGACAGTGCTCAATAAGAGGCTAGTGGAGGAAATAGAGGATAAAGAAATATTAGAGGAGACGCAGTCAGGTTTTAGGAAGGGAAGGGGGGCGATAGATAACATATACACGATAAACCACATAGTGGCCGAGAGAATAAAGAGGAAAAGAGGGAAGGTGTATATGGTATTTATCGACCTTAAGGCCGCCTTTGACAAATTGGACAGGCAAGAATTGTGGGAAGTATTGGAAAGAAGGGGTGTAAGGGAAGAAATGATAAATAGGATGAAAAGAATATACGAGGAGCAAGGTGAAGGTGGGAGAAGAAGAGTCCGAAAGCTTTTGGGTTAATAAGGGGGTGAGACAGGGCTGTCCGTTGAGCCCAACATTATTTAATGTATACGTAGCGGACATGGAAGATACAATGAGGAAGGGGCAAGACGGAGGAGTGGTGGTGGGAAGGAAGAAGTATTGGACAATGGGATACGCAGATGATCTGACTCTGATGGCAGAGAATGAGCAGGGACTAAAGAGGATGATGGGCAGAGATGACAAGTACTTCAGAAAAAAAAAAACTGGAGGTAAATAGAGATAAAACGAAGGTGATGGTGTTTGGGAAGGGGGGAGGAAAGAGAAAGAATATAAGATGGGAATGGTCAGGGACAGAAATTGAAGAGGTAAAAAGTCTGAAGTACCTCGGATATGTTCTAACGAGGAACAACAGAGCAGAGCAGCATGTTAGAGAGAGGGTGAAGAAGGCAAGAATGGTTATGGGGAAGCTATGGAGCATAGGAGAGAGGAGGTTTGACGACGATATCAGGTGGAGGATGAAATTGTTTGACGGGATAGTGAAGAGTATCCTCATGTACGGAGTAGAGATCTGGGGATGGAAAGAATGGGAGATAGTAGAAAGGGTACAAGAGGGATACATGAGATGGATTATGGGATTAGACAGAACGACACCAGGATATATAGTGAGACAGGAAATGAAGAGGGAAAAGCTGAGAGTGGGTGCCGGGGCGAGGGCGGCGAAGTATGAGGAGAAAATCAGAAGAGACGAAAGAAGGAAAATTTTAAGAGAATGCTGGGAAGAAAGACTGAGGGAAGAACAAAAGGGTAAACTGTCGGAATGGGGAGAAACAAGGAAAGAGTACTATTGGAGATGTGGGATGGACATAAGGGAAGCTGAGCGAAAGAGAAATGGAGGAAGTAACATAGTAGAAGAATTGAGGAGGAGAGACAAGGAGGTACAGGAGCAGGAAAGAACAGTAAGAATAGAAAATTCCAGGAATGTGAAAAGGTATAGAGAGATAAGGACGGTAGGAATACCTAAATATTTGAAAGGAAGGAGAGGAAAGGCAGGGGGCAGAGTTAGAAGGATTGCCAGATTAAGATGCGGAAATGAAGAACGGAGTAATAGGTATTGGGCAAAAACAGAGGATAGGCTATGCAGAATGTGTAGGGAGGAGGAAGAATCCTTGGAACACCTAACAAGAAGATGTGGAAAGCTGACAAAATGGGAGGGAGATATAAAGGAGCTGTTGAGTGAAGAACGAAAAGGAGAAAGGTGGGTGAGAGTACTCGAGGAAAGAAGGAAGGAATGCGGTGAGGTAAGACAGAACTGAGAACAGGAAGGAAGAGAGAGGTAAAGGAAGAGGAAAGAAAAGAGGGAAGAGAAGCGAAGAAAGAGCGGAAGAACAACTGGAGTCAAGAAGGAAGGAGACCGGAGACGGAAGCCGAAAAGAGAATAGGAAGAAAGAGAGGAACACAGGAGGAAGAATGTAGAAGAAGAAGAATAAAATTGTAAAAAATGTACTATAATATTATTATTTTATTTTGTTTTATTATTATTATGATTTTTTTAAATGTATTGGTTAAAACCCTAAACGCCGAAAGGCCTAGGGTAAATAAAGAATTTATATATTAAATAAATTATATTGCAATAAATGTCTTATCTATATATATAAAATCGTAACTAAGCTACCTACTCATAATCAACGCCCAGCCCAAACCACTGGACCTATAATCATGAAATTTGGCGAGTATATTCCCTCCATGACGTAAGCACCCACTAAGAACGGATTTTTCGAAACTCATCCTCTAAGTGGGTGAAAAGGGGGTTAAAAGGGGTAAAATGTGGCTTCACGGTTTCCTTAATATCTCTTAGGTCCAATAATATATCGACTTAGTTTTTGCTTACAAAGACTACGCATGTAAATATAAAAAAACTTATTTCAGGATTTTGTCCTAATCAACCCTTAAAGGGGCGAATCTACAATCAGGGTGAATTATAGAACCCTTCGCATCTTCTGTGTTTATTGTGTTATAACACTTCTTTTTGACATATAGATGTCTTTTTAAAATATCTAGAAAGTGTTTTGACCGTTTTTTTAAATTTCACCCCTAAAGGGGTAAATTGGCATTTTTTATTCGATAGGATGTCGTCTAGACAAAGAAACATAAAATTCAGGGAGTATATCCCTTTTATGATTTAAGGACCCCCTAAAAAATTATTATTGGAAATTCAACCCCTAAGGGGTGAAATGGGGTAAAATGTGTTTACACGGATTCCTCAATATCTCACAGGTCCAATAATATATCGCCTTCATTTTTGTTTATAAATATTATCCATATAAATGTTGAAAAACTGATTTCACGATTTTGTCCTATTTATCCCCTAAAAGGGTGAATCTACAATCAGGGAGAATTATAGAACCCAACGTATTTCCTGTGTTTATTGAGTTATTAAATTCTTATTTTTCATATAGATGTCTTTTTAAAATATCTCGAAATGGTTTTGACAAAGTTTTTCAAAATTTCACCCCTAAAGGGGTAAAAGGATATTTTTGATTTGATAGAACATCCCTTGGATATAGATACATGATATTAGCAAAGTATATTCCCTCCATGAGGTAGGCATACACTAAGACGGGATTTTTCGAAATTCAACCCCTAAGGGGTGAAATGTAATTTCAAGGATTCCTAAATATCTATACGGACCAATAAGATATCGTCTTGGTTTTTACTTACAAAGATTACCCTGTGTTGAAAAACGTATTTCAGTATTTGTTCTAATCAACCCCTAAAGTGGTGAATTTCCGAACAGGGTTAATTATACAACCCATCAAATTCCCTGTGTTTGTTGAGTTATAAAATTCCTTTTGGCATATAGGTGTCTTCTAAATATCTCGAAATGATATTGACAGTTTTTAAAATTCCACCCTTAAGGGGTAAATGGGAATTTTGTATTTGATTGAACATCCCTTGGACATAGATAAATAAAATTCGTGAAGTATATTCCCTCCATGACGTAAGCACCCAATAAGACGGGATTTTTCGAAATTCCACCCCTAAGAAGTGAAAAGGGGTGAAATGTGATTTCAAGGATTCCTCAATACCTCTTAGGACCAATAAGATATCGTCTTGGATTTTGCTTACAAAGATTACCCATACAAATGCCGAAAAACTTATTTCAGGATTTTGTCCGAATCAACCCCTATAGGGGTCTACAATCGGGGTGAATTATACATACAACCCTTCGTATTTCCTGTGTTTATTGAGTTATAACATTCCTTTTTGGCATATCGGTGTCTTTTTAAAATATCTCGAAATGGTTTTGACAGTTTTTTTAAATTTCACCCCTAAAGGGGTAAATGGGTATTTTTTACTCGATAGAACGTCCTCTGGACAAGATACATGAAATTCGTAAAGTATATTCCCTGTATGACGTAAGTACCCAATAAGACGGAATTTTACGAAATCCAACCCCTAATGGCTGAAATGTGATATCAAGGATTCCTTAATACCTCTTAGTACAAATAAGATATTGACTTGGCTTTTGCTTATAAAGATTAACCATACAAATGCCGAAAATTTTATTTCTGATTCGGATTCTTTCCTAATCAACCCCTAAAAGGGTAAATCTTTAATCGGGGTGAATTATACAACCCGTCGTATTTCCTGTGTTTATTAAATTATAACATTCATTTTTGGCACACCGGTGTCTTTTTCAAATATCTCGAGATAGTTTTTAGTCTTTTAAAATTTCACCTCTAAATGTAAATGGGGGGAGGGTTAAATGGCTATTTATATTCGATAGAACTTCCCTTGGATATAGAGACATGAAATTCGGGAAGTATATCCCTCCCGTGATGTAAGCACCGACTAAGAAGAGATTTTTCGAAATTCGAGCTCTAAGGGGTGAAATGTGATTTGAAGGATTCCTCAATATACCTTAGGACCAATGTGATATTGACTTGGTTTTTGATAACAAAGGTTACCCATACAAATTTTTGAAACAGTTATTCAGGATTATCCCCTAATCAACCCTTAAAGTGGTGAATCTACATTTGGGGAGAATTATAGAAACCTTTGTATTTCCTGAGTTATAACATTCCATTTTGGTATATAATTTTCTATTTAAAATATTTAGAAATCGTTTTGAAAGTTTTTTAAATTTCATCCCTAAAGGGGTAATTGGTATAAAAAAAATTTATTCGAAAGAACGTCCCTTGACATAGATATATGAAATTCAGGAAATATATTCCCTCCACGTCGCAAGCACCCGCTTATATGGAAATTTTCGAAATTCGACCCCTAGGGGATGAAAACAGATAAAATGTTTTTCCTCGGATTCTTCATTATCTTTTAGGTCCAATGGTATATTGATTTGGATTTTGCTTACAATGTTATCCGTATATGTGTTCAAAAATTAAATTCAGGATTTTGCTCTAATCATCAATCCCTAAAGGGGCGATTCTAGATTCGGGGTGAATTATAGAACCCTTTGTAGCTTCTGTCTTTGTTGTATTATAACTATGTTGTACTTTTTCGCATTTAGGTGTCATTTTAATATCATTAATTTCAAGATCATTTCATTTTGATCGTTTTTTTCATATTTAACCCCTAAATTGCATTTTTATATTTCCTAAAATTTCATTGGTACATTGGTATTTTTTAGTAGACAATTGAAATTCGGGGACTATATTTCTTCCATGACGTAAGCAACCACTAAGAAGAGATTTCACGAAATTCGAGCCCTAGAGGGTGAAAACGGATTTCTTAATATCTCTTGATGAAATAACGACTTGCTTTTTACTTACTATGGTCACCCGTACGCATGTATAAAAATGTAATTTAGGATTTTGCTTCAATCAATACTTAACAGGGCGAATCTTCATTAAATTAGGGCGACTTATATAATGTTTTGTAACTTATTTGTTTGTTAAGTTATAACATTCTTTTTGGTATATAATATATTTATTTTTTTCTAATCTTTAGGCTTTTAAACGTTTTTTTTTTATCTATAAAGGGGTAAATAGGTATATTTTTGATTAGATACATGGTATTGCGGGAACATATTCCTTCTATAACGTAAGCATCGAACCCTTTATATCTCCTGTGCTTCTTGAGTTATAACATTCCTTCCTGGCATATAGGTGACTTTTTAAAATTTTTCGATAGTGTTCTGACAGTCTTTTCATCATTCCTAAAGAATATTTTATTAGAAATAAGAAATTCCAAGAGAACCCACTAAGAAAGGATTTTTCGACCCCTATGGGGTGAAAAGGAGTTTAAAAGGAGAATAAAAGTTACCCGTGCACATGTTTAGAAACAAACTACGAATTTTACACTAATGAGCCTCTAACGGGGTGAATCTACACCTGAGGAGAGAGTCAGCAATGTGATCTATAAAGAACCTTGACTTATAATAATTACACGATAATGGCAAACCGTCAATTTACCGTAGCGAAGCACGGGTACTCAGCTAGTCCTAAATAAAAATAGAAACACATTTTTCAAGGGGGTGCGAGAGCTTATTTTCAGATTCAAGGCGGTGCTGACTTTTAAAAAGGTTAAGAACCATTACCATTACCAGGGATACGCATATCACATGTTGAGTGAATTGCATTGAATATCTTTGTATTCAGTAGCAATGGATTAGTTGCCGGCCGAAAACCACAAGTTTACCTACGACGCGTATGTTAGAAGCGGTGACTCAGTGGTAGTGGCTCAATGAGAATTTCGTCTTCATTTCAATATTTGAGACATTTTTTTTGTGGGGGTATTTGAAAGATTGACTTTATTGAAACAAACCCCTCACTTTGGACGCACATTCGTAGAGAGGTAGAACTGATCACTGAGGAGACAGTGGAACGAGTATGGGGGAGCTTCGAAACCAAGATTGAAAACTGTACCAGGGAAGACAGACGTCATCTTTCTGACGCGGTTTTTGCTACGTAAAAATTAACTTTTTTTGCTTATTTAAAAATGACTATGCTCCGTTTTTACAAGAATTTAATAAAACTACAATGTAAGGCTTATCCTAACCAAACATATCATAACCTATGCCGGAATATTTTTGCTACGAAACTTTAAATGGGCTACACTGTGTATTTAGAATACTACCTAATTGAAATATATAGTACTAGGATTATTCATTCGTAATCCTCGCCAATGTCGATTCCAGCTTTATATTAATCATTTTAGTATTTTCTGTATAGCTGCTTTAATTGTATACTCTATTTTAAAATTGTTCAAATAGTCGTAAAAAAAAAAATGATAAAAGTATTCGCGATATGAGGAAAAAATAAAAGTGGCCACTCATTTATGTGACCACTGGATTTTAAGTGACACATTTACGAATACATTTATTTGCGTATTTATAAAGTTAATTCAAGAATACGCTTCGAACTCAAACCACTCGTAACTTCTAATCTTGTGCATACGCAAAATTGCGAATTATTTTAAGAATAGCGCCCCTTTAGTTTTAGATATTGAGCCATAATTCCTTGAAGACGACGAAGGAAATATTTTTACGGTAAATATAACAGTGTATAACAATAAAATATCGTAAATATTTATATTTTGTCAAAACCTGCGTAAATATATATCTTTATAAAGACTTTCTTGTCAACAAATGTTTTCATTTTTTTGCTTAAAAAAATGCGCTTTATCTGTCGTGTTTAGACTTACAGTAATATAATTTTTATACGCAAGGACGATTGCTACATTATCGCTCTAAATTGTAAATAGTTTTCAGCTAGAATTTGTGAATTTTGAGATAAGAGAAATCAAAACATGATGAAACTTATTTATTTATGAAACTAGATTATGAACATAAATTGACATTTATAAAACAATTAAGTGCAACACTTCAAACCGACCTTTGTTGCGTACGAAGGCCACATTTAAACGTGATTCCACTTTTTCTGTCAGAGAAAACAATTTTGTACTCTCCCTTTTTCTCGTTCATTGTAAATCTAACTGTGTTACTCTGAATCATACCATTCAGATGAAAACATTTTACAAATGCGAAGAATGCGACAAACAAAATTATTACAGTATATTTTTCTTTTTGATAATTGCGCATTATTTATATGTTACCTAGTTAGTTAATTGTCTTAAATTGACATAAACGTTTATTATGGCTCATAAATAATATATGCATCAATCAATATGTACATAAAATCCATACAAATCCATTCAAATGTGTATATTCATTTTCGGGGTTGTACTATTAGCTTTAGTTTGACTTTCACAATTCATTGCAATAGGCATTATTAAGATTTTTTATTCAGATTTTTATTACAGCCCAATGGAAAATAGGAAAGAAAAAACTTTATAGGCACATTATTGGTGAAAAAATTGATGTGAAGTGTGAATTTTTACACATTTCACGGTTTAATAGGTATTTAATAAGTGTAAGAAGCCAACATAATACTATATGTCTAGGAATACTTGTTCTATTAACAATGCATTATTTGATTTATAAGTATTCCATTACTATAAATGATTCATTCCTCTTTGATATCTTAAAAACAAAAATCTAAAATATATATAACAATAGGTTGAATCACAACATATAATAGTATAATTAAATAACTGAACACTACACACTACACTCTACAGTAGAGACTGTAGTGTAGTGTTCAAAACTCGGGCCTCGGCTGTTATTAATTTTTTTATTTTTTTATTATATTTTAAATATATTAAACGAATTGAAAGTAGTCCAAAAAAAATGTTAAACTTCCTTTGCTACAAATTTAATATTCAGCTGAACTCTTATTCCGATAAATTAGAATTTTTCAATTTAAAACCATTATAACAAAAAAGAACTAAATTCGATATCCTGCTATTATTAAAAATTTTCAATATGATTGACACACAGACCTTTGTACATGAATTTACCTTTTTAATACCAAACAAGTCTACACGATCACAAAATTTATTTTATATTAATCAATTTAAAACTAACTGTTGCAAGAACTCACCAATTAATAGAATAATGATTTCATATAACAATAATTTCAAAAATTTCGATATATTTTCCTTAACTTTTAATAAACTAAAAAAATTATTATAATGAGATTTATAATTTCTAAATACTTAATTAATATAAATTGTAATGAGATACTTAATAATTAATATACTTTGTTTACGTACACAACCTGTAATATAATTTATAAGATTTTGTTCACTATTTAATTGTATTTCGTGGAAGCTACTTGTAGGCAACCGTTAGCTTCCCCAATTTATAAATAAATAAATAAATAAATAAATAAATAAACTTCAAAAAAGACCGACACTATCTTAGCCATAAATACAAAAATAATGAATGCGTTCAAAAACACAAAAACTACAATATTTTTCAGAAACGTAATCAGATCAAAAATTCTTCTCGCACATTTCTGGCTCAGATCAATGTATATTACCTATAATTTTTTCAGATTTTTAGTTTAAACCCTTTAGTAAAAGGGGGCAGGACAAAAACTTTTTTAGCACATTTTTGCACTTAAATCTTGAAAAAACGAATTTTTAAAAACTAATTTTCGTTCCTTAATCTACCTCCTAAGAGCTTTCTTTTGATACCATACAATAAATTTTGAAGACATTATTTTATTTATCAACGACAAAAAGAAATCGACATTTTTCGAAAAACTAATCTGATCAAAAATTCCTGTTGAACTATTTTGGTTCCCATCAATGTTCATTATGGAGATTTTTGACAAAAGAAACTATTCCTATATGTTCAATGCAGTTTTTAATAAGATATATATTTGGGGAGCTATGTGGAAAGCGACCTACGAGTATAAACGACGTATCTAAATTATTATTAAATGAACCAATATTTTCTCAGTTCCAATATTTTTTTAAGCAGGTGTTGGGTAGGTTTTCAGAAGAGCAAAAAGCCGTAAAATCCACATTCTTTACTTTTTAAAAGAGCCATAAAAATGTTATAACAGAAAAACGCATCTTTATCGGAATACAATTTTAATAAATTTAAAGAACGCGCGTTCTTTGGTAAGGCGAATAAGTCTATGCACAAATGGGTCAAGAATGTAACAAACACACATGCCAACGCCAGTTAATTAAAAATTACTTTACATTATCTGGCAGATACTGCAAATTTTGTTATTGTTGCAAGAATCACAATAACCATACTTGGATAACGTATCCAAAGTTAAAGACAGAACGGTCTTGCGATCCATATGTTGCCGACTCCTGAGACTGAACGTAATTTTACCCTTGCCTTGGATATTTAAGTGGTTTCCCACGACTCATGAGACGTCCTATTAGATGAAATCAAATTTAAATAATCTCCTCAATATATTAAAGGGGAAACTTCAAACATAATTTCTTGCCAAATTAATTTACTAGATTAAATTTCAATGTTATAATAAATTGTATAATCCGTCTTAATTTGTAATACGAAACTAGATCTGGTTACTTTGGTGACTGTTGTGGCGTAAACAGACTTTGGCGTATCCGTGTGAACCAATACTATGATAATATTTTTCGACCTAGTATCTGGTTTCTACACGTTTCAGATGATTATAAGACAATCAACCAATTCTGTAACTCAGTTACTATGAACATAGGAACTAAAATCGTCACTATGAGCAAGGTCAGTTACTATCATGAATGAAAGTCATTGTACTTTTTATAATATTTTATCTCATAACAACGTTACTACACAGTAATTTTTTACAGAATTGATCTGAATATCCAAGCAAAACAATCAATGTTTCTATATCTGTCTGTATGTCCGAGATCCATGAAAAACAACTGGACATATTGTCACGTAATTTGGTATGATGATACAGTAGAACCAGGATTCGAACATAGGCTATAAGGCATTTCAAAATGTTTATTCTAGGGGGAGTTTCGGGATAAGAACTGTTTATTAAAAAAGTTAAAATATCTCCCTTATTATTAACTTAACAGAAAAATATATAGAACAAAAATTGTTTTAGTAATTAAACAAATCTTTATTCAATTTATTTTTTGAATTAGATGCATATTTGGGGAGATACGAGGGTACACCCAAAAACCTTAATCTTGAAATATATCACTTATTATTTACTTTACATCAAAACAATATATAAAATAATAAATAAATAAATATTAATAGGTTCTCAAATACCTAGATAGCCACATAGGGACCATAGATATGAAAGCCACGTTGTCTGTGTGACGTTTCAACCGGTCCTATTATCTCTAAATAAACAGGTACTCATTTTAACTATTAAATTATTATTATTATTTATTTAAAAGAACTGAAGCCAATGGCTTGTAAAGTTCTTATAGAAAAATTACAATATTTCACATTGTTGTGATACAGGAAAGTTGAAAGAAACAAAACACTTTGATAAACAACTAAAGTCAAACAATAACAAATATAAAAAGTGTACAAAAACATAAAATTTCAGTTTATGGGGATAGTAGCAACTGATAGTAAAGGTCCAGTCTATTTTTAAAATTGTTGAGGCTGAGTCAACCTCAGAGCTGACTGCACAATATCGGAAGATAAAAATCCGAAGGAGGTGGGGGGTGTCGAACCAGAGTCCCTGCGCTCCGTAGACAACCGTCCTATCACGGAGCCATGGCAACTCTCAAAACTATATATGCGGATTTTTTTTTTTCTCTTCAACCCAGTTTTTAATAAGAAAATTATTTAGGGACAAGAGGAGTGTTACTTATAGGATTGAATTCTCTCATTTATCATTAACTTAACAGCAAAAATGTATATGAGAAAAGAAACTATTCCTCTCTCTTTAATACAATTTTTAATAAGATATATTATACATTAATTTATTTAGTAATTTGCTTCTTCTTTTCTCTAAATCAGTTTTTTTTCAAATTTTTTAACTAAAATTTTTATTTTATTTTAAATTTCTTGTTTATGATTTCATTATTGTCACCACAAGATACTTTTTATGACAGCATTTTTATCATGTTTTATCATGTTTTCTATGTTTGGGGAGCTATGGGGAGAGCTACCTATAAACGATGTATCTCATTTATTATTTACTTAACATCAAACATATATACAAAAGAGCAAAATAAAAAAACGATTATTTTGCAGTCTATTTAAAACTGAAATATCTCACTTATCATTTACGTTACAGCAAAAATATCATTACAGAAATGTATGAAGTACGGGTACTCCAGCTAGTACACTATAGAAGTAACCAAAATAACCTGATCTGGTTTGTCCCAAAAGTGAACGCAATATATTATGTTACAATTTCTTCAAAGTTATAATATTGTTATAATTTCTTGAATCGTTGAAATCTTAAAATATTTTTATTTGGTCATGTAGAAAATATAACATGAAATCCTCACATAAAGTTTTATATTTGAGTTTATACGTCCATTTAATATTAAAATTAATTGGGAGGCAACGTAGGCTTTTCTTACACTATCTCCCAATTAATTCAGTTTGAACGGCACACGCGTTGACACATAGTGTTTTTACCGAAGTAAAAGTCTTGTTTTTTTTACGATTGTCAACATAACTCTGCATACCATGTATGACTCCTATAAACATTACTCATTATGTAATTTCTTGCTTGAATAAAATAGTTTTGTTTCCTATTTTCTTTTTTGGTAAATAACTTTACACTGGAATACTAACAGTTAATTTTAATTGTTCGTTCCTGTAAGCTCCATAAAGTTTGTTTTCTCTTAATGAATACTTAGTCCTAGCCGACCGGCGTAGCGTAGTGGTAACATGTGCTCTGCGTTGCGAAGGTCTCGGGTTCGAATCCTGTTCAGGCATGGAAATTTTCTCAAATATAAATTGTCCTGGCTAATTGCCACAGCAGCAAAGGCCATTAAATTAAATTAAATTAAAAAAAAAAATTACTTAGTCCTACTTTTAAACTTGAAGCCAACTTGAACAATGTTGTTAGTTACGTTGTAGTTTTGTTGTGTATGGAAATAAAGTATAAATTGCATTGCTCTAAAAATGCCTTTCCTTTCTTTTAAATATAGAGGCTTATCATAGAACACCAAGAATCAATAGGCCTTAATTTGTAGCCAGTAGCGGGGAAAGGTAGGGGCAAAAGGGCACAGGCCCAAAGCGCCCGCTATTGGAGGTGCCAAAACGAACGCTTAAATATACATATTCTAAGTTTTTATTAAGTTTTTCTATTTTTATTTAGAAAATTTTCATGTCATATTAATCTCATACATATTAAATATAAAATTGAATTTAAATACGTACACATTTATTGATAATATACCTTTTCATATTCAGTATTCTTTTGGACTTCTGCAAAATATTTAAAACATCATACAGTGGGTGGCCAAATTATTAGGGACAGTACACTTTCACTGTAATTTTCAAGTTTAATGGCATTTTGTGAGAAAACAAATTGTTTTTAAATAATTTTTCTTCTATATTCTTGTTGCTGGTATCATTATTTAAAAAGCGGGATATCGCCAAAGAAATCATCATCACCAAGCGGCAATTTATAGAAACCCTTATCAGAGAGTGGCATCACAACCCCAATCTCCGACACAACGCAAAAGTCTGTATAGAAAGCATGCCCAAATGCCTGGAAGCCGCAATCGCAGCAAAGGGTGGCATTACAAAATATTAAGATTTTACTTAATTTGTTAAATTAACACTTTTTATACAAAAATAAATGGTTATGAATAAGAAAATATGTCATTTTATATTCTAAATAAAGTACTGAATAAAAATAAATACGAGACCCAAAGCCACTTATTTCCTCATTAAATTCATTTGAAAATTACAGAAAATCTGCACCGTCCCTAATAATTTGGCCACCCACTGTACATGTACATTTTTGTATTTAAAAAACAAATTAAGTTCATTTAAACGATCTTCTGACGTACAGTAGAACCTCGATTATCCGGACTTCGATTATACGAATTTTTGATTATCCAGATTCTTTTAAACGAGGAAATTATTTTACGAGTTCGCTGTGTTACGCCGCTGTGTACCGGTTTTCACGTCATTGCGTGTCTGGACGTGCGATTAAAATATTTTCTTTTAATATTACCGATATGTCATCGAAAAGAAAACGTGTTGTACTATCTTTAAAAGACAAATTAGATATCATCAGTGCAGTGAAATGAGGTGACTCGGGAGGTAACGTCGGGACGTTATTGGTCTGATAAATATGGCGTCAGCACTTCCACAATATCGGATATAAAAAAACAAAGTGAAAAAATTACACCGTTTACTGAACGTATATACATCAATAAAAAGAGATTCATGCTTAATGTACGTAATTTTTCTTTCCTGTTTCTCCTCACTTTTTTTCGATTATCCGGATTTTTCGTTAACCGAAGTACCTTCATCTCCGATCTAGTACGGATGATCGAGGTTCTACTGTATTTGAAAACAGTGTTTCGAAGATAGTTGTTTAAATAATTTAACGTAGAAAATGATCGTTCAGCAGTATATACATGTTCTTACTGGTAACGTTGATGATATTTTTAACAGCTTTTATAGTAATATATTTGATTAGTTTTCTTATACATCTGCAAAGATTCTATTACTGATTTTGGTGGCCCATTTGGGCATACAATGGTACTTTGACTTATGAACTTAATTTGTCCCTGATCGCGGCAATAATTAATCTGTTTCCAGAAACAAGATTTTAAAAAAAATTCAAAAATTAAAAAATACTAATACTAAATAAATTCTCAACTATATGAAAAAAATCAGCTGTGGCCACCACAGGACCGACCGCCATCATACCGTACTTGTATAAAATACATTCTAGCAGCAGAGTAGAAATAACTTGGCCTAATATTTTCTAACCGAGATATTATTTATCATGACCATGGAAACGTTACATATAAGTATGAAAAAATTGAGACTTTCGAAAGATTTTTCAATTTGTTTTCGTTTTATCAAAAAATGTCTCAAATAAATGTTTTTAGTTATTGCTTTTATAGCAACTTTTGTTCAATAATTTTATTCGAAATATTTTTCTGTTGTGAAATATTCGCAAAAATCTTAAAATCGACACGAGTAAACTCCCATTTTTAGTCAACCGATTTTTATCAAAAGTTGATCAACTCGTGCCATTGATGGCAGAAGATTAAATATGAAGTTTCATAAAAATCCTTTCAGCTGAATTTGCTCTGCACGTGTACACAGACAGACGGACAGACGGACAGACAGACGGACGGATAGACAGACGGACAGACAGACAGACGGACGGATAGACAGACCGACAGGCATCATGCTAAAAATAGTCAAAACGTTATGTAGGGACCTCAATTTGTGGAGATCCATCGAAATCTCGAAATGTCAAAATCGGTATGATCACAATACCTCCCTTATATATGTTGGCGGTCAGTAAAAATGCAAAGAAATTGAAAAGGAGTTATAAGGAGCATTTTTATACTACAAATATGCATTTTGTATTCAATTACCTAGGTAATATTAATTTTTATTTATGAAATATTTTGTTTTACATGATTAGTATGAAAACCATCTTCCATTAAATTCTAAAATAGATCTATTTTCTTGCCTGATTTTGTAGTTCAGGAATTTTCGATTTGTTGGCTGTAGTAGTAGCATGTTACTAGCCTATTTCTAGTACTAGGAAACAAAAAGTGTAATGTAAAACAGGCTTTGATTAATTTGAAAAGCAAACCATCACGTCACGATTCGTATCTAGAGGTCAAAATGGGATATGAAAAAGTTCGTTTCTAATAAAATTCATCTAATATTGGAAGATGTTCTTCCTCTGAATGACAACCATATACACAACAAGGAGTATTTATTCTTCTTTTCTTAAATGTATCACTTAAAGTTGCGTTCATAGCTCTTAAATTAGTCGACTATACACTATGACTTGTGCTCTGTTGATTGTCACTACAAGTTTGTCATAGAGTAAATGACAGTTTACAGCTCTGTGTTAATGCATTATGTTTTGTCGATTGTAGTTAGTCCGTTGTTTTAATGAGACAGACATATAAACACACATTAGCTATCTCACTTTATATAACCTAAACAATACTGTCACACGTATTTCAACAAATTTCGAAAATAGTGAAACGAAAAAGAATTGGTGTAGTTATGGTTATAATTTTGTTATTAAAATTTAGTAAGAAATTACGATCTTGTTAATGGCGGGTTCGTAAAAAGAAAAAACATAGATTTCACAACATTCGTTACGTATTAATTTCCAGAGCTATAAACACTTTCGATAAACGTTGAAACTATCTACTAATTTTATACACAATGCATAATCTATAGTCGACTAATTTAAGAGCTGTGAATGCAGCTTTATTCATTGTAAAAACGGAATGAGAATGGGCAGGAACATAAAAACACATGCTGAACCCTACGTTAACAATGACAATATACTTTTATGAAGTGTTCATCTTATTGCCGCTAGAGGGCTACGCGTTAATTTAAGTCACCAATTGGGATTATCGACCAATTATGAATGCATATTAAATAATACCATATGAAATAAGAAAAATAATTTCCCGAAACTTTGTTGTTCTCTATAAGATACTTGAACGTGAATATAATAGAGGGCGTAGGACTGCGCTTGTCCTATAGCCTCATAACTGGAAGTTATAGGATTACAGAGATGAGGATTATGGAAACTTACTTGAGACTTGATAGTTTCAATGCAGCATATTTTAAGAAAATGAAGCGCGTTATGAACTGGTAGCTTATAAGCTGCATTAATATTTTAGATAAATTTTCATTTAATGTACGTCTCACATTTAGAATAATTTACATACAAGAGTCAAGCTAGAATTATTCAGTCACTACCATTTTATGCAGATATTTATCTGTCATTTGAAGCTAGGAAGTAAGAATTAATTGTTAATAAAAGTTAATTAGAACTTAGTTATTTTTTTTTTATATCGTTGTCAAAATATGGAATTACACTACAGGAAACTCTGTACGAATTCAATGTTGCATTTTTCCAATTTTTAGAATGGGCTTTCAATATTGGAATGAGCATATCCAAAATTATCGTGAAAGCCCTCATTCAATACATAACCGGAAAGTGTGAACTAAGATTAAAGCTCCTCCGCACAATAACCTGTCTGAATTGGGGAGCTGATCCCAACATCTGCTTAATACTTTACAATAACTTAATACTATCAATCATAGACTATGGCTGCATGATGTATGGCGCTGATTCTGCAAGTATCTTGAAACCTTTGGACACTCTCCAAAATAAGACCATTATGGTATAGATAGGCACCTTCCACTTAACCCCAAAAAACGTACTTATGGAGGAAATGCTCAAAATACCCCTTACCATAAGAAGAAAATTAACTACAAGCTGATTCTTGATTGATCGAATGGGAAGAACAACTGATACTAAATACGCAAATTTAGCAGCCTCTGTTTTTACAAGAAACTATTGGACCAATAAACAAGTACCAGCATTCATAAACTAATTAAATAACGTGAATAACCACTTACAGAATCACTGAGACAACATAATTTGCTATGGGAATTTTCACTTCACAGTGAAGAATTCAAGGATGATTTCTTCGACTTTACAAAACATCAAATGAACAATCTAGAATTGGACAAAATACACCAAAGGTGGTCCGGAATCCATCCACCTTTACACAAACTGACCCAAAACCAAAGACGGCATGGGATGCGCATTCAAAATTGCATGCGAATTGACACAAACAAAAATGTAAATCATATATACAAATTAAATATCAGTTTTTCTGTATATACAGCTGAACTAATCGCAATAGACAAGTGCTTGCAATATCTTCTAAATGAACCCCCAAACTCATATATATCTTCTCAGACAGTAAATCTTCAGTTCAAAAACTACAGTCACCAGGTTTTGACAAAAACAACCCACTGATACTCTACTCATAATAACAGTAAAAATGCTGGAAGCTTCTGGATTCACTATGAATGTTATATGGAATAAAGGGCATTCTAACATAAAATATAACGAAACCGTGGACGAATTAGTCCAAGAAGCAATTAAAACTGGAACCCCCTATCGAGGCAACATAACTATCCGTGATTTCAAAAACTTAGTCAAAAAAGAAATCATCCACTCATGGGACGAAGAGTACAGAAAATCCATCCAAAATAAGGGCCAACACTATGGATATATCCAACCTAATCTGACAAAACATCCCTGGCTTAAAAATATCCAAAACAGAAACCTTATATCAAAAATTTGCAGAATGAGATTTAATCACCATACTTTACCGGGCCATCTTCACAAAATAAATATCATCCAAAACTCGCACTGCCAGTGTGAAAATTCAACCGTTTGCGATGTAAATCACATTATATTCAACTATCCTCTGTACACAAACCCCAGTACAAAATTATTAAAAGATCTACAGATGCAGCAGCCCCTTGATGTAAAGACCATTCTACACCATAGCACCTCACACACAATGAAGACGATCTACGAATTCTCAATAAACGCCAAAATCAAACTTTAATGTTTTTTAAATACATAGTTAGTTTAAGTATGTATTGTATATTGTATATTACATATGGTTATTAATTCAAATTATAATGCAATGTAATCAATGCAAATAACACTGGCTGGCAGTATCTGAGACCAAATAAATAGAATTTAAAAAAATTTAATTAACCTAAATGGAACCCTATGGAATTAAAAATAATTGTGTCCGAACTTAAGTAATAAGTTAATTGTTTAAGAGATTTTAAGAGAAAAGTTTAAAGATAATTTCATTAAGATGAAAACAAAATTACTAGTTTGGTCATTCTGAATTAATATCTCGTTTTTAATCTGCTTATTTTAACCTCATTTACTTAAGGTTTAGACCCCTGTCAACCAAACGCATTTAGCGTTTACGGTAACAAAAATGTCTGATACGGCTTAGATCGGGAATACGCATTAAAACAGTCCATGAAGTTGCTCCGTGGCTTAGCCTTATAAAAAATTGTACGAGAGTCACACTATTATGATTGAGAATAAGAAAATGAGGTAGGCCGTGGAATACAAATGTAGCTCTATCATTTTATGCGGTTACCTACATGTTATCTGAAGTTAAGTTGCAAAAGTTAGGGTAGTTTGAACTTTTTTTTTTGAAAGTCAATAATTTTTAGTATTATTGTAAGAAAAAATATGGAAATAACCAAACAGCATTATCGAATCATATTTTATTATGATCTGAAAAAGGTTTAAAACCTGTAATACATGATGCGATTTCTCGTTTTGAATCTCGTACGATTTATCGTACAAGAATTATTGTATCGTGTACTACAGGATTTTCGTACGAGATCTTGTACGATATTGAAAACCATCCAATATTTATGCTCCAGACCTAAAATATTGTATAGAAATGAACAGATATCGACGCAGTAGATTATTGCGCATAGTCACGTGACCGATACCGTTAGGAATAATTATCGTACGATAAATCGTACGAGATTCAAAACGAGAAATCGCATCATGTATTACAGGCTTTAGAGTTTGTGAACGCAAAGGACGTTTAGATTTAGTTTTCAGTGAACCAGGCAGGCATTCTGTTCAACATAAAAAATGAGCAGGGTATCATCATACAGTTAATACCGAAAAAAATATTGCTGCTGTTAAGAAGATAATTGAAGAAGACAGTAAAACTACAGCGATTATAAAGTACCAACTTAAGATTGGATCCTCAGTTATTAACACAATCATACACGATCACTTACATCCAAAAAAAGTTGTCAGTCGTTTTGAGCCTTATCAGCTTTCTTAGTTCCAAAAAGTACAAAAAGTGTAAAAATTTGTCATGTTTTTTTCGCTGTACTTACACGCCAAGATAATCGTGTCTTCCTAGATGGCAGCTTTAACAGTTTTTGGCGGAAAAAAATATGAAAGTAATAGAACACCCGCCATACTAACCTGATTTGTTGCTGAGTCATCTTTGGTGATTTTTTGGACTTAAAAAATACGGTGTAGAAGAAAAAAAAAACAAAGTCTAGTATTTCTAGCACTTTAAACCTTTACAATTACTTCAGTTCTTTGCCTTTTTATGATTGCTTTTGCTGAATTATATGTATTTAGTGGCATACAAAACTAATTTAGAGAACTAATGGTATGGCGGAGAGATATTGTTTTATTGCTGCACAGAAAGAAGGCGTTGAAATAAGTGTCTCTAAATTGCTACAATATGCGCATCAAAAAATGTTACGCTGATTGTTCAAAATTTCGCGATAAGTACGGTTTTTCTGTTTCGATTCTTGAGTTTCTATGATGTAGCCTGAATATTACTTAATACACTTAACTATGTAACAAATATCTTCAATTCTTTTATAATTAAATAATTATATCCGCGTTCTAAACGTAAATATACTAAACGCTGCAGTTAACAATTAAACGTGACCTTTCCGTTATTAGAAATTGAGCAGCCCTGACTTAAATTATTAATAACAAATAATTTGATGCAAGTCATTAAGCGATGTAATATAAACGTATAATACTTAAATTATTTTATTTATGGTTTATAAGGAATGTGGATTATTTCCTTAATTACAATTATGTCAGAATCCTGAAGGCCTCAGTAAGAGTAAAATTCAGAGATTTTATTTCAGTCTCTTTTGAGGTAAAGGTTTCAATAATAATAAAATAATACAAAGTTCCAAGCCTAGTTATCGCATAGAGCAGGAAAAGTAAGTTTTCTGATGTATGGCGCTATATGAAAACCTCGTGGTTAGTGTGATGTTTCGACCGTTCTATTAACCTTATATTAACAGCTAATAGTTTTATGTATTTAATATTCGAGGCTGATTCCACCCCTAAGCTGGCTACAGAGTATCGAAATTACTTACTATATTAACAGTAGAATTAAGGACCTTGTTTTTTTAGGACATACACTATTATATAATAATGTGTGGTATAATAATCGTGATGGTGAGAACTAAGTTGAAATAAAAATGGGCAAGTGGATTGTAGTGAAGGTTGTAGAAAAAAAAAAACAAACAAATATTTCATTGATCAAATAACGAGAGTTTTAGACGAAGATATTATAGTAATAAAATATCTGAAAAGATATGAAACAAATAAATTTACCTGGCCTGAAAAAGAAGAAGCAGATGTTATTAAACTGGAAAATATTGTTAAAATGCTTGTAGCATTAAAAATCAATATACGTTATTTAATTTTGTTTAGTAGTGTTTAAAATCATAATTTTTGCAGTTAGTATTTTGCATTTTGAAAAATTCAAAATAAATATACAGTCGAACTTCAATAACTCGAACATCTATAAGTTAGGCTATAGTTAGTTTACCTATATCTCGATTTTTTTCGAAAATATTTGCGTTAAGATCGCATTTTACATAAAAAAATTCTATATCTCGAATTAAAATTTGGGTTTTTTGAAGACGGTGAACTTCCTAAACTCGAATTTTTGTAATGCATATTTTCTCGGTATTTTGTATTTTGATACTTATACGCAGATCGGGGTATCTCAGCCTGGGAACCCCAGGCGCACGATAGTTGATTCAGGCGTAAAAGTGAATCGGCTTAAAACGAACCAGCGTATATCGAGTTATACTTGTATTTATGCACTAGGCCAGCGATGACAAACCTTTTCTACAGCGTGTCAAACTTGTTTTAGGGTATAAATCTTCATGTGGTATCCCTGCTAATCTCGTTTACTCTACCTGAGCTAGCGGCCTTGCATTTGACGTATATAATACATGTATATAATAGGTAATAGTTGAATTCCATCTCGCTATTATTATCATATTTGTCAATTTCTCTACACTGTCGCGTGAATGCGCTTGCTTAGACCCAATCTTGGTTATCTTAGAATCTCTCTTTAGAATCGTCTTAACTAAAAAGATCTTCTTTTGAACGGGTCATTTGAAATTGTCATACGGGTCACTGTGTGACCCGCGGGTCATACGTTTGCCATGTGACTGTGCTAGGCTGTAGTTACTGTAAATTACCGCTGCCGTAATAATTGCGAATATAAGTGACCAGAAAAGAAAACTAAATACGCTATCATTATCTGACAAAGTGAGGTTGATAAGTGAAATTGACAAAGGTATAAAAAAGAAAAAAGAGACTATACCAAAAACCGCGAAGAATTTCTGAAGAAAGCCGAAAATGGTGTAACCAATGATCGCAAACGTTTCAAAACCTGTACCTACGAAGACGTCGACAAAGTTATTTGATTTCATGTAGTCATATATGTATTTACTGTCAATAAATTCATATGTAATTATTTCTGTAACTCGAATTTTCTATATCTCGAATTTTTTTCAGTTAACTATGATGATTTGACTTAGGGAAATTCGACTGTATTTCTTGCATATTTAGACTTATTTTCTTAGTATAAATAATTTTTATTTTTATTTATTTTTTTTTTTTGAATTTGTCGATGTTATTAAATTTTTTCTGTGAGCAAGTACACCTTTTTATGCGTTATAGTTGGTTCAAAATAGAATTGTAAACAAAATAGAATAGCCGGTCAAGTTCTTCCTGCCCGGGATGAACTTGACCAAACCAGTTTTTGTTTTTTAATTACATTACTAATGCCCAAAATATAAAAAAGTTATAGTTATTGATAGAGGACCTCAATACGTACGTCATAGTATGAAAAACATAAAACAATTATTAATTAAAAGTTTATTACACTCATACACTCATAACGGCCTTCTTTAATTATGGCACTTTTTCGATATACGGCCCAAAATGTTTTCTTAAACCAAAAAAATAATAAATGTGAAAAAAATATGGCCAGAAAGAATAAAAATTAATGATCTGTAATTTGATTCTATTTTTGAACTTCGACAAACTATATTGAACCTAGCAAATAATCTTGGTTTTGAGAATTCGGATTTGATTCGTTATACGGCTTTTCGCTTTGCGGCCAACTTTTCCGGAACGTATCTAGGCCGTAAAGCGAGGTATGAGTGTATTATTATTAAAAGTAAGTTGTACAGCTCAGCGTGTGGTAACAATATCTACATGTAATAAATGAAAGATGTGACTTGTGCAATCAGATTTAATGTTTTCAATTTTTTTTTATGAATGAATGATCAATGAACAGAAAGACAACAATATCAATTGGATTTAACCAAAATATTATTAATTTCGACAGTAGACAGCGATTGTACCCATTTTTTAATATACAATTTATAATTAACGCAAGTTAAATTAAAGTTATATTTTCGTATAAAATTATTAAAAGAGTTCTGAATTTTGCTTAAAAAATAATAGTAATAGCATTATAACTTCTGTTTAGAATGTTTAAGTGGTATAGCTTGTTTATTGATTTGAAATCTAGTAGGATAGTTATGATTAGCATAAGCAATGATTGAGGGGTTTTGAAGAATTTGTGTTATGACAGATTGAACATAGAGATGATTTAGACTTAAAATTTGAGTATCAATAAATATTTGATTAGACGAGTAAATTCTAGGTTTAAAAGTCATAACCTTTAGAATAGTCTTTTGTAGTATAATAAGTTGGTTTATATGACTACAATTAGCAACCCCCGCTAGTTAAAATAGCATATTGTAATATTGATTGTGCTAGACCATAGTAAAAAAAAAAAAAATTTAATTAATGGTAGTATATGTCTAAGTTTTTTAAAAATGTATATAGTTTTTCTCAGATTTTTACTAATTTGATTAATATGGTAGTTCCACCTAAGATGTCTATCTATTGTAACTCCTAAGTATTTCACAAATTCCTTTTTAGTTAATTTACTACAGTTACAGGCATTAGTATGATCACATTCACTGTCATGTATATTGATTATATCGAAATTTGATTGTGTTGTCTTATTACAAGAGAAAGTAATAAAATACGATTTCTGAACATTTAGTGTTAGCTTATTTAGAGCCAACCATTGTTTAATTTTTTTTAAATCTTCCATTGCAAAGTTCGCGACTTCGTGCCACGAGTTTCCTTCCGTATATATAGCAGTGTCATTTGCATAAGAGATAATTTTAGAGTGTAATTTAAAACTAAAAAGACTATTAACATATAAAATGAAAAATAAAGGACCAAGTACAGTTCCCTGCGGAACACCTGCAGTTAAGGTTAATTCAGAGCTCGTTGATTCCTTATTTTTGTTTTTTGTGTTCTGTTTGAGAAATAGCTTTTAATTAATTTAAGCGGAATACCTCTTATGCCATACATTTCTAGTTTGTAAAAAAGAATCTCGTGGTCGACAGTGTCAAAGGCTTTTGCTAGGTCTAAAAATGTGGTCATACATGGCCTAGAGTTGTCCAGAGCTTTGTAGATATCATCAGTTAGGAAAGTTATTGCATCTTTTGTAGACTTACCAGGTCGAAATCCATCACAAAGATAATGTTCACAAAGATATTATAATTTGAACCTAAAAACTGGTCAAGTTAACCCCGTTTTACGGTACTGTTTTTGTTGATAACAACCCAGTACTAGGTCCTGCGTCACTAGTTTTGCGTGGTTATTCATGAACACGAATATATTATTAATATTTGAATATGAATTGGGGACGAAAATTAATAGATAAACAACTCCTATGTTAGCTTAGGCTACTTTAAATGTGCGGTCAATATAATGTATTTTTAGAACTGGACTGACACAATTAGGTAATAAATGCATATTTCCTCTTGTTGCTGACCAAATAAGGAATCTCGTAACTATATTTTTGCAATAAGTCACCATTACTAAATATTTATCAACAAAATCATTCAAGTGTTAAACATAATAATAATTATTGCAGCATTATATTTAAGGTTAATATTAAACGATAATTAGACGCAATTTATTTATAAATCTAATTATTTTATATTATTTATCTACTAAATTTATTGCTGAAACGGAATGTTCATTTTTTAGTTGAGTTGATTGTAAGATTTGTTGTAATTATTTTATTTTATTATTACAACTAAATTCTTAATAATAATTACTTTAATAATTATTATAATGAACTTAAAATATGAAGTACCTTTATTGTAAAAATGTCTTTGTTAACTAGAATGCTTGAAGGTTAAAAGAGCATATCTATACGAGGGTTGCCTTTTATATTTCTGGATTTGAGATCAAAAACAATTATTTATCAACAAAAGTGGCTCTATTGTTTTTCAAAATATTATCCATGAAGATCAATACACTTTTGCATGCATTTGAACCAATTTTCGAAGCACTTTTTCCACTCCGATTGAGGTTTTTTCCACTGCGATTGTCAAATTATGTGGGATCCAACGCGAACAAATCTTTTTGACTGCCAAATGTTCATGATATAGTGAATGTATGCTGGTCTCATTAATGCCCAAGGATACCTCAGTCTCACGATAAATCACATGACGATCTTCCAGTATCAGTTCACGCACAGCATCAGTGTTTTCCGGAACAACAACTTTTGGACAACCTTTACGAAATTCGTCCTTAAGCGAACTACGGCCAAGATTGAAGTCGGAAAACCATCGATAAACAGTAGTCCTTGACGGTGCTTCATCAAGGTGCTTCATCGCCAAAAGTCGAATTAAGTTTATTTATGCACTGTTGTCGGGTTGAACCACGTCGAAAATTTTAAAAAATAATCGCCCGCAAGTGTTTACGATTTAATTCCATTTTTAACCGAGATAATTTTTTTTAAGTTACTGTAAACAACAAAAATAGCAGTCGTATGTCAAAACGTACTGAGTACGTATACCGTCAAAAATGTCAAACTTTACGATAGAATCGTCAGTTGCCAGATGGCAGCACTACTTTAGCGCAACCCCGAAATATAAGAGGCAACCCTCGTATTAATAAAATTGGAGGCTATATCTGTTTTTTTAAGTTTTTGGACTCATATTTGGTTTCTACGCGTTTCAGATGATTATAAGACAATATATGCAAAAAAAAAAATTTCCGTCTGTCTGTCTTTCTGTTTGTCCGAGATTCACGCAAAAACGGCTGGACATATTTTTACGAAATTTGGCATAGTGATAAAATAAAACCAGGATTCGAACATAGGCTATAAGGCATTCCAAAATTATTATTCTGAGGGGGTGTTTCAGGATTATAACTGTTTTTTAAAAAGCTTAAAATATCTCTATTGACTTAACAGAAAAATATACAAAACAAGAATTTTTTATAGTAAGAAATAAAACCTTTTTTGTTGAATAATTTTTTTAAATAAGATGAATATTTGGGGTGTTATGGGGAGTGACAACCTAAAATCAAAACCTACATATATCTCCCTTATTATTGACTCAACAGCAAAATCATATATGACAAAAGTAGTTTATAATAAGAAAATAATCTTCTATTTACATGCATTTTTTCATTTAGATGAATATTAAGGGAGTTACGGGGCAACACACTAAAGCTAAACTTTTGAAATATCTCCCTTATTGTTGACTTAACAGCAAAAATGTATGTAACAAAATTTGTTTATAATAAGAAAACAAATCTTTTTTGTTGTATATACTCGATTAAATGAATATTTGCGGAGTTAAGGGGGTACACCCTAAAACAAAATTTAACTTTAACCTTATAATTACTTTACATCAAAAATGTATATCAGGAAACATTTTTCTTTCTCTTAAACGCACTTTTTTAAGATTATTCGGGACTATTACTTATATGATTGAAATATCTCATTTATCATTTACTCAAAAGTGAAAATAAAAATCTCCAACAAGTAGCAAAATGTGAAAAAACTGTTTACAATTAGTTTGCAGAATTTCGTGAAAAATTGATATTACTCGTGGAGGTTTTCGTTGGATGATTTTTTACGATTTTAGGAAAGGCCTAACTCAACAACATAGATTCGCTTCGTTCAACTTTTGCTAATGGAGCACCATCAGAAAATACTGTTTACAATTGGTTTGCAGAATTTCGTCGTGGTCGACCAAAATCGGTTGTGATTCAAAAAAACATCGATGCTATGCGCTAAATGATTGAAGAAGATCGGCATGTGACTTACCGTGAAATAGAGGCAGCCTTTAGCAAATCGCAGACTGCAATACATTCGATTTTGCATGAACATTTATCTGTGACAAAGATCTGTTCCCAATAGATTCCGCATAATTTGACCGAAGCTCAAAACGGCTCGTGTTGATTGGTGTAAGGAAATGTTAAAAAAAATCAACCTACGCAGTGCAAAATCCGTATACAACATCGTTACAGGTAACGAAACTGGATTTATTCAAATGAACCGGAAACTAAGCAACAATCCACTGTTTGGGTCTTCCAAGATGAACCGAAACCCACACAAGTTATTCGTTCACAAAGCACTTCGTCATCGACAAAATTAGGAAAAACAACCAAAAACTTCGCATCATTCTTCATCATGACAATGCAAGCTCTCACACAGCACGTCAAACAATTGATTATTTGAAGGAAAAAAACATCGAATTAATGTCTCATTGTCCGTATTCACCTGATTTATACCCTAATGACTTTTAGTAGTTAAATAAAACATTTTCTAAGCTTTACAAAATATTTGTTTTTCTATTTTGAATTCATAGGAAAGTTATTATGAAATTGAATTGAAAATGAGTTACATTATGACACCAAACATTTTATTTCATAAAATTGATAATATTGGTACAATACTTGCAAATTGATAACTACCTAGAAAAATATAAAACTGCCAAACCAGTACGTCCAAGCGCCATATTGTAAGGGAGGTAATTTTGGTATTATTTCATAAATAAATTCAGTATAATCATTCAATTAGAGTAAAATATTTAAAATGTTAAATGATAAAATATAATCTATTTCTTAGAAAGGGCATTCAAGATAAGGGTAGACTTGTTTATTATTGTAACTTGAGACTTTGTCAATGTAACATGAAAAGTGAATCGTAAATTATTGTTTAAATTGTTATTAAAAATATACGTCAACCATAAGCCCATAAATAATAATTAATTTTTGTCTGAGATATAAATATTATGTTTGGGCTATTTTCTAATGGAATATTTAAATGAGTTATCACCAATAAATTATGAATTTTAAGATTCATTTTAAAAATTGGGGAATTTTAAAAAGTGGGGAGACAATATTTAGAAACATGTAGTGGTTAAATTAGTGTTTGGTGTAAAGTGTGTCTAGTGTGTGCGAATGTGTGTCTCATTTGGATTTAGCTGTATCGACGTAATTGTAAGTCTAGTGGAATTAGTGTAAATATTTAAACCGTATCATTATTAAAGTAGATTAGCTAAAACGTTGAGTTTAATTGAACAACCCTTAATCCTTCCAAGAATCATAGCAACCAGCTAGCGAACTAATAGGGGGGTCCAGACTTGATCCGCTCGCAAGTCTTGGAACCCATAATGTGTGAGAGACCTAAAGTTGAGGGATGTTCATTACGTAAGGTTTTTTGCCGTCGATTAGAAAACTCGGCGATTCGCGGCTCGTTTTTTAATTTCGACGTGTGCGGCTAAATAATGCCTTATGTAACTTGTGTTTTATTGTACTATTATTAATTCAGTTTAGGTATTTCGGCGGCGACTCCATCTTCAAGGGTTGAAAAAAAACTAAACATATACTAACTAAATGAATAGTAATAACAAATATAAATGGTACGGAAGATACAGGTATAAACTAAATGAACATATAAAGGGAAAATTACCTGTTTATTAATGGATAGTTGTAAAAATCCAGCTGGTCATTCATTAAGAGATTTCTGGGTTTACTTTTGCAAATTTTGTTATAATTAAGTTTTAAATATTTATTTTGTAAATGTAAAATTTTTAAATCTGAAATGGAAATTTTGTGATTGTTTTTAATATGTTCGGCTATATTGGAATTATCAATTTATTTAATTTTAATGGCTTTTATGTGTTTTTAAAACTTAATTACGAATTTATGACCCGTATATATATTTAAAAAGGTAATCTCGTGTGTTTTAATTAACTACTAATTGAATATTTACGATATTTCACCAAGAATACATGGACTCTTCTGCCAATATAATTATTGGTTTGGTAAATTAAATCGGTAAAATTCTAAAAGTATAGACAGAAAAACCAACAAAAAATTGTGAAATAAATGAATCTATTGCAAATATAGTAATTGAGTTTAGTACTATAAATAGTAAAATAGTGCTATATTCTGTTTCTTAGTTATAATCCGAACTAGAATTCGAAATGTAGTTAACTTATAACAACTGAATGAGGCTTCTGACAATTTAGTTTAACAAAAGCCTCACTTGATCATTAAAAAGTGAACTCATTGTTATTTGTTCATGTTGGCGATATGAGTTGTTACTTACGAGTTAAGTTGTTACCTATGAGTTAAGTTGTTACTTAAGTAAATAAAAATCCTATTTAGAACCACCTTAACGTTTGGGATAGAGTATACAGTTCAGTTATCTAAAGCTGGCAGGCGAGAGACTGTACTGCGTAGAGTGCAACAGTATTATGAGCAATTGAGTACGGTCGGAAAATTGACTTTAACCCACGAACGCTTCCCAATTTGAAAATTCATTTTTCGAACAGTCGTCAGAGTTGAGTCGGTCGGTACAGTCGTATCGCACGACTGCTACACGAATATTAACGAAACATCCTTCTATTATCCGGCTACTGCGCAACCGACCGGTTTAAATTAGCCGAGCTGTACATTTTTTTTTCTTTTTTTTTTTTTGGTTTGAAAACAATTATTTATCAACAAAAGTGGCTTTATTGTTTTTCAAAACATTTTTAATGAAGATCAATACACTTTTGCATGCGTTTGAACCAATTTTCAAAGCAGTTTTTCCACTCCGATTGAGGCACCTCCAAAATATGCATTTTGAACGCATCAACCGCTTCTTCAGATGTCAAAAAACGTTGCCCTCGCAATTTATTCTTGATATGCGGGAATAAAAAGAAGTCATTGGTTACCAAATTAGGACTATACGGTGGATGACCCATCAAATCGACGTTTCGAGTGCTGAAAAAATCACTTGTTTAAGCCGATTTGTGAGAGCTCGCATTGTCATGGTGGAGAATGATTCGTCTTCGGCGGTTGGTTTTCCTTATTTCTTCGAAGACTTCTGGCAAACAAATGGTTGTGTACCATTCAGAACAGACCGTTCTACATTTCTCTAAAGGAACGATATGTCAAGGTTTTCTGAAAAAACAGGCGACCATTTATTTGCTTCGAAGTGCTTCGTGCACTAGCAACTTTTGTTGCATTAGCCTCATCTTTAAAGATCCATGCAGTCGACTGCTGTTTACCATCGGGTTCATACGCGTAGATCCACGATTCGTCACTTGTCACGATGTCATAGACGTGTTTAGAAGCAGCGCGATCGTATTTTTCGAGAATTTCTTTCGACCAATCAACACGAGCCTGTATTTGAGCGATTGTCAAGTTATGTGGGATCCAACTCGAACAAATCTTTTTGACGGCCAAATGTTCATTTAATAATGAATGTTTGCTGGTTCCACTAATGCCTAATGATACCCCACTATAAGTCACATGATGATCTTGCAGTATCAGTTCACGTACAGCATCAATGTTTTCCGGAACAACAACCGATTTTGGGCAACCTTTACGAAATTCGTCCTTAAGCGAACTACGGTCACGAAGTCGGCAAACCATCGATAAAAAATAGTCCTTGATGGTGCTTCATTGCAAAAAGTCGAATTAAGTTCATCGATGTACTGTTTTTGGGTTAATGCACGTCGAAAGTTGTAAAAAAGAATCGCTCGAAAATGTTAAACTTTACGATAGGTGCGTCAGTTGCCAGTTGGCAGCACTAGTTTAGCGCATTCCCGAAATATACGAGGCAACCCTCGTATATATGTATACCAAATACACTAAATGTTTTAATCCGAAAACTGGATAAATTTCGGTGTCCCCTGGCCTCACTCGCCTCACTAGCTTCACCCTCATCACGACCCTGTTTGATCCTCCACTCAAATATGAAAAAAAAAAGAATCCGAAGATTACATTTACGTACAGTTATTGTCTTTATAATAAGACATACATACAAAGTGATTATTTAATGGCGAGACGACGTCACTGGAAGTTTTAATAATTTGCTGTTTCATACACATTGTAGCAGGCGATTATGCGCGCATGCGCGTAGTAGACACTTCCGCCATTTCCAAATTATTGAGTCAATGATTTCCGGCAGCCATTACCTGTGCCATTCTTTTACCATTCTTTCTGTCGTCTCGCCATTAAATAATCACTTGTTACATGCTTATGATTCATGATCAGGCATGTGCACAAATAATAAACAGGTTCAAACATGATAAGAACATCAAGACCTAATACGCCTAATTATAAAAGTTGTTTATTTAGTGTTTTGTCTTTTAGTAGTGCGGTTTTGTAATAATGAGTGCTATTTATGCAAAACGTTTTGAAGCGGTATTTTTATGTACCCGCCCAAAAGGGCCAAAAATATCATTTTCAAGTGCAGCAAAATATATGCATGTCAGTAGCCTTTGTGAAGTATTGGTAATTTATAAAATTAATAAAAATGTTGACGATTTACCTAATCGTGGATTAAAAATGGTGACCACTAAAAAACAAGATAAAGTGATTTTTTACGTAAATATCAGGCAATTTTGTTAAAAAAGAACTTTAAGTTAAGTCTAATGACCCTGAGAAGTCGTTTAATTGAAAATGGTATTATATTCAGTAGCACCAAACAAAAACCATTGTTATCGGTGTAACATGTCGAAAAACGACTCGCTTGGGCCAAGGAAAATATAGACCGCGATTGGAGTGATGTAGTTTTCTCTGATGCCCGATGCAAATCCTATTGAAAATGTTTGGGGGTACATGAAATATAAGCTTCGAACAAAAAACATTCAAAATTTGGATCAGCTAACTCGTCAAATACGGTAGATATGGAGATCACTGCAAAGTCGTATACAGAAAAGCTGGTAGAAAGTGTACCGAAAAGATGTACCAGCAATAATTGATAATAATGGAGATTGGACCAATTATTAGGTAGTAGCGTAATAATATTTACAGTAAATTTTTTAACTATTTTTAGTTTTTCTTTTTCTTTCTTATAGTTCGCCAAAAATCACCAAGGACGTCTTATTATACAGACTGTATCTCCTCACCCATTTTTTTTCTAAACATTATTTTATTAGAGAAAGAAAATTCATAATTTTTTTCAAGCGTCAAATCTTTTTTTCTGTTTCTGAAGAGTAATATGTTAGCGACTCCCATTTATGTTCAAGTTTATGTCAACCATAACTGGAAATAAACTGTTATAAACAACATTATCCTTGTAATTAACTTATATTCCTTTCCCGTATCCCGTTATTTTATTTGATATAGATTCACCTTTCCAAAACAGCCACTTTCTAAAGATGATCTATTTAATATTCTAACTGAAAATACGATAATATAATAAATATGAAAAAATAATTACCGTTATATAAAAAATGGTCTTGAGCGGGCGTGTGATATTACATGTAATAACTACCTACCTACCAACTGTATCTTTCACTTGTTATTGAGAAGTAATTTTTTTCATATCATTGTCAACACGACCGCATACATTAACCAAAGAAATAATTGCAAGCGGTTGCTATATAAACTCATTTTTGCGTTTCCCATATACAGATTAGTGGAGTATCGGATGGTGTAACATTCTCTATATACTGTAATCTAGAGAGGATAGTTTCAAAATCTGACAAAAATAAGAGTAATGCACACTGAAGTTAACCAAAATAATACAAACGAAATTTTCAATAATATTATTATGTTGAACAAAACCGAAATAATTGTGATGTGAAACATTATATTAAATTCTTCTTCAACCTATAAACAATTATAGGCTGAACGTCAGTCTAACCGAGCCGTAGTTACCACTATCGTACTGCTACTATATTTTGGTCACGGGCCTTCCACTCTGATCAAAAATATCCACGGGGAATTAATCCGGGTTGGTTGGAGTGGTGATCAAATGTTGCGAGTTTATTTTGCGAAGTCTGTTCCTTTGGTTTAGGCGGAACTAGATTTTCAATTCTAATTACCTTTACCGATTGATTGAAGCTTTTGATCATTTTGTTCAGGAAAAAAAACTTCAATATATAAAAAAATTGCTAATGACAAAAATTCCGGTTAGTTCCACCTAATCGTTTGGAATAGACTGTATATAATGCGGATGATGATAAGGTGATAATGGGAAAAATAAAATATCTATGCCGTCAGCGGGATACGAACCCATGTCCTTTAGCATAAGAAGCAGATTTGCTACCTATGGGCTACCGAGTCGTTTATAATAACTACTAGCAGACGTACCTGGCGATGCTCGGGAGGAAAATAATAAAATATTTTAATTCAGATAAATGATTGCTGCACAGTAAAAAATCAAATTATTTCAATGATGGGTTACTTTTAGTTATTTAATTTAAGAACGTTTAATTTATCAAAATAATTTTATGTCAGGTTTTAACAAATATTGCACATGTCAAAAACAAATATGAGAAATGATAAGCAAAGGATATAGTGTAATAAAACACAATATTGAAGGAAATTATGATGTTAGTATATAATATAATCAATACAATAATATACAAGTAACAAATAATCAAAACACAATTAAAAATTTACTTCAGCGAAGCATAACTTGAATTATCGAACCAGCAGTTTAGTTAACCCGCTTACACCCCGCTTTACAGTCAAATGATCAGACGTAGTGTCTACCAATACACGCATCAGATTAATTAATTTACTATAATGTTCTTTCTGTGATTACTTCTGATCTATAAACTTTTTTGTAGTAGTATTAAACCTAAAAAATCTGTTATATATATTTTCGATATATCGACAGTTTAGCCGTCGTAACGATTTAATGTTTCACACGCAAAATTTTTTCCAACTTATTTTCGTTCGTAAGCCTTAAAAACATGTACATCATTGATCTTTATATTTTGGAGCATAGGAAATTTTTTTTTTTTTGCACCATTATTTCCGCACGATTCTAAAGAGTAACAAAATTTGGTTTAAATCGGTTAAACGACCTAGGAATGTATAGCGAATAAACAAACAAACAATTTTCCTTCTATCTATATATATATATATATATGTATGTATAGATGAATTGCCGTTGTTTTTTGGTAAAACAGTTAGTTACGGAGCACAGGGACTCGAGTTCGATTCCGTTCACTTCGGAATTTGAATCATCCGATACAGAGCAGTCAGCTCTGGGGTTAACTCATCCTGAAGTATCTAATGCTTAGAAGGAGTACCTATTTATTCAGATATAATAGGACCGGTCGAAACGTTGTGCTGATCACTTGGATTTCATAACTGTGGCCGAAGGTCTAGAGGTCACCTAGGCATTGAGTACTTATTTATTATTTTAAACGAAAGCTCTTAGTATTTCATTTCTATAACAACCGTTGATTGATAGCAAGGTAAATTGCGTTTATTTTAAAATAGAACATACTGCATAGCTTACTCGATTATACAAATAAATAAAGCAATTTTTTTTTAGGTTATAATAATATGATATGATAGAATAATAATAAAATAGGAATGAATAATTAAAAATATATTTATTAAACAAGCATAAAATTTAAAATCTGGAAAAAAAAAATTAAATTAAAATTATCTACAACAAGTTTTCAAATATTCCTCCATTCACTACCCAAACGGTCGTAAAACTTTAATTAATTGCATCGGTCTTCTTCTGTTGAATTCATTTTCTATTCTAGTTTTTAGTTCCTCTATAGTTATATTTTGGCCATTAAAAATTTTACTTTTCATATATCGCCAATAAAAAAAAAAAATCTGGTGACCTAGCGGGCCATTCTATTTCGCCGTCACGTCCAATCCAACATCGAGGAAATATATGACCTAGTCTTTTTCTTGTGCTGTAAGTGGACGCAACCATTGGCATTAAACTTGTTCACAATTTTTGAACACAGTTGAAGCTCCACGAGAAGAACGATCAGGAAATGTTTCGGTAAATAAATCGACAACTTGCCTTAACCTAAAATTTCTATTGTACCACTTCACTATTTGTACTCGTTTCCGAATGCTATACATTTCAAAACTTTTTAATTTTAAGCAAATGTAATTTAAAACTGATACTAAGTATAGTTAATTAGTAACAAGTTGACAATTTCCGTTCTATTTTAAAATAAACGCATTTTACATTGCTGTCAATCAACGGTTGGTATAGAAATGACGACGATACCTCTATGTTCTATGATAAAAGAAACTCACGGTATAAAAGTAAACAGACGTAAATTCAATGTAGGGATATAGGGATAGAGGTCCAAAGAAAGTAAAAAATGTACTTATATTGTATATTAAAACTATACTATAATTCGGCTATCTTAAACTGGCCAGTGAGAGAACTTCGGAGAGTGCAACAAATTTGTATTACGAGTGAGTAAGTCATTGTGAGAAGTTGTGGCACCCAAGTAAAGTCGGAATAAATCGCACGATTGACTTTTTAATACAGGGCCGCTTCTCTATATACTTCGGAAATTTATTTTTCGAGTGACTGTACCGCATGATTACTACACGAATGCTAACGACGTCCAAGATTATTAAAGTAGAGGTTGTCTCGTAACTTGTAGTGGTGGCGGTAAATAGCGAAGCTACGCGTCATCTGTATGCTAACGGGACATCAGTCTTTTTTTATCGTATATGTTATATACACGTGAAGTTTGATTTTTGGCTATAAATAACAAAATATCGTTTAATTTTTTATTTTTCTACTTATTTTAAAGTCTTTTTTCTTTGAAAGGAATGTTTCTTCATTGTAAATAAATTTTCTTACATTCATTTTTAATGTAAAGTGAAATATTTCAATATTTTAGTTTTAGGGCATCCCCCCGCAACTACCCTGATATTCATCAAACTGAAAAAATGCATAGAACAAATAAGATTTGTTTTCTTATAAACAATTTTTATTGCAGCGTTTTTTCTGTTAAGATACTTCTGTTTATAAATGAAATATTTTAAGTTGTTTAGTACCAGTTTTACTCCAGAATCACCCCCTAAGACATTTTTTTTTTTGAGATATCCTGCTTATATTTGATCCTGGTTCTACTCTATTGTACCAAATTTCGTTAAAGTACGTCCAGCCGTTTTCAAAAACTAATTTAACGCTACGTACAACCCCCAGAGGTTATTAGTTTCTTATACAAAACTAACAATCTGAAATAAAATTAGTGACAATCTATACATTAAATTTTGCACAGAATTTTTATCTATCTAATAGGATATTTTTGATTGTAGAAAAAATTATTGTAAAAATGTTATTGCTAAATAACTTAATAATAGGTATTACTCAACAATGTTCTGTATTTTTTTAAATATATTTGTGGGTTTCAAATAATTTTTATATTTATATAGTTTTGTGTAGAAATGCTCAAATAATACGTTAACATTTTTTTCGACATGATTGTTTATAGTTTAGAGCCTTCGTCGAAAAATATTATACTTGATGATAATGAAATGCCACTTTGTACAAGTATTCTTTACATAAAATGGAACATTTTTATCCGCCGCACTTATATTAAGTACCGCGGCAGATTCGATGTGGCGGCAAAAGAAAATTACCAAGTACAATAACTATAAGTAATTTTCACAATAGAACAAATTATCTCCAAACATATTTGTAGAATGAAGCTTTAGCTACAATTTGCTGCATGGTACTCAAATATGCGTCGAATGGTTTACAAGATGGCGTCTATAACGCAAGTTGTTTATATACAATTACATGGGAGTTCTTTTGACAATTAAAAATATCCTATTAGATAGATAAAAATTCGCTGAAAATTTTGATGTATAGATTGTTACTAATTTTATTTTAGGTTGTTAGTCTTGTATAGGAAACTGTACGGTTGTGCGCCCCCTTAACCTCAATTTTTATTAAGTACTATATTATTATAGCAATTTGTTTTTCTATTTTGATTTAAATATTAATAAAATTATATTTGTATTCGATTTTATTGTTATTTATTAACTATAATACAAGTACCTATCACCTTAAATTTTATATAAATCAGCATAAAATTTCCTTAGGTTTTTATTTATAATTTATTCAGTAGAACTGTCTTGAAATAAATATCTAATATGAATATAGTCAATAAAAATATTTTAAAATATGCAACATCTATTCGTCAGAAGTTACGAGACAACCTTTCCTTTAATAATCTTGAACGACGCCCCTTTTTATTTTTCTGGCTACTGCGCAACCGGTCAGCTTAAGTTTGCCGGACTGTACATTTTTCGGGAAATATATAGTTTTTCCAAGTTTCTATTGCAAACAAACACAAAACACACTATTGAAAAAATCTAATTATTACAATTTCTATAAATCCCACTTAACAGTTTTAATACACTCTAAAACTTTTTTGACGAATACATTTCATTAGAAATAAAAAATTTAGAAACAATGTAGTATTTTTAGATTTTTTTTTTGTCATAGTTACACAAAAATATTATCATTTAGTAAATACATAAGAAATCCTGAAATGTGAGAAAATTTACATTTGATAGGTGTGAAATAACGCTGTAGTCATTAACAAATTTTCTCATGTGCTTTGCTGATGTAAATAATAAGTGAGATATTTAAATATTTTATTTTTAGAGTGTCCTCCAGTGACTCTTCAAATATTCATCAAACTGAAACATGTATGAAGCAAAGATTTGTTTTTTATTTTGAACAAATTTTATAGGTTGATATAAATTTAATATTTTTGTCTGGCTGAATATTTTTATATTGATTAATATGTCGTATTTTCAAAATATTGGTGGCCCCTCGAACCCTTTGAAACTCGAATTCTTTGTCCTCACCATTCTTGGAGGTAAAGGATTTTATGTTTCTTACAGATACGAGGGTAACCTTTTATGTTTTTACAAACGACTACTAGATGGCAATTTTGAAATATGTCATTACTATATTGGTAAAATTTGATATTTGTTATTGTGAAATCATCGGCAGCTTATAAATTGACCGAGTAGTGTGTTGACAGTGAGCGTTTAAAAAACAAGTTTTTGAAAAAATGGGTATTACTCGTGAAGGTTTTCGTTGGATGATTATTTACGATTTTAGTAAAGGCCTAACTCAACAACAATGCATAGATTTCGTTCAACTTTTGGTAAAGAAGCACCATCAGAAAAGACTGTTTACAATTGGTTTGCAAAATTTCGTCTTGGTCGTGCGTCCGTCAGTGATGATTCTCGTGAAGGTCGACCAAAACCAGTTGTGATTCAAAAAAACATCGATGCTATGCGCAAAATGATTGAAGAAGATCGGCATTTGACTTACCGTAAGATAGAGGCATCCTTTGGCATACCGCAGACTGCAATTGAGACTCGATTTTGCATGAACCTTTAGCTGTGAAAAAATCTATTCCCGATGGATTCCGCATAATTTGACCGAAGCTCAAAAAAAGGCTCGTGTTGATTGGTGTAAGGAAATATTAAAAAATTCAACCTAGGCACTGCAAAATCCGTATATAAGATCGTTACAGGTGACGAAACTTGGATTTATTCATATGAACCGGAAACTAAGCGACAATCCACTGTTTGGGTCTTCCAAAATGAACCGAAACCCACAAAAATTGTTCGTAAACGAAGTACTTCCAGGAAAATGATCGCTTGTTTCTTCGGTTGTACAACCATTCCTTTAGAGAGCAGCGTTTCCCAAAGTGTGTTCCGCGGAACCCCAGAGTTCCGCGATAAAATTCAGGGGTTCCGCGGAAAAAGGGCTATTCGGTTTTTGTTACTACGTACATGTGTGAATCTGGTTTTTCAAAATACGCTGATTTAAAAATGAAATATCGCAGCAAACTAAATGCTGTACCAGATATGCCAATTCGATTATCCAATATTATACCAAATTTTTAAAGGATATTAGAATCCAAAAAGCAAAAGCATGCTTCTAGTTAAACCTAGCTGTTTTATCAAAGGGTCTCACACTTTATATGAAAAATATAAATATAAAATAAAGGCAAATCTAGTTCGCTTATTTCATGACTTTTTTTTTAAATTTTATTGTTCTAGTTTTTAGGAACACAATAAAAATAAATAAACTCTTAGTTTGCAGTGATGTAGTGTAATTATTTACATATTGTAGTTTTTATTTTTTTGTATTTAAAGTTGTATCCAAATATGTTTCCAATTAAAGCTGTTTCCAGATTTTTGTAAAACATTTGCTCTTTCATTTAAAATCAAAATTAGCTATTTCTATTTTTTTGGGTCACCCTACATATCGTGTATGGTTTATGTTAATATATACATATAGGGATCCGTAATCTTTTGAACAGCTCATAGGGATTCCGCGACTTAATAAGTTTGCGAACCACTTCTTTAGAGGATTGGAGAACAGTTAATGCTGAATGGTACACAACAATTTGTTTGCCAGAAGTCATAGACAAAATCAGGAAAAACAACCAAAAACTTCGCATTATTCTTCATCAGGACAATATCAGCTATCACACAGCACGTCAAACAATTGATTAATTGAAGGAGAAAAACATCGAATTAATGTCTCATTGCCCGTATTCACCTGATTTATCCCCTAACGACTTTTTTTTTTGTTCCCCAATGTCAAACATAATATGAGTGAACAGCGATTTTCATCACCTTAAGAAGATGTTGAAGCCTTCCAAAACCATGTTTTTGAGATACCAACTTCAGAGTGGAAAAAATGTGTGAGAATTGGTTTGAACGCATGCAAAAGTATATAAATCTTAAAGGCGAATATTTTGAATAGCAATAAAACCATTTGTTCAAAAAAATATATTTTTTTCTTTCTTAGTTTTTGTAAAAACTTAAAAGGTAGCCCTCGTATTTGCAGGTCCAAACACCAAGAACATTTTAAAAGTATTTTAAATACAGTATTTCAAATACCTGAAAGTAATTGAAATACTTTTTCAAGTATTCTTTTCAAATATTCTTAGCTGTATAAACATGTTGATTGGTAAATAAAATAAGATTAACTCCAGGGAATATATTAATTTGCTTCAAAATCAATTCCAATTCAAGATCTAAGCTCGGGAAGGAAAAATCAACCAGAAATTGGATTACTTTTTTATAGTTCCTAAGGGAACATGTTACAAAATAAATGATTTAGTTCTCAGATTTATGATGGAAGATGTCCGGGATAGTTAAAAGGGTTTTATGTTCAAATAGAAGTTTTTTGTATCATTTCTATAACAATACTTTCCCATCAGAAGTTTTACAATTAGAAGTGAAATACTTGGTTAAACTATTTTAGTTTTAGTTTTCGTTTACTATTTGCCCGGTAGTTATTGAGAATAAACATTACCTATAGAGGCGCTTACAAAATGGCGATTGGAATAGGATATTTTTGACATTTGCCATTTGATACACAACAATTCACATTGCAGTTAATTTTCTGTTGCGATTTTAAAGACATTTTATTAAAGTTTTCTTCACTTTAACACATACAAACAATGCAATTGAATGAACCACATCCAACAAAATCCTATTCCGTTAAGTTCCAAAATATTCCGCTAGGCGTCACTTCAGTTATTGTCAGTTTTCAATAGGAAATACCAACAGCAGACAGAAATTGGTCACAGCATATTGAAAAAAAAAAAACTTGCAGAATTTTGCAAACAGGCATTACTGTATTCGGTATAAAATAGTATTAATATAAATAGTATAAAGTAGTATAAGTATAAATACAAATTGGTATTCTCTGTCTAGGGACGGGGGAGGGAAATTATCACTTAGGACTGATAATTTAAATTTCTGCCCCATCCCATCACAAGGTGATATTCTGTATTTTAACCTCCCCCGTCCTCAGGTGATTTTTTTTTGTACTTCTGTATATCCTAAAAATGATTTTCAGAATCTTTGCCGCCTTGCCCCCTGTTTATTTTCCAAATTTTTACTTCTCCGTCCTCAAGAGATTTTTTTTATTTTCTGCTCCTTCTCGTTTCAAGTGATATTCAGAATTCTACCACCCCCCTTCCCTGTATATTTTCTGATTTTTTACAAGTCTCGTCCTCAAGGGATTTTTAAATATTTTTTACATAATACACCACCCCCGAATTCTACCTCCCCCGTACTCAAGTGTTTTTTTCAAGTAAGTGCCGCTTTTATAATCGTTGTACAAAGTTCGGATAACGCTATTCCCGGTATAAAGGCAAAAAATCGCTTTTACAATGCTCGGATAAAGCTCGGATAGGATAAACATCGGAATAAACACCAGAATATCTTATCTGGCCAACGACACTTCAGATAAAAAGCAGTGTAAATTATTCCCTTGCTCTGATTGGTGAATAAGTATTTTTATCAAGCAACGGTAAAAAAAAAATAAAAATGACAATGGTAAATGTTACATTATAACGTTTTATTTGAATTTTTATTAAAGATATATAATTGTGTATGCAGCAACCTAGTGGTTAGATCACTTGCTTTGAAATTGTGGAATCATGAGATCGACCTAGTATAGAAAAGAGATTAAAAAAATAAAATTAAAAACTGGCTGTTGCAACCATACGCTCAGATTCTTTACAATGCGTGCCAGTATCTCTGTAAATTTTGGAAATATGGGGCATGCTTCACAGGGCACGTAAAACCGGTGGTCTCGGCTACTGTAAAAAGTTCATCATTAGGTCATATCAGAGGACGTTAGTCTTGAAAATCTCTAAAACCTAGACATTGCCATACGAAATAATAATAGTACAATAATCCCTCGTTATCCATGTATTTGTTTAGCAATTTTGATTATACGCAGATATGATGTAATAATTTTATTTATTTTTTAATGGCGTAACAATGAACAGTAGTAGCCGATTGCCGCTGGAATATGTTCCTAGCACTTTGAGCGCTTCGAATCTAACTGGCCACTATCCCCCCTTCCACCTTATGTACACATAATGCCTGTTTTTGTCTATGTATATATGCAGTGCTGGGCTGGAGCCGGCTCGAATTAATCAGTTGTTATTTGTTTATGTATTTTTCAAAATGCGAACTGGTTGTTAATGTTGTTATACAGTGAAAAAATACTCCTGTTATTAACCAGTAAATTTTTCCTCCTGAGAGAACAGGTTATTACACTTTTTGCAGTCCACCACTGTACATAATATGTATCTTAATCTTATTACTCGCGTTTTTTTATCCACAGTATGATAGTGGAACGTAAGCTCCGCAGTGACAAGAGATTACAGTACATAAATATGAACCACAATCAGTGCCACCACGTGCGGTTGTACATAGTCTTCACCGCACACGAACAGCTCATCAAAGAGAAGGCATTTGGTATAGATTCTAATAGAATTCCACTTGGCACATTGGCGGTATTTGGGCACGATTTTATTAGAGGGCGGTTTTATTAACCCTGGACAGACACACTTATTTTTTTAGACGTAAAAGACACAGTGGGGTTTGGCAGACCCTATATATGTTTTTTTAATTTAGTTATTTATTAGAACTTTTTTTTCACCCAATCATTTTCATAAACTGTAAATAATGTATTTAAGATAGCAAATACAAAACAAAATCATAAATAATTGTATTTTTTTGTCAAAATACGAAAATAAAATATTGCACATTTTGTAAGTTATAATGTTTTTATTAAGATATAAAAAAATTACAATTATTATAAAATAAAAATACATAATACAATAATTATTCTGTTTGGCATTGAAAACATCTGTTTGCCCTGTGTTCAAGGCAGTATGGCTTTCTGCACGACAAACCGAGAAATTGGGTCTTTCGGTCCCTAGAAACTAAAGCTGCGTTCCCACCTCAGTAATTTAACACTCTGTGCGTTGTAGATAGTTTTTAAACGAGGTCATTTGGTATGATCGGACATGCTCGTGCTTGGTCGTTGCTATACTACTGTTGAGCGAGATAGTACGAGCTTGTCCGATCATACCAATTGCACTCGTTTAAAAACTATCTACAACGCACAGAGTGTTAAATTACTGAGGTGGGAACGCAGCTTAACTTACATAGAAGATATTTTTTGTTATAAAATGGAGCACTTTTACAGAACGGTCACAATACAACTTTCACTAGATTATACTAGACTGAAAATGAATTTACATTGGGGTTGAATTAGGTACAATAGCTTTCGAGCATGCGTACGAAGATTTTTATACCTGCGTGGGTTTTAGAGACCCCACTGTGTCTTTTCAGGGTTAATATTTGCACACGAGAGGTTGACACTAAAGCGGCGGATATACCACAATAAAAGAATCATGAGTCGAATATTTCGACATCTTCGAATATTTCCCTAAACATGCTCAAAGATGTTGTTAATAGTAATGTTAATTTAAAATATGACTTTTCTAATATGTCAGTTTACGTGTCAAACAATACCAACTTTATTTTATTTTCAATATAACCATGGATAACTATCCGAGAATAAAAAATGCATTGTTAAAGCGAACGTTAGAATAAACTTCAGATAGTTATACTGTTACTTAACCGAGGTTTGTAAAAACGGCCCTAAATAAAATCATTTTGCTCTTAAGATTGTTATAGCTTACTACCATTTTTTAATGGAGATCCTCTAAACCATTTACGTTTCGCCGACGATATACTTTTAATTACTGACGACTTATATCGGGTAGACCCATTGATCAAGTTTCTCACTACAAATACCTGGGACACGAAATCACAGTCGGCAGGAACAACCAAACCATAGAGATAAACAGAATTGGTTTGGGTAGCCTTTGGAAATCTAAGGCACATTATCAAAAGTGATTTTCCCATCTGCCTCAAGAGAAAGGTATTTGATCAATGTGTCTTACTAGCCTCCACCTATGATGCTGAGGCTCTCAACCTCACGCGAAAATATGCAGAAAAATTGCAGAGTTGCCCAAAGATGGATGGAAGAAGCGATGATTGGTGTTACACTTTTATATCGAAAATAAATTTGTGAATCAGACAGCAAACAAAAGTTTTCGATATTATTGGAAGAATTTTACGTCCGAAGTGAGAATGGGCAGGCCATGTTGCTAGAGTCAATGATGGTAGATGGACCAGGAAATACTGTAATGGCGGCCTAGAGACTATACTAGAAACCGAGGCAGACCTCCTACCCGTTCGACGAATTAGATTAAGAGAGTAGCCGTTAATTGGCTGCAGGTGGCACAGGGCAGAGTAGTGGAGATGCAAAGGGGATGCCTATGTTCAGCAGTGGACGACAACGGCTGATAAATGATGATGATGATGATAATGATGATGACTTTCTTATGTAATCTGTAGTAGAATATACAGTCAAATGCGTTATTGAATAAAGATAGATGAAATTTTAATTATATTATAACTTCGTATCTAGAATTAGAATATGTTAATGTTAATATCCCTCAACGCTGCAGTTCAGATAACGTTAAGTCGCTCTAACTTTCAACGTTAATGTGCACGGTAACTCACGTGACTTAACGTTAACCGTTACCGAGACTTAACGCCATCTTTCAGAATTCCAATGAATATTGGGATATTCCTGTACATTTTTCTAAACACACACTGTATTTTCCTCTCATTCATATTATGATTATCCACTAAATCAGTGATTTTCAATCGATGTACTCCGGCAATTCGATGTGCCCTCAAAGAACCACTGGTACTCGGCCACTCACTAATCTAAACTTTATTATGACATGTATTGGGAATTTGAAATTGCAGTTGAAACTTGATAATCTTTGAACGAAGATATTTGAATATTGAATATATGAAACAGCACGCCTACATTTTCTCCCTGACTTGCTAGAAGTTTTGCAAGTTTTTAGGTTTATAGTTATACTTGTATATTAACAATGTAGATGTAGAAGGAAAACAAAATGTCTTGAATTTAATATTTGTGCAATGTAGTAATGTGTAATCCGGTGTAATAAGGTCTGCATTAGTGTAGCACTAAAATAAATATGATCAACATTATTTTCGAAAATAACTCTATATACTAGAACTTTATATATTGAACTTTTAAATAAGTACAATATTGAAAAACATATTACAGTGCACGTCGCTTATGGGAATCACGGATAATGTAATGATTCGGGTATTGTTTGAACGAACGAGCCGGACGTATACACCTACACCGAGAAAATGTCGTTTATAGTAATCATGACTTCGGTATATGTTATCATTATTTTCTTACGATTGTTTTCCTCCAGGAATAATAACCTTGCATGCATTTATTTTTTGCTTGCATGTTTTTTCAAGTTCAAGTGGTACTATGTGCACTGTGTAGCTAGTCCTATGATGCACCAGAAAGTGGAAGAAAACGGGAAAACAACATTTTGTTGTAACGGAAGGATGATTTCACTGTTGGAAAAAAAAACTTTCACTGTCCTATAAAAACGAACGCACAGCGAGCAATAAGATGCTTATTTTAAGAGTGCAGAAAATAGGATCGAAAATGAATGGACCAAGATTGCTTTGACATTTACTCTTAATGATGATTTTTATGCAGACGAGACAGGACTTTACTATCACCCCGATCATGTATATCTGTTTAAAAAATACAACGCAATTTTTTAACGATTGAATGAGGCTTTTTATCGTTCTGTTTAGCAAAAGTTCACTTCAAACGTTAAAAGTATTTTATGTTTATTTTTAGATTTTTTATTTTGTTGCATAATTTATGTACTGCTATTATACATATGTAATTCTTATTTATTAAGTTTTGTGTTGGCCCTGAATACCGATGTAATAAAATTAAGTATCGTGTATATCTGTTTAAAAAATACAACGCAATTTTTTAACGATTGAATGAGGCTTTTTATCGTTCTGTTTAGCAAAAGTTCACTTCAAACGTTAAAAGTATTTTATGTTTATTTTTAGATTTTTTATTTTGTTGCATAATTTATGTACTGCTATTATACATATGTAATTCTTATTTATTAAGTTTTGTGTTGGCCCTGAATACCGATGTAATAAAATTAAGTATCATGTATATCTGTTTAAAAAATACAACGCAATTTTTTAACGATTGAATGAGGCTTTTTATCGTTCTGTTTAGCAAAAGTTCATTTCAAACGTTAAAAGTATTTTATGTTTATTTTTAGATTTTTTATTTTGTTGCATAATTTATGTACTGCTATTATACATATGTAATTCTTATTTATTAAGTTTTGTGTTGGCCCTGAATACCGATGTAATAAAATTAAGTATCGTGCACTGTATAAACATAACATAATCTCATTACAAGAATTTTTAATGTACTTTAAAATGCAGCCTGTGGAGTGTGCCGCCAATTGAAGAAGATTGAAAAACGGTGCACTATATCAAGCAATGTTTACCAAAGTTCGCGGTAATCCATTAACTAATTACGATACTTTTTACAAAAAAGAGTTTGTTTTTTTTATAACTTTTATTTAAGGACGCTTCAGCTACAATGGTTTTCATCGTCCCGTTGTTTATGTGTAATATTTACAGTATTGTTTATATTATATTTTTATGTGTGTGCGTGCGTGCGTGCGTGCATGGTGCGTGCTTATGTGCGTGCGTGTGTACTATATGAGCCAGTATTTACATTTTAAACTTATCTCGTACTTAGGGCCGCTCTTACAACCCTCGGATACGTAGCGGTATAACTATCTAAGGTATAAGTTTATTCCAATGTTTATTCCAACGTTCGCTTTTACAATGCATTTTTTTTTTCTTGGGTAGTTATCCATGGTTTTATTGTAAATAAAATAAAGTTAGTATTGTTTGACACATAAACTGACATATTAGAAATGTCATATTTTAAATTGACATTACTATTAACAATGAATAGATCGAGATGGAGGGCTTGTGTGAGTGAGGCCAAAAGTCAACCTAATTAGTAATGCCCAAAAGAATAAGAAGAAGAATTACTATTAACAACACATTTGAGCATGTTTGTGGAAATATTGGGAAATGTCGAAATATTCGATTCAGATAATTCTTTTATTGTGCTATATCTTCCGCACATAACTAAGTCAGCCTCTCGTGTGCAAATATTCATAAAACCGTCCTCTAATAGAATCGAGCCCAAATACCGCCCATGTGTAAATTTTCGTAAGATCTCCCTCTACTAGTAGAATTCATATTATAATAATTCATATTTTAACCAATATTATGTACAGTTGTGGACTGCCAATATTGTAACAAGTTTTTTCAAGAGGAAAATTTCACTGATTAATAATAGGAGTTTTATTTTTTCAGTGTATAACAACATTAAGAACCAGTTCGCATTTTGATAAATATATAAATAAATAACAACCAGTTCATTCGAATTGGCTCCAGCCCAGTACTGCATATATACATCTACAAAAACTGGCATTATGTGTACATAGTGTGAAAGGGATGATAGTGGCCAGTTAGATTCGAAGCGCTCAAAGTGCTAGGAGCATATTCCAGCGGTGATCGGCTGCTACTGTTCATTGCTACGCTTTTAATAAATAAATAAAATAAATCAAAACTGCTGAAAAAATACATGGATAACGAGGGATTACGTACTATTATTATTTCGTATGGCAATGCCTAGGTTTTAAAGATTTTAAGGTCGCGACTAGCGTCGTCTGGTAAGACCTAATGATTACTTTTTACAGTAGCTGAGATCAGCGTGCCCTGTGAAACATGCCCCATATTTCGGAAAATTAATTCAGAGATACAGGCAGTCATTGTAAAGAATCTGAGCCTATGGTTGCAACAGCCGAGTTTTTTTTTTTTAATCTTTTTGCCCATACTAGGGCGATCTCATAATTTTACACTTTCAAAGCAAGTGAGCTAACCACTACGCTGCTGCAACCACAATTATATAACTGTAATAAAAATTCAAATAAAACGTTATAATGTGACATTTACCATTGTCAATTTTTTTTTTTTTTTTTATTGTTGCTAGGTAACAAATACTTATTCACCAATCAGAGCAAGGGAATAACTTATACTGCCTTTTATCTGAAGTGTCGTTGGCCAGATAAGATATTCTGGTGTTTATTCCGCTGTTTATCCTATCCGACCTTTATCCGAGCATTGTAAAAGCGATTTTTTTACTTTATACCGGGAATAGCGTTATCCGAGCATTATCCAACGATTGCAAAAGCGGCCCTTAATCTGATAAGCATTAACAAAATAAATTAAATACAAATTAACAAATTAATATATAACAAACAAATATATAACAAATTAAATACGATTCTTTCAGATTTTTCCGTTGGGTTGAAACACATATTTTAACAGTGATGGGTTTTATATTATGTTAGTGAATTGGTAGTCATTTAGTAAGTTAATTACTTGGTTGTTTGTTGTACTATTTTCAATTCGTGCTTCAGACATAGAGTTTGGGATGCAATGTGTTGTTCTCTGTGGTTTGTAGTTTCTATAATCCGTCAGAAAATATTCTACAGACACAATAGCGCAGCATGTATCGCAAATGTTTGCATTTTTATCCATTAATAAACGTTCGTGGGTATGTTTGTGTTACTCCTGGCCAGACTATTCTTAGTCTGGCCAGGAGTGTTTGTTCTTGTCTGTTTCTGTTAATATCGCGCATTTTTAAGTCGTCTTCTAGTTTTAACAGTTTGTTATTTGTCGTTTATTTAAATTTTTTTTTTCGACTCTCTTTGCTTCCACGAATGTTGTTGAACATCTAGTGGCGGAATGGAGATAATGATTGTTTGGGTGTTGTTTTTCCCCATGTAGCTTCTTCTACTCTTTCCTTCTATACTACAGCCCCATCCCAATATGTTTAAAATATGTAGTTTTTGCTCAGAAGAATGGATCACCAGAGTTGTATACTCGACGATAAATTTCTAGATAGACCCCTAATTATAGATTTTAGATCTAAGTTGATTTTCTCCATTTCAGCAGAGTTTACCAGGGTTACCTTTTATGTTTTTACAACCGACCACTAGATGGCGGTATTCGTAAAATTTGACTTTTGTTATTGTGATATCAGTGGTAGCTTATAAATTGACCAATTAGTTTGTTGATAGTGAGCGTTTAAAAAACAAGTTTGTGAAAAAATGAATATTACTCGTCAAGGTTTTCGTTGGATGAATTTTTACGATTTTAGTAAAAGCCTAATTCAACAACAATGCATAAATTCGCTTTGTTCAACTTTTGGTAATGATGCACCATCAGAAAAGACTGTTTACAATTTATTTGCAGAATTTCGTCGTGGGTGTGCGTCCGTCAGTGATGAATCTCGTGAAGATCGGCCAAAATCGGTTGTGATTCAAAAAAACATCGATGCTATGCGCAAAATGATTGAAGAAGATCTGCAAGTGACTTACCGTGAGATAGAGGCATCCTCTGGTATATCGCCGACTGCAATACATTCGATTTTGGATGAACATTTAGCTGTGAAAAAGACATGTTCCTGATGGATTCCGCATAATTTGACCCAAGCTTAAAAAAATGCTCGTGTTGATTGGTGTAAGGGAATGCTAAAAAAATTCAACCTAGGCACTGCAAAATTCGTATACAACATCGTTACAGGTGACGAAACTTGGATTTATTCATATGAACCGGAAACTAAGCAACAATCCACTGTTTGAGTCTTCCAAGATGAACCGAAACCCACAAAAGTTGTTCGTTGTGAAGTTCCAAGAAAATGATTGGTTGTTTCTTCGGTTGTACTGGACATGTCGCAACTATTCATTTAGAGGATCGGAGAATAGTTAATGCCGAATGGTATACAATAATTTGTTTGTCAGAAGTCATCGACAAAATCAAGAAAAGCAACCAAAAACGTCGCTTTATACTTCATCATGACTATGCAAGCTCCTACACAGCACGTGAAACAATGGATTATTTGAAGGAGAAAAACATCGAATTAATGTCTCATTGCCCGTATTCACTTGATTTATCCCCTAATGACTTTTTTTCCCCCCATTATCAAACAAAAATGTGGACAGCGATTTTCAGCACCTCAAGTATCTGTTGAAGCCTTCGAAAACCATGTTTTTGAGATACCAACTTCAGAGTGGAAAAAATGTTTCGAGAATTGGTTTGAAGCCATGCAGAAGTGTATAAATCTTAAAGGCGAACATTTTGAAAAGCAATAAAACAGATGGTTCAAAAAAAAAAATTCTTTCTTAGATTTTGTAAAAACTTAAAATTTGTAGTTTCTGGTTGTTATCAGTGAGTACCATTTTTATATGCTTGGAGTTTTTTTATTTATCTGTAAATAGAAATGTTGCTAGTGGATAGTTTTTCTTGGTATTGGGTTGCAGATGTTTGCTAGTACAGGAAGTTGAAGTACCATGGTAGTATGTTGTGGTTGGTTGTCTTCACAATTTTTTTTAAACTGTATATTATATTGTTTTACAAACGTTGGCTGTTTTCTTGTGGAGGGTTCTTTTTGAGTTAGGACTGATCCCATAGTGGTTTTTTGTTTCATAAATGTTGTAATAAGTAGGGCGGTTTAGCTTATTGGCAGTGTCAATTATATACTCAAGACAGGTGCTATATCATCTCTCCTGTAGGTTAGATACCCCTGTTTCATTTCTTTCGTAAAGCTTTCAATGGGACTAAATACTTTACCAATTACCTAAGTAATTGTATCACAAACTGCGTTTAATTGAGTTTAACTTTAACAAGCGTCTGAGTCCTTCAAAATGAACGATAAACGTAACTGCTGTTAATACGGTTGCGAAGTTAATTAAGATATTGCATAAAGTGAAACTGTAATTGTAGATGTATGAACTTGACCTTGCGTGGCTATGAAGACAGTCAAACATATATGTAATGTGGGTGGCATAACTCCAAAGTATCAAAACAAAATAGTCTATGATCAGTAACATAGCCAGTCAAAATATCTCTTCATAATCATCTTCATCATATTATTTTCAAAAATAAAAATGGTGTGCACTGTGAATTTTCACACTATTCAGGATTTTGTATTTAAGTCATAAGTGGCAAAAAACTGTAGATACAAATTATAAAATTTGATAATACTCCGTTTCTTACATCAACTTACAAGTTCACATGAATTTGTTCAAAATTTACAGGATGTTACAAAAGTATTTTAACATGTTTTTTTTTTTGTAAAATGTTTTTTATCGTGTTAATATATTTTAAAAACGTACTTTAATCTTCATCTTAAGATCTGTTTTCTGATACCACAAAATAAAGAGTATATACAGGGTGTCCTAAATAACTTGTTAAGCATCTCGAGAACGGTAATAGATACGAGGTCGGTTAAATTAGGCCAAAGTTGCCGCATGAAGAGACCATTCTAACGATGTCTTTGTTCCTCTAAAAAAATACATAGGTTACGAGATATAAACGAAAATTAAAATTTTGCGTTTTTTAATTTTTGCTCTTAACTTTAATAATTAAAATATTAAGAGATTTTGGTGTGCAATTTCTTGAAGCACTTTCCTAAGGTGAATTGACAGAGGTGCTCAATTTTTTTTTATCGCGTACCGTTTTCACCTTATCGGGATCAATTTTGTTTTTTCATATGGTACTTATAGTAGGTTATGATAATTTTGAATAGGGCTTTTTTTTCTTTTCAACCATATAAAAAAGTCTTATTTTATTTTGGAAATAATATGATAAATTAAGAAAAACGTTTTTTGTCTATCAAAATAATGGCTGTATCATAAGATAGTTATATCAAAATTAAAAGTAGAGCTTATTGTATAATATTACTTAGTTTATTAGTCAAGAACAGTGGTCTTCAAACTTTTTCGAGTCGTGGAACTCTTTACATTCTAACAATATTCCATGGAACCTCAAAAAATACCAGGTAAACCCTAAGATTGAAAACAAAATTTGGAAATACAGTATATTTTATTAAGATTTGCTCACCTCCAAAATATAAGTGATGAGCAAAAAAAAAGGTCCTCACCTCTAAAATCCAAATGATGAGCAAACTCCAAAAAGTCCTCACCTCCAAAATCCAAGTAAGGAGCAACAAAAAACGTCTTCACCTGTAAACTACGCGAGGGGAAAAAAGTATAAGCCAACGCCCAAGTAATTTGTATTAAGTTTAAGAAAAAGCTCGTGGAACTCTTGAGGACTTTATGTGGGATCCTAGGGTTCCATGGAACACAGAATGTACATTGTTGAGACTTCTTTCAGAATTTTTGATCAACCCCCTCTGGGACCTTTTTAACGAAACTCGTATAAAAATATTTGTTCTTTTCCAAAATGAAATTTTGCTCGTTTATCCGTACGCAAGAGGATTTTGTTTGCTTCTACTCATAATTAAAAAAATATATTTTTTATTTCGTTAAATAAAAAGTTGTACCTATTTCTCGGGTGAAGTCTAAGCATTTTTTCTTCATTCGGATCAAAGAGCTGTATAAGCATGCCACATTTCAACCCTCTAGACCAGGGGTGTCCAACTAATTAGAGCCCCGGGCCATTTTTCTAGCAAATAAAATTTACGCGGGCCGCGTAAATTTGTATTTACGCGACTATATGTATTTATATTAAACTAATTCTGTTTTTCATTTTCCACCATTTTCCTGAATAATTATTTGAAGGAAGTAATTAAATAACATTTAAATAATAACAATTAAATTTTGCCAAAATATTTTCTTTATCGAATAACAAAACTAAAACGGGTCGAAATCAGCGTACTGGTACTGTACACAGCAGTTGCACCTATAGAATATTGCTATTTGAAAGCTCTGCTTACGAGTATACTATTTGGAATCACATGAAATCTTTGGTTAACTGCAACAGTTACTGCCTGACTATGGGTTTTCCGCCCTTTGCCGAAGTGATGATGCCGCGGCCCAAACAGATTCTGACACGAGGTATTTTCCTTCAAATAAATTTTTATACTATGTCAGACATATACAGGCTATTCCAAACGATTAGGCGGAACTAAATGGAAATTTCGTTCTTTTAGGTCACGAAACCCTTTTCGTTTTTAAGCAAGGTCCCTACCTTGCTTGGGTTATTTATAGGTTTGATGAGTGAAAAATTAAAATTACAACAGTGAAATAATGGAATGACATATGTCAAAGATTTTAATACATTTTTCCATATTTGGAAGACAAAAAATAAATAAATGGGAAATTTTTATTAAGAATGACAATAAATTATAATGCAATGAAAAGGACAATTTATAATGACAATCAATTTAATCTAGAATTTGCAATGTGAGTATGATTTACAAAGCTTAAACAAAATGACCAAAAGTCCTAATTAATAGATAAAAATTATCAGATTTCAAAATCTATGCTCTATGTCACCTTAGAAAAATGTGTGTAAGAAGATCAAGAACGTCATCCCTATTACACTGTAAAAATATTGTTTTTAGTCCAAGTTGACAGATGTTCAGTGTCGTACATTGGAAATATATATTATTTATATTATTTTATTTTTTTCGTATATTTTGTTATTATGTTACCATATTTAAACTTTTATTTATATTCTTGGCGTAGATTTTATGGAGAAAATTCTCCATGTAATTTGTTTTTACGCAGTTATATATTTTTTAGGTTATCTGACATATAAATATTTTTTGACAATTGACAGTTAACCGATCAAGATAGAGGTCTAATGTGCCAAAAGACAGCCCAGCTGATAGTGCCCAAAGAAGAAGTTATTGATATAATTTTTAGACCTTCATATATACATATATTTTTAATTTTTATTTACAATAAATATTTAAATAAGAAACTTTAGTTCTGAAGATATATTGTTTGTTTTATTGCTTTATTTAAACGCTTTTAGCCAAACCTCTTTTTATATATACTAAATAATTTTTAAAAAATAATTTTTTTTAACTTTTTTATATTTCCCATTAAACTGTTTTTATGTCGTATAAATAACTTAAGTGTATTATCTTGCCTTGTTTATTTCAATAAATTATTAACCTTTTTTATATTAAAAAATAAATAAAACACTTGCTAACCCAGTTACTACGCCCATGCCCTAGTTATAACTTATTTTAAATTTCCCGCTATACTGTATTTGTCCAGTGTAAATCGTACTCGGTTCGCAGCGCTATCTACTTTTTTCTAATTTGAAATAGACTAAACTTTTCCCTAAACTTTTGGAATAGCTTATAGTTTAAAAGTTTATTATAGTAAAAGAGAACGCAGGGGGGCACCAGTTTGACACCCCTGCTCTAGGCTATAATTTCCATGAGCAGAGACTGACACGGAGTGTTCGTATTAGAGTTATTTGGTCATACCTAGTAAATCAAAGTAAAATTATTTAATCTAAGTATTGTTTTTATTAAATTACTCTTTTCATCTAAATTTTATTTATTTATTTATTTTTGTTCATTTTTTATACGTTATTCATTTTATATGCATTCAGAAAACTGATACTAACTTGGAAAAATTTGGGATACCCTGAGCATGCGTATAGCTTTTGGAGCAGAAAAAAGTCAGTCACAAATTAAAACTACGTTGAGCAGAAATTCCATTTTGGATGGAATCATACACTATCGTCCTCATCAGTACTGTCGGTTAACTAGACTTTATCAAGAAAGTCTGTTGCCATGTTCCTATATAGTGTATCAGTTTCCTAAAATTCCTCATAAATTGGCAGCAAATATTCCAATTTTAATATGGTAAGAAAGAAAGAGCAATATATTTAATCTGATTTATAATCTAGTCCAAACTCTCTGTATAACAATATAGTATATAACAAGCGGAAATAAAATAAGTTGGTTAGTTACGTTTTAAAGTTTAAGTGTAAATAAACAAGTCTTATATATGTAACTCCATTCTTTGGAATCTAGATAGAGCCAGTGAAAGTTTATCGATTGAAATAGATCATCAAATTACGCTAGGAAAACAATATACAATACTCCAAATATGGCACCTTTACATTGTAATTAGATACGAAATTTACATTAATGATACAAGAATTGCCATTTCACAAATAATTGTTACTGTTCTTAGAATAGTTGCTTTATTTAAGCACTATGTTTATTAGGTTATATAATGTTCAGTCTATTCAAAATAGTCGACGACTGTCTAGCCTAGTACATTATGACTTATATGCACACTTATTCTGGACGTTTGTATACCTCTGCAATTTTATGAAACTGGCCAAATTCTGGCCTGTGCTTGTTATAAGATGGCAATAATACTCCAATAAAATACTTGATCGTGTTATATCTATATAAAGCAGAGAATTCTGTTACGATTGGCACAAGATAAGGATGTGTTCTTATACCCTTTTCACACTAGATCTTTAAGACGAGTGAACTTAAAGTTCACCGATGTTTAAGATCGGTATGCTGTCACACTTGATGTTTAAATCTCTGGTGCTGTCATCAGCTACAGTAATTTTTTCCTTAAGTTACCGTCATGAAATTACCAGTTTTGAACTGTCTGCGCAGACGCACATTTTGAATTATTATAAACAATTAAGGATATTTCATTTCATTCTACAATAAAGGCCCTACAATAAAGAATATATTACACCTGTATTAACATGTAAGTCGATACATTTTATCTCAATTATTGTAGTTCTGTATTTTATTAAACACATTATTAAAATAAATAATTTTATTATAACAATAAGTATAAACTTCTTATAACGTCGATATAATACAGTATTCTTGTTTATGATAATATAAAATGTTGACAGCACAAATTCAAAGAGTATTTTTTTATAATAGAAATTAAGTTGGCAATGCGGGGAAGTTTAAGACGCAGATCTCTGTCTTAAACATCGCTTGTGTTTAAACGAGGCCGTACGGTTTCACATTAGCGTTTAAAGATACATTCACTTTAACATCCGATCTTAAAGATCTAGTGTGAAAAGGGTATTACACTTATTATGTTCATCAATTTCCTATCAGCGGTTGTAGGGATAGCCTTTTCTGATTATATCGGTAGAGTTCATGATTGGTACTGCACAGACGGCGTTCTGCACAGACTTTTTCTTTTCAAAGCTGAATTTAAGCTAAGGCGTTTGTCAGCAAGCTTTGTACGCCGACGACTGTATGTTAGTTTCAAATAGTCCTGAAGATATGCAGGATGCAATAACCTATTTGGCTACGTTAGTTACACGGTTTGGACTCAAGATTAGTTTGATTAGTTCGAAAACAGAATTCGTGGCCAGACCAACTAATGGTAACGCAATACCAGATTTCTTTTTCGGCGATGAAGTGTGGGGATCACAATAACCTTTGAATATTTAGGTAGTATATTTTACAACGATGGTAATCTGGACCCAGAGATAAATAATAGAATATCTGCTGCAACTAGAGCTTATGGCTACGGAAACGAGTTAAAATCAGGACTTAAGGTTACAAACTAACAGAGCGTGTATAAATCTGTCATAATACTTACACTGCGCTATGTATCTGAAACATGGATTCCATATCGACGGCATATTCTGAGCTAGATAAATTCCACTATTATATCAACGAATTATTTTGCAAATCAAGTGGCAAGATCATATAAACAATGTACGAGTATTAAACAAGCTCTGGCGTGCAGTATAAAATCACACTTAATCAGAAATAAACTACGATGAGTAGGGCACGTTGTACGTATGTCTGATGACAGCCTACGTAAATAACTGTTGTGAGCTGCAAGAAGGTCAACGGTATATTGGAGCTCCCCAAATGCGATATGTTCTGAAAAGCAGCCTAAAAACTACAAACTTGCTGAATAATAACTGGGAAACTCTAGCAACTAACTGCTGAAGAAAACCATTTTAAGATGCAGTTGCTGGATACGAACAAAGTCACCAGCAAGCTGTGAAGGCTTTTCTGCCATTTCAAGCCTGGCTTTAGAATATTCTTCTTTCAGTTTTCACAGCATGAAACTAAGTTCATTTTCTTCTTCTTCTTCTTCTTCTTCTTCTTCTTCTTCTTCTTGTACAGTAACCACTTGTTTTAATGTAATTATAATTTTTCGGTTATGAGAAGTTAAGTTCTGGATTGGATATACAAAAAAAAAACTTATTTAATGTTTTAGCCTTTATAATATTTATAGCTCACGCAGTATAATTATAAATTTTTAATTATTTTCAACAAGTAAACTCCACATTTGATCGATATGTGTTGAAAAGTCTTGTAAATATGCCAAAAACATTCATAACAAGTAGCAAATATATTCTGAAGCCGGCAACACACGTAACTCCATACTTGAGAGGAATACTTGTACAAGTTTATTATACAAGTGTACTTGACGGCTATATAGCCTTCACACGGCACAAGTATACTTGAAAAGTGTCCGTGTACACTTGAATCATGTTGTCGACACACGATGATGCACTCGTTTTAGTTCTTAATAAGACATAAATAAATAAATGCATAACTAAACAGCGAAAAAAAAAAAAGGAAAGAAACGTAACCTGTAGTGAAAAGAGTGGCTGAAGAAAATGAAAAGCTATTCACACTCTAATCTATTAAATGAATAGACAATATTAGTGTGTCGTCACATACTATGCTGTAATCTGACAACGGTTTACTTCGGAATTTTTTATCTGATATAAAATATATGTGTCATTACCTTAATTTTACGATTATTTTCAATTTCTGAGCAAAAATTACATATCTTTGATAAGTATACACTAATATAGGTTTGAAATACATGATTTTCGTAAAGAATATATTTTCTGTTATACACCAATATATACAGTTCAGATACTTTATGTTATAGAATCATGTTTTTATAAACATATAAATAAGGATACAAAGATATATTTATAGGTTACGTTTTTAATTAATATGAAATTCAAAATATCTTTAGTATTTATTTAATTAAAACTAAGTAATTATTAATATTTTGTTTCAGAATGCATAATGGTGTAATGTTTTGCTCTAAATGCAACCATTACGGCCACATTCATAATTGTAATTTTTTTCGTTTTCTGAGATGAAAATGAAAAACAAGAATGGATAAAATAAGAACACAATATTGTTCCTTCAAACCGTTTAGAAATCATAAACAGACTTATTGCTACGTTACTTGCCATAATAACGATTATTAACGAAAAAATTTCAAAATTAACCTTCAAAGTAATATTGTTCTGCAAAAATAATGACATATTAAATTATAATGTGTAAAATAATAATTTGAATAAATAAATATTAACTTGTAGCTTTGTTGTGAAGCATTCTCTTACTTGAAAACATAATTTATACTTTCAAAATACCATAAAAAGAAAAAAACTTTATCATAACCACATGATCAATTTAAAAGAAAACAAACGGCTAAACTGAAGCCTATTTTGTGACGTATTTACTAATATGGTCTTTTGATAATGTTTAAGCTAATCTAGTCATCTGCTGTGTGCAGCCTCTCTCTCTTATTGTGGTAGTCTTTTGATTTTATGATCCACAACATAGTCGCTTTTGTAAATATGAAAACTCGTAAGTTTTTCAAAAATGTCCCGATTTCTTCCTCGAATACTGTGCGTCAATCCGCCAAACTAGATATATCATTCATCCAACTACTCTGAATTTTCGTTCACGACTGATTCAGACTTGCATAAGTCTATTGTCGGCCTTGGTAGCGTAGAGGTAGCACTCCTGCTTCACGAGCCAAAGGTCCCGGGTTCGAATCCCGGTCAGGGCATGGATGTTTGTAAAACACAGTGTAATTGGGACATTTAGTCCTGTTCTGTGTTTTTTTTTTTTTTTTTATAGTCTATGTTTCACCTACACATGCTCAATTACCGTATTTTTCGGACCATAAGATGCACCGGACGATAAGACGCACCCCAAATTTATGAGATAATTTTTAGAAAACTTCGATAACTATTTCGATATTTTCCAAGCACCATAACGTACCAGCAACATTCTGTTCACCTCCACTTTCTGTACTATCACTCGTCTCGTTAATGTCACTGTTCGTATTATATTCGTCTATTGATGTACTACTCAATGCGTTGCTTATACCGCATTACGCATGGTAAAAGACTTTATAATCGTCTTTTTTGCTTGCCATGAAATTTTTACCCAGGTACTTCTGAAATTGTCGTCCGTTTTATACGCCCTGTTGCTGCAAAATCGTGATTTGTCTTTTATTCGTTGGTTCCACTCTTCCCGCATTGACTTGTAAGGCTAGGGTTACACTGTATCCGTGCGTGCGGTAACGAGCGTTTACACTGAACGTTCTTGTTCTGATCCGCGTATGGGTGGTTTCAGTAAATACGTGCGATTTGCCTTTCATTCAAATTAAACTTATTTACTTCACTTATTTTATTTTAAATATCTGTTACTGAACAGCAAAAACAACATTATATATAGTAATAAAACAAATTATTTTTGTTCTATGCGTTTTTAGATGAATATTTGGGGAGTTACGGGGTTATCTTGAAACATCTCCATTATTGTAACAGCAAAAACGTGTATGACACAAATTGTTTAGAATAAAAAAAAACAAAAATTATTGTCGTGAAAAAAAAAGTACCTAAGTACTTTTTCATCTGGATGAATAATAATTTTTACGTGAATTCTCAAAAAAAAGACAGACAGAAATTAATTTTTTGTTGATTTATTCGGTCAGAATCAAACCTATTTGTTTCTGTAAAACATCAAAGAAATGAAGAAAACAAACTAAATAAATAAACAGGTAAATAACGAAATAAAAAATTCCCAAAACTCATATTTTTGGCCTGCTGGATGCATCAAAAAATGACATGTTTGTGCGTCGACGCAAGATACCGCACGCAAGTATGCATGTACTGTAACCATGCTCATTTAACTTCGTGTGTTTGTTTTGTTGTCAGTTCTCGTGCATTCAAAAAATCGCACGTTTCCGCATCCATTGTAACTGCACACTAAGGCTTCCAGAAATGACAGCTAATTCTGTATTCATTTCTATTATATTTTCTTGGTTGATTCTGTTTTATACGCTCTGAATTGATTACACACAGGGCCGGAGGAACGCAGTCTGCAGGGTATGCCAGGCGCTTGATGCCAGAGGGCGCGCCAAGTTTAACGTGAGGACCTTTTTTTAAGACCTTTTTTTTAGGTCTTCACATGAAATTTAGAAGAGAAGACCTTTTTTTTAGGTCTTCACTTGAAATTTAGAAGTAAAGACCTTTTTTTCTTTTTTAGTTCTTCACTTGAAATTTAGAAGTAAGGACCTTTTTTTTAGGTCTTCACTCCCTGTTTGAGGGCGCTCCATTAAATCTTGCATACGGGCGCCCAAGACCCTTGCTCCGGCTCTGATTACACACTACCATCGCACACTTTTTGAACAACGTACCTTCGGACCATAAGACGCACTTCGACTAAGTCGATTTTTCTGCGTAAAAAGGTGCGTCTTATGGTCCGAAAAATACGGTATACTTGTGCAAGTATACAGTAAGAAATTCAAACATTTTCATAACACTTTTATAGTATTTCCAAAATGAAATGGCCACTCTTGTTAAGAAGCTTAACAATGCAGTAATGGGTTTATGGCAGTAATCCCAAGACTTATTGCAGAAAAAAGAATATAAGAGGTATTAAGGGAATTTTAAATTTAAATCGAATAAATGTAACACTAGTTCAGTTGAAGTTTCTTAAAAACCATTAATGATATTTTCCAAATTTATAATCCTATTATTTCAAAATTTTAGGAGTTGTTATACTTGTTTGTTAGTTAATTTTCAACGTTCATAGCGTGCATACATTAACAACATGGCTCTTTGGCGACCATGTGATTTTCAAGAAATTCCTAATTTCTGTTGTGAAAATAGTGAATCTGTGCAAGGTGATTTGGAGGAAGAAAATGTGGGCGTTGACGTGGAATGCGAAAATGTGGATGTTGACGTGGAATGCGAAAATGTAGCTACTAAAGAAAAATGTCATTTGTCAGAAGATTGCAAAGTTCTGATACTGAACGTTTATAAAAAGTTAGTTTCGGAAGGTAATGACAAACTTATACTTAGAACTGCGGAATTAACTAGTGTTCCATACAGAACAATTCAACGTATCATTGTTAGTGACAAAAATTAGCACCGAAAACGACCCGATTTACAAGTTTTCAAGAAAATAGATAGTTTGTCTAAAATAATAATATATAAAATATTCGAAAAATATAGTGTTGACCGTGCATCTTTTAATAAAAAAGTTGGAAGAAGATGGAATAGAAATTTCATACAAAGTTAGCCATATGTATAATTATTTGACGTTGCTAGGATTTATTTTTGTTGCAAAAAAAAAAGATTTTTGTTTGTGCAAATTTGAAGTATTTAATATCAACTATAAAGACTTTAAAACAAAACGATTTTTAAACATGCCTATATTTATAATTCCTAAGCCTGTCCTAATTCCCGTCCTAAGCCTGATAAAAATGTGAACGAATGTCATGTGAGTATATTCAGTTCATTCTAAATAGCATATAAGAAAACACGTTTATTTTAAATAATTATAACGGTTCTGGCAACTATTATTAACAGAACCATAAACTCAGCAGGTATAATGGTTATACTGTCAGTCATTATTGGAATCAATAAGTGAGGGTGGCCATTTTATTTTAGAAATATTATACTTGCAAAATACTTGTGCATTATTATCATACACACGGTCATGTATACTTGTACAGTAAACTTGTACAATTATTCCACTCATGAATGCACGTACGTGTGTAGCCATCTTAATGTGATTAATTAATTATGATGTGTTTATATTTTCCTTAAAATTGTAAGTATGATTGGAGTACAACTGTCCAAACGATTAACTGGCTTGAATGTGTCTACAAATCAAAGTAATAAACTTTGCTAATCGGTTGAACTTATGCAGAGAAAATTTCTTATGATTAATTTATTTATTATTATTTTTTTTTTTTTTCTTTGAAAATCAATGATAAAAACGAATTGAAAAGATGTCAATATTTATATTTTACACATAAAGCCATATTAAATTTAGTTCAGAGCCTAAATACGTCCTAACACTAATATTTACCCATAAGATGGATATCGGAATTCTGCTGAGATCATTTGAGTCTTTTTATCTGAAACATTTTTGGGAGCATTTTGAGCAAATAAACACATTAATGTGCTTATTGAGTCAGGTACAAATACATATTCACCTTGACAATAGAATGAAATATTACGAATATTATATTTATTTGACGTACAGCGAACCACCGCAAAACATTACCAACATTATATAACGAATAGATATGAAATCAAGTGAATCATTCTATTATAAACAGGTCAAAATATTGATATCAATGATATAATGCACATATGAATGCAGCATGAATGTGAGCGGTAATTTTCAAATGTAAATTTGATATATTGATATTAAACTCAAGTTGCATATAAACTAGCAGCCATTGTTTTCCGTATATATTATACGATTAGTTTATTTAATGTCCGCAAATGTTTCTAGCTCAAAAAAAGAGAGAGTTGCATTAAGCTAAATAGCTTAGCGCCTAACAAAAGACTGATGTAATTTTTGAGTATTTTTGAATTGAGATTTTTATTTATTTATTTATTTATATTTATTTAGCCACACCAACAGGACACAAGGTCCCAATAATAGGGTGGCACTATTTACATAAATTACAATTATTAAATAAATTTAACTAACATCAGTGGCGCAGCCAGGATTTTGTCTTGGGGAGGGCCGAATCCAATTTCGAGGGCACGCGGGCGCAGACGGCCCTCAACCTCATTTTTTGTGGCCCCTGAAGCAGTAATCAAAATCACTTGAGCTTAGTTAGGGGAAAAATATATTTAAAAATTTAAAATATACTCTCTTCCCCTTTTCTGTTTATAAAAAAATGTCAAGAAACCCTTCAGGATATTTAAAGCTCCGTCACTGCTTATCATTTTGTATGTAAAATAGACTGCGACCCAAATCAGTTCGACACCCCTACTGTTGGATATTAATGTTTATATCAAATAATAATTCCATTATTTGTTGATAAAAAAAATGTAATTGTTAATCCATGTATCAAGAACTTTCACTTGATTTTTTCTTCGATAAATACATATTTATTTATATTTTTCGTGGGATATATTTTTGAAGTTTCAATATTTCTCTTACTTATGTTGAGTTCTCTAAATCAGCCGCTTGACCACAATTTGTACCGAACGAACAGACTCATGTGACGGAATAATGATTTCTTGATTATACCTACGAAAACCTAAAAATAACATTTAAATGTATTTTCACTTGAACAATAATTATGTCACTTTATCAAGAGTAGGCAATCTTAAAAAAATGTTTACTTATACGAAAAAAAAAAAAAGCCAATATTGTTTACAATGTAGTAATTTAAAAATTAACTACTGCGCAGCACCGTGTAATCTGCTGGTTCTGAGAGGGGCCCAGGCCCGTCGCCCCCCCCCCCTTGGCTGCGCCACTGACTAACATAAATAGTAAATACGTATGTATAGTAATACAGAACTTTGTACAACACACAGGGCAGTTACAAGTGAATCCGTATAGTTCTAAATATTATAGAAAGAAAACAGAAAAAGAGAGCTTAGTAGAGGTTATAAACAACGAAGAGCAGATTTTTTAAATGTTGATATATTAGTAGTGAAAAGGTCTGGAAAGTTGGGGTTGCAGTGATATGAATTATATAATTCAGATAAACAAGAAACAGGTGAATTCGAAGCATAGCTTGTGCTTTAGTAAGAAACTAAGAGGAAATTATTATTTCTAATGTGGTAGGATGGATTCTGATGGAAAAGAAATCGAGCAATGGGGAACAGTCAATGACATTATTAAAAATTTTATAAACAATTGTCAAGTCGTTTAAGACCCGTCTTTTTTCCTTGGGTGTTAGGGTTGGATTAAAATCGGGAAATTTATAGTTCATAAATTTCACAAATTTATTTTGTACCTTTTCTAATCTGTTAATATAAGCAAAGTACTGTGGAGACCAGCATACGCTCCCAAATTGCATTTGACTACGCACGAGCGTTTTAAAAAAAGTCAGTACTGTATGTGGATTTTTGAAATTGCGACTTGTGCGAATAACAAAGCCCAACATTTTTAGCGATTTTTTCGCAATATTGTTAATGTGGACGTCAAATAAAAGTTTACTATCCAAAGTTATGTCTAGATCTCTCACCTCAAAACATCATCCGACGCAGAGCAACTGAAGAAGAAATGAACTGAAAATACAGCATTACAAAAAATTGCGAGAAATTATTTATAAATTTACCCGTAGATATTGCAAAATATTAATTTTTTATATTTACGACAAAAACGTGTATAATAAAAATCGTTTAAAGTAACATATTATCTGGCTTACTCGAGTGCGGTCGGATAGTCCCTACCAAATTAGTTTTGAAGATCGCAATAAAATAATAAAAGTTAGGGAGCTCATAAAATTACAATATAAGTGATATAACTAGGCGTGTCAATCCATAGCCGTGGGATTAGTTTTTCACATTACGCATCTTACTTAAAGAATTAACAAAAACAAGTATACTTATTTATAGTTAGTACTTAAACGTATGTATGCGCCACTGACCGTTGACTGTTTACAACGTGGTTATAAACATGAACCTTAGTTCTTTTGTAGTTTAACAATGTGATTATTGTTATACGGGATAATTGTTTTATGCCGATCTTCAAAAATAATTTGGTATGTTCTTTACCACGGCCTCATCTATCTCCTACTATAAATAAACAAGTGCACCCGTTGTCAACTGTGTTGGCAGATATATCATTACCTTAATGTGGAACTTGCTCGACGCCTCTGACTGTTTTCTCTAGCCATACGTCTTACTTCATTCAATTCATATTGAATCAACTCTTCACCCATTATTAAAAACTGGACTATACTCTATCTCCGAAAGACTAATAGTAATAAAATTTATTATTTGTAAAAAGTTATTGTATTATCACACAGAAGCGGTAAAACAAAAGCGACAAAATATGAATAGTTCGAAACGAAATATTTTTAAAAACAACCGAGTGTGCCGCACATATTATATGGGAATACTAACTAGGATTAAACACAATAGACCATAAAAATTTGACCCTAAAATTTTGAGGAATAAAATGGTCACATGGCTGTGTTTAATGATATGATAAATATGGTCACAGGCGTGCGTTTAATAAAATGATAAATAGTAATATAGAAATACACAAAACCAAATTAAACGTGTTTAAAATGTGCACGCCACTGGTAACTGCCTGACAAAATGATTTATTACTATCAGTCTTTCAGAGATAGAGTATAATCATAAGTATTTTTCCGAATTATTTATTCACAGACTTTTTAAGATGGGAAAACGATTAATTTTTACTCAGTGCATTACATTTATATTGTTAAAACTAAAAATGATTTGAGACGTTAGTTTATGCCTACGAAACATTAGACATTTCTCTATATAAATATATTCGTAAATTCTTCTAGAATAAATCTGCAAAATATTGTTCATATCGGTCAAAGGATATAGCAGTGTCTAGAGTTTCTTGTTTATGTCTGCAAAACCCTAGATATTTCTATATGTAATTTTATTTGTAGATTCTTAGTTTATATCGGTTAAAAGATATAGGAGTGAGTAGGTATTAGGACGATTGAGCCTGGGAACCAAATTGAGGCGTGGAAACTTTCGTTTTTACCTAAAACACAAAAATTTAACGTTTCGATAACGTTTTTACCTAAATCAACAAAAAATCGAGACCGTGGGAATTTTCTTATCAGTGCGGCATCCTTTGATGTTGCCGACACCTGGCCAGGTGTTAATTACAGGTGTGCAATCAGGCAGGGGCGTACTCAGAAAAGTTAAAATGCAGGGGCGTACTAAACATTAAATAAAATTTTAAATTTTGACTCGAAAATTCAAGATGGGGTAATAGGGCCTTGGTCCAATAGGGCCAAATCGAGACCGTGGGAATTTTCTTATCAGTGTGGCATCCTTTGATGTTGTCGACACCTGGTCAGGTGTTAATTACAGGTGCACAATCAGGTGACCAGATCAGGTACGGAGCCAGCGCCCGAGGCTACTGCGCCTAGCTAAGCCTAACCTGGGGTGGCGCGTGAGATACTGTTTTTACCTAAATCAGCAAAATTTAATTAATCGAGCCTGGGAACTAAATCGCGGCCGTGGGAATTTTATTATCAGCGCGACGTCCTTTGATGTGGCCGACACCTGGCTAGGTGTTAATTACAGGTGTGCAAGCAGGCAGGGGTGTACTCAGAAAAGTTAAAATGCAGGGGCGTTCTAAAATTTAAATAAAATTTTAAATTCTGACTAGAAAATTCAAGATGGAGTAATAGGGCCTTAAGAAATTAAAATTCAAAATGGCGTAATAGAGGACCTTAAGATGCAGGGACGTACTAATTCGGACTCGAAAATTCAAGATGGGCAATAAGGAAAACGTTAGAATGAGAACCAACAGCAACGCTTAGCCGTAAATGTCTGTTAGAGAGCAACACAATTGCGGGTTTTGCAAGCCCGTCTAACCATCGTGTCTAAGACAAAATACTGCCCTACGTGTAGGGTGCAAGCATCAAACTGTCAAAGTTCTCTTTCTATTTTACCACGTCGAGTATTTACAATACTGATGAATAATACTTTACCTAGGTAACGTTTCACTACGCGTTCGATGGGCCCCTCGGTCGTGTGAGTGTTCTCTGATTTTTTGCTACTATCATCTCGGTGGTTTGCCTTATTAGAGCTGGAGCCCTCCCCCCCCCCCCTGTGTTAAAAGAGAACCAACAGCAACGCTTAGCCGTAAATGTCTGTTAGAGAGCAACACAATTGCGGGTTTTGCAAGCCCGTCTAACCATCGTGTCTAAGACAAAATACTGCCCTACGTGTAGGGTGCAAGCATCAAACTGTCAAAGTTCTCTTTCTGTTTTACCACGTCGAGTATTTACAATACTGATGAATAATACTTTACCTAGCTAACGTTTCACTACGCGTTCGATGGGCCCCTCGATCGTGTGAGTGTTCTCTCATTCTTTACTACTATCATCTCGGTGGTTTGCCCTATTAGAGCTGGAGCCCCCTTGTGTTTAAAATTTGCAGCAGTTACAACACTGGACTTCAACTCTAGTAACTCTGGACTTCAACTAAAGATTAAGACCAAAAAACATAGTGGTCTATTAGAAACATTGAAAAGAGATAAATGACTTCCTGTTAGCAACAGTACATTTGGAGAAAAATAAAACAATACAAAGAAGATGCAATTTAGCGGTTTTATGCATCACAGTTAAACACCTACGCAATATTCGGAGAATTTCTTTATCTCGATTGAACACTCCATTCGGTTAAGATAAAAGTTAGTAGTTGCAATTAGGTTGTAATTATCATTGATTCTATGGGTAAAATAAGCGAAAATGAACATTCTTAAAATTTTTCTTTATCTCTCTCTTTCTCTGTCTCTTTGTCTATTTCCGGGCTATAAATACTAATATTTGGTGATGATGATTAGTCATTCTTTATTTAATCGTTAAAGAACATACACGTCAGCTATTAAAATGGAAAATTTTACAATTGTGAAAGATTATAAGAAAGTAATTAAGCGATTTAATGTACAAGGACGAACAGTTGAGTTTAACATTAAACCTATACCAGAGGGGCAAAGCCCTGTTGCGTGGATACGAAGCGCAATTGAAAACATAATTTTACACGCTACATCAAATGTGGAGCCAAATGATAAAGTTGGATTTTCATTTTGTAGCAAAGATTTGAAAAAGGGGCAGGGTTGGAAAAACTTTCTAGATGCTTCTGCAGTTACTGTGGACGATGTTTGGAATGTGCTATCGGGCATATTTCAATCAAATTCTACAGGACTAAACACAGACACGTTTTGCCTTGGTAATAATAATATTATACTTTATTAAATAAATATATTAATTTTTAATTTATTTAGGTGTAACAACAGTGCGATTACCTACCGGTACGGGCAACAACAGGCGAAACAAGTACAACACTTTTAATGAGGAATGCGCGATGCGTCGAGGCATAATTAGCATACAAAATAAAGACAATTTATGCCTACCTCGCGCACTAGTTGTTGCTATTGCGAACGCAGAAAAAGATGTTAATTTTATTAAAGTGCGGAAGGACACAGCAAAGCTGCAAACAATTAGAGTTTTAAAGTTGATGGAAGACGCAGCTGTAACCATTTCCGTAGAAGGCACAGGGATACCTGAACTACAGCAGTTTCAACGTTACTTTGCCGGTAAATATAAAATTTGTGTTTATCAATACGGATGCAAAGGAAGAGATGTTGTATTCGAAGGAGAGAGCATCAACGACGACGACCAAGCAATTTTTACGTTAAATCTCTTGTATTACAACGGGCACTACAATGTAATCACTTCGCTAACCGCCGCATTTTGCTGTGGTTATTATTGCGAACGCTGCCACGTTCCGTACAACACCAAAAACGATCATAGATGCGGAGGCATGTGTCAAGCATGTCAGCAAATTCCAGCGTGTTTGGCTGATATTAAAATAAAGTGTGATGATTGCTGCCGCTGGTTTAAAAGCAAACAATGCTTTGATCACCATGTAAAACCGAATTCTTTGGGTAAAAAATCCGTATGTAACCAAATTGTATGTTGCTCTATTTGTTTAAAAACTATTAGTTCGGGCAGGGTGCATATTTGCGGAGAGGTGTATTGTAAAATTTGCAAAAGACATGTTCCACAAGATCACATGTGTTACATGCAAGTCGATACTGGCTCTCCTAAAACTAAAGACTTTTTGTTCGTGTTTTACGATTTGGAGACGCGACAAGAGAAAATAATCGATGACAATACAGTCGAGCATGAGCCCAATCTTTGCGTTTTTAAACAATGTTGTGATAAATGTATAGATGAAAAAATATATTTATGTCAAAATTGCGGGGTTAAATTACAGATTTTGAAAAACAATGTTATTGAGAGATTTATGATTTACTTACTAAATGCAAGGAAAAAATTTAAAAATATTGTAGTAATAGCTCATAACGGTCAAGCGTTTGATCATCAGTTTGTCTTAAGCTATATTTTGACAAGAATCGATTTAACCCCGGAGTTGATTATGCGGGGTACAAAAATTATTTCGATGGTTTTGGGTAACATAAAATTTTTAGACTCGTTAAATTATTTCCCAATGGCACTAGCGAAATTGCCAAGAGCATTCGGCCTTGGCGACAATTTTAAAAAGGGGTATTTTCCACATTTTTTTAACACCAAAGGAAATGAAAATTATATTGGTCAAATGCCCGATTTAAAGTATTATATTCCGGATACAATGAAAAAAGATGAGCGTACCAAATTTTTGAAATGGTACGAAGAGCATAAATTCGAGCAGTTTAATATGCAGCGCGAATTTATTGATTATTGCGTTTCGGATGTCAACATTCTCTCACAAGCATGTTTAAAATTTAGAGAACAATTAATTTCTACAGGAAACGTTTGTCCCTATACAGAAGCGTCTACAATAGCATCGGCATGCAATAAAGTATTCCGCCGCAATTTTTTACAACCCAATACAATCGGTATACTTCCAAAAGGAGGGTATCGTTGTTGCGATATTCAATCTAAAATTGCAACCCAGTGGCTTATTTGGGAAGAACACACGCAAAAAATTAATATTTTACACGCAGCAAAGCAGAAAGAGGTTAGATTGGGCGGGTTAAAAGTTGATGGATACTGCGAGCAAACTAACACAGTTTTTGAATTTCAAGGGTGCTATTACCACGGGCACCCTGAGTGTCAAAAATTTTCTAGAGATAAACCATTACACGACAATCCCACAGAAACTCTTAATCAGCGCTATGAGTCAACGGTGACTAAAACAAATAGACTCGAGGCGTTAGGGTATAATGTTCTTCAGATGTGGGAGTGTCAGTTTCGACGATAAGGCCTGAAATTGAAAAATTTACTAACGCATCTCCCTTAATTACAAACGCTCCCCTAAACCCCCGCGACGCGTTTTACGGTGGTAGAACCGGTAACACCAAAACATACTACAAATGTAAAGCCGGAAAGGAAATTAAGTATATAGATATTTGCTCTTTATATCCGTGGGTGTGTAAATATGGGAAGTATCCTGTTGGTCACCCCACTGTATATCTGGGGGAGGAATGTCCGTCAGACTTGACAGGAGTTGACGGTATAATTAAATGTACTATTTTACCGCCACAAAATTTATATCATCCTGTGTTACCTTTAAAATTAAATAATAAATTAATGTTCACGCTTTGTCGCACATGTGCACAAAATTTAAATACACGCGAGTGTGTACACAACAATAACGAGCGTGAAATAACAGGTACATGGGTTATAGACGAGGTTATAATGGCTCAGAAGAAAGGATATCAAATGGTTAAAATTTATGAAATTTGGAAATTTGAGATAGTACAGCTCGATAAATCAAATAATATTGAGGGTCTGTTCACTAGTATGATGAATAACTTTTTAAAAATTAAACAACAGGCCTCGGGCTGGCCTTCGGGGTGTGTGACAAAAGAGGAAAAAGACGCGTATATTGAGGAATTTTTTAATCAAGAGGGAATTAAATTAGAATTTGTAGAAATTTCAGAAAACCCTGGGTTAAGAGCACTGGCAAAATTAATGCTCAATTCTTTTTGGGGTAAGCTGGGTCAACGGGAAAATCAACCAAAAACCAAAATAGTAAATAAGCCCGATGAATTTTTTAATATGATGTCTGACCCCGGAATTATTGTCAATACCGTACTCCCAATCAACGATAATACACTTGTTGTAAATTACGAACATGTAGAGGAAACCTACGATGTATTATCGACTGCAAATGTCTGTTTAGCAGCGTATACTACAATCCAGGCTAGATTAAAGTTATACGAGTATTTGGAACATTTAGGTGAAAGAGTTCTGTACTATGATACAGACTCGGTAATTTTTGTTTCAAAACCAGGGTATGTTGACCCTGCGCTGGGAAATTGCGTAGGTGACATGACGGATGAATTGTCGGGATACGGGGCTGGAAGTTATATTACAGAATTTGCTTCTGGTGGACCTAAATCGTATGCATATATTGTATATTCCCCGGGGTTAAATAAATATACTGAAGTTTGTAAGGTGAAGGGAATAAGTATTAATTACGAGGTTGAAAAGAATGTAAATTTTAATTCGCTAAAAGAAATGATAATAGAAGACGCGGAACCTAAAAAAATTGCGTTTAAAGCCATACGTAGGACGCAAACTCACGAAGTTGTTACACGTAGTGAGGAAAAACTTTTTAAACCCACTTCGTGTAAAAGAAAATTTGATGGGTATAATTCAGTACCGTACGGGTATAAAAAGGCGCGCATTGAATAAATTTGCGCGTATTTTTAATTATTTAACTATTAATATAATTGTACATATGCTGTGTTTAACTATTATTATAATAATTATCGCATATAAAATTAAAGTATACTTTAAGCTACTTGATTGTTACTATTTTTTGTTCAAATGAAAATTATAAAATGTTGAAATAGTGTACTTTTTGCGCTCATCAAAGCTGTGTGTCATATAAAAACATTTCACATACAGCTGATGGACGTAATAATACACAATTATTCTATTCGATTTTGTTGGAATAAATACGTACTATTTGTATCAGATCAATAAAAAGGTGACGGTCAATATAATTGTACATATATAGGGTCTAGTTATTATTATAATAATTTTTGTGTATATTTTAAGCTATTTAACTGTTACTACTTTTGTTAAATTGTATTATTATTTATGTTTGTGTATGTACTAATAAATATTTTATACATTGTATTTTTAGTTAAAATTTTCCTCACCGTATTATTTATACACTGTTTTTAACGAAATATATAAAAACAATTAATTAATTGTTTATAAATTGAATGAGTGACTATTTTCAAGTTATTAACGAAAAACAACTGTCATGTATACTTTGTAAAAATGTATAATATGCACAAAAATAAATCATTTAACTCAGCACATCGGTGGAAAGATACACAGAACTAATGTCGATGGATCACAAGATTATTTTAATTCCTACAAGCGTAGCGTAGTGGTAACACACGCGTTCTGCGGTGCTAAGATCTCAGGTTCGAATCCCATTCAGACAGGGAATATTTCACAGAATAAAAATTGTCCTGGTCAATTGCCGAAGCAGCAAAGGCCGTAAAATTAAAAGTGTCTCTTGACTTCGACCTTTATTTAAATAATAAAATAAAATAAAAATAATAAAGTCGGTTAATAGGGGATACGCATAAATTTTATTTTTCTTAAAAGTACATTTTTTTTTTTGATAATTTAAGTTAGTTATGTCACCTAACAAAACAAAAAATCACATTTTAATTAATATTTCAGCCAAATTTTTAAATTAAAATATTATAAATTTGAAATAAGCCTACCAAAGCGCGAAGGTTGCCGAGTAAATATGACTGAGCATGACGTCAAACCCTAGACGGCCCCAGACTACAACATAATCTTTACGTGTGTATATTGTATTGTTCGAGAGTATTGTATTTGTTTTTAAACAATTTTTCACGCATTTATTATTAATATGACAGATAAAGATTTTACTAGGGCTCAGAGTGACAATTAACCCGACATTGATTCTTTTCTTCCTTTTCTTTTATTTTTCACCATTAGGTAATGAAATAAATTGTTTTTGTGGAGTTCTAAACAAAGTATTTGTTCACATCGGTACTAAACAATATTTTCGATGTTTCGAAGTATTGGGCCTTGGATCTTCCATGTTTTATATATTTTAATATATAATTTAATTCGGTAAAGATGTAGAACAACTTTATTTTAATTAAAATCACTCTAACTTTACACAATCTATAAAGTTATACAAGCAATTAAGTTCACGACAGACTGTGTACCGTGTCGTCTACGCTGTAGACTGGGTAGGCTGTACGCAGTACACTAGGTAGGTTCTGACGTCACACATGGTTTTTGCGCACTACATACATTTATGATTTTTAAGCCTTCAAATTAAAAAAATGCAAATCTGTGTTTATGTTTGTATGCAACGAAAGGAATATAATAAAAATAAAAAATCATGCCTACCCCTATTGCCGAAGCAGCAAAGGCCATAAAATTAAAAGGTGTATCCTGGCTTCGGCCTTTATTTAAATAATAAACTTAATACAGTTCTTCATAGAAATCCAGACCTTCGTATATTAACACAAATTTATTTCGATTTTTAAAACATTGTGTCTCAATTGAACACTCGGATAAAATTTCGGTTAAAATTTTAGTCAGTGCAACATTGTTTAAAAATTTCTCTCTCTCTCTCTCTCTCTCTCTCTCTCTCTCTCTCTCTCTCTCTCTCTCTCTCTCTCTCTCTCTCTCTCTCTTTCTCTCTTCTCTCTCTCTCTCTCTCTCTCTCTCTCTCTCTCTCTCTCTCTCTTGTCTATTTCCTGACTATAAATACTAATTACATACATTTATTAATTTTGTATTAAAATATCTATTACAATCTAATTTTGTATGACATTTGATCATAGTAACGTATTACAGAATGAGACAGGCATAAGCTGTTCACTTTGTAAGGACAAACCAGATCTGGTTATATTGGTTATTTTATATTGTAATACGTATTTTAAAAGTCAATTATAAATATTCCTTACGATGTAAAACCGAGATTGGATTAATTGGTTCTGATAATTTTTAAGTGATATTTTTATAATTTTTAAATACCAACATGACATACAGTTTTAAAGGTGCAAACTATTGAAAATAAAATTTCCTCTTAGTTTGTTCTTACAAAAGTGAACAGCTTATAATATTCGCCGCTTTTATATTTATATATTTGTCAATTACTGTTAGTTATTTTCTCTTTCTCTGATATAAATTATTTTTGATTAAACCTGGAATTAACGACTGCTAGGTTAGTCAGGATGATAAAACTGCTCATCATTTCTAGGATAAATATTTAATAACCATAAGTATTTTATCATCTTCAGTAAATAGAATGTATATATTACAGGCATAAACCTGCAATTTATTAATAAAATATTTATTTTGATTTGATTCAATTTATTTAGTTTATTAATAACTTCTTTGCCTATTCACCTGTCAATTCACATGACAATGATTTTCTTTTCTAAATAACATACATAGTTATTCTTTGAAATTTTCTGCAATATACCTACAAAAATAACATTAATGTTAAAAAATACATACCGAAATTAATTTTACAAGATCTTATTTTAAAAATATTGTATTGTTTGTAAAAATATTCTGATTATGTACTGATTCTGACATGTACCCATATTATGACTCAATATTTTATAACCCTCTTCGAATGAATATCCATGAATATAATATAAATGCGAACCAATCTTTATATAGAGGAACCTGTTGAAATAACAACTATAACAACACAAACATCAACAGTAGCAGCTGGCTAATAGCCAAAGCAGCTAAAGCCAACAAATAAAAGGAAAAAAAAACAGTAGCAACAACCAAGGAAACCAAGGAAAACAACGAAAACTGCAAAAGATGAGACGTTTTACTTGTTTTCCTTGTTTTCTTTGGTTGATGCTACTGTTGATATACTTGTTGTAGATGTTACTTTGAAATTATTGGATTATTTTTAATAATATTCTGATTATGTACTGATTCTGACATGTACCCATATTATAACTCAAAATTTTATAGCTCTCTTCAGATGAATATCCATGAAGATAATATAAATGCGAACCAATCTTTATATAGGGGAATCTGTTAAAAAAACAACTACAACAAGTACATCAACAGTAGCAGCTGGCTAATAGCCAAAGCAGCTAAAGCCAACAAATAAAAGGAAAAAAAAACAGTAGCAACAACCAAGGAAACCAAGGAAAACAACGAAAACTGCAAAAGATGAGACGTTTTACTTGTTTTCCTTGTTTTCTTTGGTTGATGCTACTGTTGATATACTTGTTGTAGATGTTACTTTGAAATTATTGGATTATTTTTAATAATATTCTGATTATGTACTGATTCTGACATGTACCCATATTATAACTCAAAATTTTATAGCTCTCTTCAGATGAATATCCATGAAGATAATATAAATGCGAACCAATCTTTATATAGGGGAATCTGTTAAAAAAACAACTACAACAAGTACATCAACAGAAGCAACTGGCTAATTAAGCTGCTTTAAGCCAAAGCAGCTAAAGCCAACAAATAAAGGGCGAAAAAAACTAGCAACAACCAAGAAAACTAAGGAAAACAACAAAAACTAAAAAAGATGAGACGTTTTCGTTGTTATCCTTGGTCTCCTTGGTTGTTGCTACTGTTTTTTCCTTTATTTGATGGCTTTAGCTGCTCTGGATATTAGCCAGTTGCTACTGTTGATGTACTTGTTGAAGTTGTTCTTTTAACAGGTTCCCCTATATAAAGATTGGTTCGCATTTATATTATATTCATGGATATACATTTGAAGAGGGCTATAAAATATTGAGTCATAATATGGGTACATGTCAGAATCAGTACATAATCAGAATATTTTTTACAAATAATACAATATTTTCAAAATAAGATCTTACTAAAATTAATTTCGGTATGTATTTTTTAACATTATTTTTTATTTTTGTAGGTCTTTAACACTACTCATTACTCAGAGATGAGTAGATCAAAATATATTGCAGAACAATTCAAGGATAATTATTAATGTTATTTAGAAAAGAAAATCATTGTCATAACAGGTGAATAGGCAAAGAAGTTATTAATAAACTAAATAAATTGAATCAAAATAAATATTTTATTAATAAATTGCCGGTTTATACCTGTAATATATACATTCTATTACTGAAGATGATAAAATACTTATGGTTATTAAATATTTGTCCTAGAAATGATGAGCAATTTTATCATCCTGACTAACCTAGCAGCCGTTAATTCCAGGTTAAATCAAAAATAATTTATGTCAGAGAAAAAGAAAATAACTAACAGTAATAGGGAAAATATTTTAAGATCGCTGCGCTGTTGCGGCATACTTGGAACTTCCAAAATAGACATTCATTACATATAATCATATGGACAATAACGTGAATTTTAGCTTGTGGTTTTTGTAATTTTGCTACAATATCAATACATGTTTTTATGCAGGGTAATCAGTGAAATATTATAACATCAAATATTAATAAATAAGAATAATTTTAGGCATGTTTTTATTAATTTTTAGGTTGAAATGGAGTTTTTAGGTTATTTAGGTTAGATTTTTTAGGTTGAAATGGATTTCTTTTAATCCACGAATTACACTCAGGTACACAGCAATAATAGTTCGACTTCGACATGATTTTTGTCTTGTCTTCCACTTTAGTTTAAGTTTATTTTCACTTATTATCACTCGATCACAGTAAAAAACAATTTAAAACTGATTTTAAAATAATATAAAATAACGTAAAACTTAACAAAACGTAACAATATAATAATATAATAACAACAAAACTATAGTAAAATGCAAAAATATATTTTGATTCCATATAACTCAATGTAAACAGCTCGATAGAATGTCTATTTCTCTAGTTGCTTAAAATCCCGCCAGATGTCATATCGCTTAGCAATTTTTCCCTATTGACAAATACATATATGCCGACCGGCGTAGCGTAGTGGTAACACATATGCTCTGCGTTGCGAAGGTCTCGGGTTCGAACCCCGTTCAAGCATGGAAATTTTCTCAAATAAAAATTGTCCTGGCTAATTGCTACAGCAGCAAAGGCTATTAAATTAAAAAAATAAATAAATACATATATAAATATAAAAAGCGGCGAATATTATAAGCTGTTCACTTTTGTAAGAACAAACTAAGAGGAAATTTTATTTTCAATAGTTTGCACCTTTGAAATTGTGTCATGTTGGTATTAAAAAAATTATACAAAATTTCAATTTCTTTTAAAATTATCAGAACCAATAAATCCAATCTCGGTTTTACATCGTAAGGAATATTTTTAGTTGACATTTAAAGTCCGTATTACACTATAAATATAACCAAAATAACCAGATCTGGTTTGTCCTTACAAAGTGAACAGCATATACCCGTCATATTCTATAATACGTAACTAGATCTGGTTACTTTGGTTACTGTTGTATATTGTAATATGTTGTATTCGCAATATTTTGATATTTTATTATCATGGGAGAATATAACCGACCAGTGGTGGACTGGCCCGCCGGGCCCTGTAAGGACCCTCTGTATTTTGGGGATAATTTACCCCAATTTTTGGATTTTATGATTTGGATTAGTACAAAATACCCATCGTACTATTTGACTGTCACAATAATAATTTTGAATATCACACGTCTACTCTGACTTTTTTATTTCTACTTTTTAAATCAATAAATTTGCTATTTCAGGTAAACTATATCTGTTCTCAATTGCTTTGGTAAAACAAGCAAAATTAAGCAGAATTTGGAAGGCTCACACTGATTGAGTCCGTAGAGTTCTCACACGAATAAAAGAAACATTTAGTGCATCCATCTTCTGGCACAAAAAATATGTTTGAAACCTCCAATACCTGTAAGAAAGGTACGCAACCAACGTGCACAGTATCAAACTGAATATTATATGTAGCAATATAGTGCAGCATGTGCAACAATCTCAAAATATCATCCAGTTTAATTTGTATTTAGGTCAAACGAATCTTTCACACATCTTTCATTTATAAAACCGAAGTTAAATCCTCAAGTGTTAACATTTTCCTGGCTTATAACCTTCAATTTAGTGAAACATGGCGAAACATTATAGTATTTCCAAAATGAAATGGCCAGTCTGGTTAAGAAGCTTAACAATGCCGTAATGGTTTATGGCAGTAATCCTAGGATTTGTTGCTGTAAAAAGAATATAGGAAGAATTAAGGGGATTTTTAAAATTTAAATTGAATAGATGTAACAGTAGTTCAATTGAAGTTTTTTAAAAACCATTAAGGATATTTTCCAAATTTATAATCCTATTGTTTCTAAATTTAGGAGTTGTTATACTTGTTTGTTAGTTAATTTTCAACGTTCATAGCGTACATTAACAAAACCGTTCTTTGGCGAGCATTTGATTTTGAAGAAATTCCTAATTTCTGTAGTAAAAATAAAAAGCTGATATAATAAATTTTTTAGAAAGAGGATACATGACAGAGGAAGAAATTCTTAATTTCTGTAGTGAAAATAAAAAAGCCTATACAATAAATTTTAGAAGAGGAAAACATAAAACAGTAAAAACATTTAAAACAGTAAAAACTAATAAAGTTAATTTAGAGTTATTAAAAAATTATCACGGAGAAACAATTTAAAAAACATTTGTAATTGACGAAAGGGCAAAAACAAGAACGTTGCAGTATTTTAAATTTACCGCCATATTATTGTGTTTTACCATATACAATTAATATGGAGCCAATTAAAAAAGGTAATGTGTGCCGGAAAAATACAACACCGACAGAAAGTGACATTGTAGTACAATTAATTAAGACCAAAACAAGTGCAATAAGTAGTGATTTGTGGAAAAATGTATAGAACATGTAAAGACAATTGAAACAATTTTATAGATTTACCAAATAAATCTTCAATAATTATTAATTTAAATGACAGTGGTAGTGATACAAACTCTGATAGTGATATAAACAATGATAATAGTGATAATGATTCATATTTTAATAATTTTAAAAATATCATAAATTGATAAGTTCAAAAAAAAAAAATTAATGATTTTTTTTTGTGTGTAAAGTATTTAACATAGACTATACAGACTTTTAAAACAAAACGATTTTTAAACATTCCTTTATTTATATTTCAAATATAGCCAGTTCTAAGTCTGATAAAAATGTGAAGGAATGTCATGTGAGTATATACAGTTCATTCTAAATATCATATAGGAAAACATGTTTATTTTAAATAATTATTACGGTCCTGGCAAGTACTATTAACAGAACCATAAACTAAGCAGGTATAATGGTTATACTGTCAGCCCTTATTGAAATCAATAAGTGAGGGTGGCCATTTCATTTTTGGAAATACTATACACCTCAAATTTTGCGCAATACTTCTTCGCGTTAGAGAGCGTTCGGTGCCTGTACCTACTAAATATCAAATAAGCTTGTGCCTAATAATTGCCATAAACTAAAATCGTTACTTTATTTAAAACATTTTATTGTTACAGTTATTTTTAACAAAAAAAAAAATTGTCGTTATAGCGTTTGTGTTTATGTTTACAATCCATAGATAAGTGACTCAACACATAATAATAATAATAATTATAATAAATAATTTATTTAATATTTTTTTTTAATGACAGATAGCAGCGTTTTTTTTTTTTTTTGAGGACACTGCTTTTTTATCGTAGTCTAAGCCTTTTTTTTGCGTATCATTAGAATAATCTGATAACATAACAAGTAATTAAGTTATTATTGCTACACTACTGTTGTCATAGTAATGTTAATACTGCATACTTTTCCAATAATTAACTCTACTTTTCTCTGCCTCACATCTCTGCCTCACAAAATTTGTTCTTAGTTTTATTAAACAATAGTATTGTTTCTTGCATACTTACTGAATGGTTAACATATTTGCTGTGATATAATTCTGCTCTTTTTAATACTTTGCTCAAGTTTCTTTTGGCTGAAAACAGTTAAATTCTGTCATAAATGCGTCCAGGCTCGTGACTGTGAATGTGACTAGTGCAACAACTCATCAAAATGCACTCAATTTTTCAACTTTCACTACACCACTGGATCAAAAATCACGATATTTATATTATTTTTTCACCCCACCTAGAGTTCCTTGCATTTTTATTTATTTATTTTATTATTATTATTATTATTATTATTATATTTTTTTGAAGAAAACTAATCAACTATTAATCAACTCTAGCCATTCTATTATCGTAGGCGTATCATAGGTAGATCTCCACTTTTGATGCTAGATTATTAACATTTTATTTTTAAATAATCACTATTTTTAATAAAATTCACGTATCAAAACAATTAAACAATTAACACAGTATGCCTCACAACCGTTCAAGGTGGCAGTCCTAATCTGAATATCTAATTCATTCCCATTCAGCATTTTTTGGGGTACTCAGCATTTTCAATAACTGACGCCAGAGAAGACCTCTTTGCCCCGCGATTATATGATAAACATGATCTGTTTATCAAACTTCACACCCACACTCCGATAGTGAAGTAACATTTCCTTACGATAGATAAAAAAGTTAAGAAACGCGCTGTCATCAAATTGGCGATTAGTTTAGATAAATTAGCGTCTTATTTGAAAAGATTCCGAGAAATGTATAACTAGACATGAATTTAAATTATTAACGAGGATGGGAATATTTTCGTATGAATACGTCGACTCTTTGGAAAAATTGAAAAGAACAATTGCCATCTAAAGAAGCACCATTTGTGCTTGTTTTCCATAAGAATCAATGTTAAATGGAATATAGGGAAGCAGAAGTGTAATTTGCACCTAACCTAAATGATTTTTATTTAACATTAAACGTAATTATTATTTATTTTATGTTTTTAGTATCTATAATATGAAAAAAGAAGATTAAGCTAGTGCACATATATTATTATTTTAATTTATTAAATGTAGCATTTTTATTGACTGTCTAATTTTTTATCAACTCACTCTGTGATATGCTAGATAGGTCGCAAACATCCGGTTACGTTAACTACACCTATTACTTCTGTAAAAATCTGCTGGAAAATTATTTCTTAAGGCGCCATCTTGTTATTATTATTTATAGAAATTATTAAAATTTTATTTAAAATTAGTACACCTCTACATTCTTAAATACACCGAGAATGTGTTTGAACTGTTTTCTTATAAAAATATTGTAAATTATTTTAGCATTTTTTCAATACCACAAAAAATACAAAAGTAATGATATTGTCACAAGTAAGGTATATATTATTAAATAGATAATATAGGGCGCTATTTTGAAATTATTTGTTCCCGTTTGTGACGTCAGGTCAACGATATCAGTAGTGTTTGTCCTCGATAGTCAACAAAACTAATTAACACGTGTTCATTATCTTATCATCTGCGGTTAGACTAAAAAGATAAGAATCCTTTTGATCTTTGCCGCCGCCCCGTGAAAAGATAAGAACCCTTTTGACCGAATTAACACGTGTTCATTATCTTATCACCTGCGGTTAGACCAAAAGATAAGAATTCTTTTGATCTTTGCCGTCGCCCCCGCAATAATATAAGAATCCTTTGATTCTTTCCGCCGGCGCCGCGAAAAAAGTCCTCACGGTCTCGGCGGCAAAAGATCAAAAGATAAGAATCCTTTGATCTTTGCCGCCGGCGCCTCCGCGCCACTTAGGTTAAGCTCAGCTAGGCGCAGTAGCCTCGGGCGCTGGCTCCGTACCTGATCTGGTCACCTGATTGTGCACCTGTAATTAACACCTGACTAGGTGTCGACAACATCAAAGGATGCCACACTGATAAGAAAATTCACACGGTCTCGATTTGGCCCTATTGGACCAAGGCCCTATTACCCCATCTTGAATTTTCGAGTCAAAATTTAAAATTTTATTTAATGTTTAGTACGCCCCTGCATTTTAACTTTTCTGAGTACGCCCCTGCCTGATTGCACACCTGTAATTAACACCTGGCCAGGTGTCGGCAACATCAAAGGATGCCGCACTGATAAGAAAATTCCCACGGTCTCGATTTTTTGCTGATTTAGCTAAAAACGTTATCGAAACGTTAAATTTTTGTGTTTTAGGTAAAAACGAAAGTTTCCACGCCTCAATTTGGTTCCCAGGCTCAATCGTCCTAATACCTACTGGAGTGTCTCGTTTATACCAACGAAAACGTAGACATTTATTAAAGAATAAATCTGCAAAATATTGTTCATATCGGTCAAAGGATATAGGGGTGTCTAGTAATATCCCTGATTTTAATGAGATTTCAACAAAAAAATATTATTTCATATCAAATACCTACAAAATTCTGAAAATTTTGAATATATCCACTTTACTCTTTTTTATTTTTAGCTTAGGGTATCGAAAATATTACTATAACTTTTTTTAAGGTTCCAATATATTAAATACAGATTGCTATGATAAACAATTATTTTGTCTTGTTGACAAAACTTATTTAAAACTGACAACACTATCTTTTTGACAACTGTATAAAATAGTTAAAAAATGGATGGAAGAATAGGAAGTACAAAATCAGAAAGCTGCATAGGCAAACTACCGCCAAATCCAAGTTTATGGAGAAGATTTAAACGATGTATGCACAAAATGATACTAATATCCGAAAAGAACAGCAGAAGAAAAATATATTTTCGAAGCCACAGTTCAGTCATAGAAGAAAGAAAACGACATATATATTCTAAATATTGGTACGTGATACATCCTTTTAGCCTCATGACGAAGTATCGTCAAATGTTTATGACAGTGGTTTGGTTCACAGTTTTGGCAAATGACATTTTCACCGTCGCCATGACAATGCGATTGGCTGAATACACCAATATTAATGTATTGAATGGTATCATTCTAGTAACGAACATAATATGTTTTTTGGATATGATATGCATCTTTTTGACAGGATATGTTCATAGTGAAACTGGTCTAGTAATATTGGAGCCGAAAAAAATAGCTTGCAATTACTTAAAAACTTGGTTTTACAATGATGTAATATGCATTTTATTTATAATCAGAGTATTCGAACCGGAATCATTTCTTAAAAAAATCTTTCCATCATATTCCGGAAATATAGATATAATAGGGTTTTTGAGATACCTTAGATTAGCAAGAATCAAATCAGCCGTAGAAAACCTTAAATGGGCAACAGATTTTTTTGATTTAAGCTATGAAACATATCTCATTATAAGTATGATATTGGTAATGTCATTTGTAATTCATTTCAATGCTTGTTTATATATTCTAATACCAGACATTATAAATAAAGAAATCGATGACGCTCGAAGAAACAATTCTTGGATAATTCAATTGAAATATCAGTTCAACAAGATTGGACTTGAGTTATCACCATTTTATCTCTACGCCCACAGTCTTCGTGAGAGTGTTTACAAGTTAAATCTTGGTCCAAAACATAGCATAACACCACATAATTTTGAAGAGGTTTTGTTAAGTTTTTTATTTCTTCTCATTGGTTACTTTTTGAAAATTGCTATGTGTGTTACATTTTACTTTATAATGGAAAGTTCCTACGCTGCTTCTATTAAATACACAGAATCAAAATGTCAATTGGGCTCATATTTTACACAACGTAATCTATCGTCCGAACTCAGAAAAGAAATACTACGATATTATAAGAATCGTTATTGTGAGCATGTAACTGAAACTAAGTTTGATGATTTATCAGCGAACTTGCATTTTGAACTTATTATGGAACTATGGAAAGGAGATCTTGAACAGTCTTCCTTCTTTAAAAACCTACCAACTAATTTCATAAGTGAGATTGCTCATTATTTGAAATCGGATGTTTTTTTATCTCGCACTGTAATATTTATGGTCGGTGATGTTGAAAAAGAATTATATTTTCTCTGCTCTGGTGCAGTTGCTTTGTATGATGAAAATCATGATGAGTTATGCCATTGTTACGAAGGTGAGGTTTTTGGAAAATGTAAATTAGATTTTGAAAAAACGTACCGTACTGAAACTGCTGTTGCTATAGAGACCTGTGAAGTTTTTAAGCTAAACAGGAAAGTTTTAATGAAGATGTATTCCCATTCAGACACATACAAGGATATTATTGATAAGTTACAGAATAATACTGTTCACACTTCTGAAATATATGCACCGGTGCAAGGAAAGAGAATGTTTAGAAGACAAACTGTTTTTACGTAATAATTATTATACTAGTAAATAAATAAATAGTGGTTTGATAACTTTTGAACTGCCCTGGTCTTCATAAGGTTTTTACTCTATTCTACCTGGTTTTGGGCAACGGTTTTCAAATATTAGAACGCACCTCTTGAAGGTCTGTCAACTTGGACCATATATCGAGTTGTAGCTTTACTTACAATATGTATGTTTTAAGAATGATTATAATTAAAAATATATTTTTGCAATTGGTTGCTCTTATTCCATATAAAAAAAATTGTGGACTGTATAATCTGTGATTACTGTTTTTTCTTTTTTATTTCGCATAATTCGTTTCTATACATTTCAAGTGATTGTAAGACGAAATCTTCCAATAAATAATTTTTATCTGTCAGTCTGTTTCCCAAATTCACACAAGAATGGCTGAATATATTTTTACGTAATTTGGTATGATAACAAAGAATAACCAGAATTCAAACATAGGCTATAAGCATCTCAAAATTTTCATTCTAAGGTGAGAACTAGAAAACGAAATATCACAATTATTATTGATTTCGGAACAAAAAATCAGCTGTGGCCACCACAGGACCGACCGCCATCACAATGCACTTGTATAAAATACATTCTAGCAGCAGAGTAGAAATAACTTGGCCTAATATTTTCTAACAGAGATATTATTTATCATGACCATGGAAACGTTACTTATAAGTATTATTATTGTCTAGAATGAAAAAAAATATCTCTTTTTAGGGTTTTGTAGGTATGACCAAAAAACCCTTATACCGTCATTTTGTCGTCTGTCTGTCTGTCTGTTCGGTAAAAATTGTAGCCAAACGGCTAAACTTAGAGAGTTGAAATTTGGCATGCTTATACAACCTTTTGACCCGCACATAAGAAAAATACTAAAACATCTAAAAAACATATACACCTAAAAATATAAACAAATATATGCTCATCGAAAAAAAAAAATTTTTTACAATTCTGTGTAGTGTATCAAATGAAAGCCCTTGGTACGTGAATTAACGATCAAAATTTTATTTTTGCAAAATAAATTATTTTGAGGCGATTTTTGCCAAAATTGTGCAAAAAAAATTTTGTCCCACACCCTGTAGCCCAGATGGATTAAACTAAAAATCTGAAAAAAATTCTAAGTAATGTACATTGGTGTGAACCGGAATAGTACAACAGTAATTTTTGATCAGATTATGTTTTCGGAAAATAACGCATTTGTTGTGTTTTTAACTAAAATATGTAAAAAATTTAATCCGCTATTTAACATAGTAAACGAGTGAACCTGCGTAGTACAACGTTGATGCTTCGTGAGTTGAAACTACTGCAAGAAACTACTGGTCGAATCCCGTCAATTTTTATTTTTTCTGTTTTTTTTTTGCTTTTATTTTGTTTAAATTATTTTGTTAAAATTCTAGTTATATTTTGGCAAATGTTGCATTTAATTTTTAAAAGCGTAAATTTAATACCAAGTGGGAAGTGTTGAAATTATAATTTAATTCTATATTTTTTGTATACGAAATCAGAGGGGCGGAGTTTATGACTTAAACAACCAATGGAAGCCGTAGGCGCAATTTTCAAAATATTAATGAACCTTGCTATATAAAAAAAATACTGCAAATATTTAGAAACCCAAATAATGGTATTAGGCATTCGACAACTTATAATTCGACAATTAATAAAATTAAAATTAATAAAAAAATATTTTAACATAAAATTTGTTCCAGCATTCCAAATAATCATTATTCACTTACTAAATACATGCGAAACCCTGAAATGTGTGAAAATTCACACTTCACATAATTTTTTTTGAACTCATTATAGATTTCCTATAGGCGGATCAAACAGTTGTTTTTAATGCAACTGCAAAATTTGCATGCCAAATTTTAATTTTAGATCCAGCAGTTTGGCCACAATATCTACCGAAAAAACAAATAGACACATGAGTGACGGCCTAAGGGTCTTCAGGCCATACTTTGGTCGTATAAACGGTTTTTTTTTTCGTTCAATAAAAATTTTAATTAGATGATGATTTTATTGAAATTTCTGACTTATTGACGTATTTACGTTTTAGAAAAAATGTATATAATAAAAAATGAGTGAAATTAGGACACGTCAGCTAGTAATTAATAATAATAAATGTTTGTAATACATCGATTTTTTTTTCATTTTATACAAAAATGGTTTTTCAGAAAGAGATCGCATTATTTCAGTGACTTGAAAATATTAAAACTTATTTGGATATTTTCAAAAAGTCACCTTTTCTAAAATATTATTTTTCACGCCATTGAGCAAAGAGAAGGTATACATGTTTTACAAAAATAAAGAGAAATATTTCAATTTTTCATCACTATTGGCCCTCATCGTCCGCTGATTGCCGCGACAGCTCGAGGTGAGTCAAGGTCTCCTGTTTTCAGGTTTCATGATCATATTTTTAAACTGTGTACATTCAAAAGTAATATGGTCAGTATTACGTTCATTTTTTAGCATACACATAAAGGCGTCTACAGCTTATGGCTGGTTGCGAACGGCTAAGCAGAACCTGAAATTTGTCTAAATATATTTAACACAAATAATTTGATATAAGCAGATGTTGAACTAATGTCCATACCCTTGCTTAGCGGTCAAACAGCATCTACAAACGAAAAACCCTGAAATGTAAAAAAAAAATCACATCACATCAATTTTGTTTGAATTTTTTCATCCTTGATTATTCGTTTCAGATTGTTGACCTTTTTTTATTTATTTATTTGGTCTTAACAACTATGGCCATTAATCAGGATACATGTTTTTTTATTTAATTATATATCTCTAAACCTTAATACTAGAAATACAAAGACAAACATACATGCCATCACCGGGATTCGCACACCAGCCATCCTTGTCTAACAGTTAACACGCCAGTTTATTGACCAATACACCAGAAGTAACCGGCTTTGTTGATGCTTAATGGTATCTGTGTTTTGTAAAATTCATTGTTTTTGTTTGTTCGTTAATTTTTGTATGCGATAAGAGGCAGCCTATTTATTTAATTAGTTCCATTCATACCTCGTTCTACAGGTCATAAATACTAATAATATGAATAAATAATAACTAGTGAAGTAAATGACATTACAAAAACAATTGTTAAGGTAGTCATTTAATCATGGAGTTGTCAATAATAAACAGATAGTTTATATGGAATGTCACCTTGCTCTGAATTCAGAGAAAATATAATAAAATTTTATATTTGTTATAAATACACGTTCCCTGAGAAAATATAGATGCTTTTTGCGGATTTCAACATTAAACTACCTACATTATTACACATCTAAAACACTAATTACCAATGGACCTTGTATAGATCGAGAGGTAATAACAATTCAGATAAATTATTTCACAAAATGAATTGAAATGTTATGTTTACCGAAGTTATCGTTATAAATTACGTCAAATACAAATTTGAATAACAAACCGTGATGTGTTTCAATGAACGGAAAATACAGTAATGGAGGCTATATCAGTTTATGTATTTTACGGCCTCATATTTAGTTTTTACACGTTTCAGATGATTATAAAACAATATTCGCAAAAAAATCAATTTTTGTCGGTCTTTCTATCTACTTGAAAGGCAGGGACGACAAGAACCCAGGCCCAGGGCGCCAGCTCTTAGGAGCGCCAAAACAAACGCTTAAATATACATATTATAAGTTTTTATTAAGTTTTTCTATTTTTATTACGATCAAAATTATAAATTTTCATTTCTATATCAATCTTGTACATATTAAATATAAAATTGAGTTTTAAGATGTACACATTTATTGATTATATAATAATATTCAGTCTTCTTTTGGACTGTATTAACTTTCTTACACATCTTGAAACATTTATAACTGATTTTGGTGGCACATTTAAATATACAATAGCATCTTGACTTATAAACTGAATTTGTTCCTGACCGCGGGTCGTATCTTAAAAAGCATGTATCTAGAAACCAAATTTTCCATTATATCTTATGAGAAATCAATTAATCCGTTCCCAGATTAAATAATCATAAAGAAAATCAAAAAATTTAAAAAAAAAACTATTCTCAACTAAATGAAGAAAACACAAAGAAATGGAGAATGAATGAGAAGGGACATTTTTTCACTATAAAAATGCATTTAGTGTACCATTACATATTAATTTTTATTTATCTTTTTTTTTTAATTTTTCTGTTTTACATGATTAGTATGAAAATCATCTTGCATCAAATTGTAAAAAAAGGACAATTTTCTGTTTTTTTGGTTCAGGAGTTCATGATTTGTTGCCTTTAGTAGTAGCCTGTTAGTAGTCTGTTTCTAGTACTAGGTATAAAAGTTTAAAAAAGTATAATGTAACCAAGCTTTAATTCATTTGAAAATAAAATCATCCCGGTTCGTATCTAGAGGTCAAAATAGGATATGAAAATAGTTTGTATCTCAAAAAGTTCGTCGAACCACTGTCGAGGTACCACTTTATTATCAAATTTACTTAACCATAACTAGTAATGCTAAAATATTTAAATTGCAACCATTTAAATCAAAAGAATATGTTGGAAATAAGATTGCCAGCACCTAAACTCCCCTCTTCGGTACGCCAGTGCATATTCTAAAAAAGGGCGCAGTTTGGTGGGTTTGCCCCGGACGCCAAAAGCTCTAGCGCCGGCTCTGCTGCCTGCCAGCCTGCCTGTCTGTGTGCCTACCTGCCTGCCCGTCTGTCTGTCCGAGATTCGCGCAAAAATGGATATATTTTCACTTTTGATAATACGTTAGAGTAAAACCAGGACTCAAACATCTTCTTCTTTATACATATATAATAGAAGAAAATTGTTTGTTTGTTTGTTTGTTCGCTATAAATTCCTAGGCCTAGGAATGTATAAAGAAATTTGTTCTAAATCGGTTAAGCAACCGATTTAGAACAAATTTTGCACAATTACTCTTTAGGACCCCGCGGAACTAATGGTGCAAAGAAATAATCGGTTTTTAAATGGTGTATATATTTTTAGGGCCTACGGACGGATTTAAGCCGGCAAAAATCTTGCATGCAAAACACTAAAATCGTTATGACGGCTAGACTGTAAGAGTTATATCGAAAATATATATGACAGATTTTTAAGGTTTAATATTACTACAAAAAAATCCGCGAGAGCATATATCGCAGGTCAATAGATAACTAACAATTTTCATTTATAAGTTTTCATTTTCGGAAATTATAATGCCCAGTTTGCTGTGGAATATCGCCATTACCTTTAATGATTTTAGACGAAAAATTACTTTAATGGCAAGAGTATTTACTGACGAAAAAAAGCCCTTAACTCATGTACCTATCGTTTATAGATCAGAAGTAATCACAGAAAGAACATCATAATAAATAAATTAATCTGATGCATGTATTGGTAGACAGTACATGGTAGGATCTGATCGTTAGGCGGTAGAGCAGAGTGCGGGCGGCTTAACAATACTGCTGGTTAAAAAATTCAAGTTGTGTTTAGTTGAAGTAAATTTTAAATTGTGTTTTGATTATTTGTTATTTGTATATTATTGTATTGAATATATTAAATACTAACATCGAAACTTTCCTTCAATATTGTGTTTTATTACACTAGATCTTTTGCTTATCATTTCTCATATTTGATTTGAACATGCGCAATAGAATTTCCGCCTAAGCAACAATGAAACAGTTAAAAGTAAAATATTGTTACTGCCAAAAGAATGTTGTTTACACGATACACGTACCGGTTGATGAGAGATCGTACACTGTTAAAACCCTATATAAAACTATTTTGATAAATTAAACGCTCTTAAATTAAATAACTAAAATCTAAAATAACGAATGCAGGTATTTAACCCATCATTGAAATAATTTGAATTTTTTGTGCAGCAATCATTTATTTTTACGAATTAAAATTTTTGATAAATTATTATTTTCGTCCCGAGCATTGCCGGGTAAGACTGCTAGTAGCATATAAACCAACTCAAAATTTTTATTTCAGGGGTCGTAACTGGGTTAAAACTGTTTATTAAGAAACTTAAAATATGTCCCTTATTGATTTAACAAAAAAATTTATATGACAAGTATTTTTTTTTTTTTTTTTAAATAATTTTTTCAATTAGATGAATATTTGGCGAGATATGGGGGTACACCCTGAAATTAAAATCTATCTCCCGCATTATTGACAACAGCAATTATATATATGACAAACATTGTTTATAATAGGAAAACAAATCATTTATTTCTATATAATTTTTCATTTCAATGAATATTTGGAGAGTTACGGGGGGCACCCTTAAGCTAAAATCTTGACATATTTCACTTATTATATTCTTTACATCAAAAACGTGTATGAGGAAAACATTTTTTTTTGTTCTTCCCTTCAATGCAGTTTTTTATAAGAAGATTATTTAGGGGGCAAGGGTAGTGCTACTTATAAGATTGAAATATCTAATTTATCATTTACTTAACTGCAAAAATGAATATAAGAAAAGAAACTATTCCTCTATGTTCAATGCAGTTTTCAATAAGATATATATTTGGGGAGCTGTGGGGAGATCTACCTATTAACGAAATATCTTATTTATTATTTACATTCAGTAGCGGCTGGAGAGTAAAATATTTGGGGGGACACTTTTTTCCCATATATATCTATTAAAATATAGTTATACGAGAAAAAAGTAAATAAATAATAAATACCCGAAAATATGTTCTGCAACTAGAAAAACTGACAAATCTGGCACTTTTATTAAGATTCATGGTCAATATTATTATTATCATTTTTGTAGTTATTACTTCTATTATTATTATTATTAAAATTGCAATATTATTAAGACAATGCTTTGTAGTCAGAAACTTAACATATTTGGTTATTAATTAAGCAGATACCTACACATATTCACATATTTAAATATTAGATTTAACCTTTTCGTTATGTTCTTTAAATGAACGTCTATACGCAGTATCAAGTTGAAATCGTATATTTACCGATCCCAGCATGGCAAATTTGACCGAATAATGTATATGTTTATGAGACACATTATGTTTAAGAACTTTATCTTTAAAATGTTTAATATCTTGGCTGACCAGATTTTTTTTACAGAAAAAGAGTATACTAAAAAAAGGTCACACTCTAAAAATACAAGTGATGAAAAACAAAAAGGTCTTCACTCCCAAAATAGAAGTAATGAGCAAATAAAAAAGGTCTTCACTTCCAAAATAGAAGTGATAAAAACAAGTGACCAGCAAAAAAGAAGTAAATACAGGGTATTTTTTTATAAAAAGTAAGAGTATAGAGGATATTACTCAAAAAAGAGTATAATATTCTAAAAAAGAGTACGTCTGGTCACCCTACTTTAACACCATTTACTCTCTTTATTTCATATGCGTCTGATGAGCAAATCAAACACACGAAACAAAAAAAAAAAAACATTTTATTTATCACATCCACACAACCAACTTGCATTTAAATATTATATTTCACTAAACTTTCTATTATGTTCTATTTCCATTTTATCCTGTTGGGAAATATTCAATTTTGGCCGATGAGGACCCATATTTTTTATTAATAATTTTGTTTCATAGTTAAGCACGTTAGTTTTAATAAAATATACTGTATTCATTTTCACGTTTAAGTACTTGCCACAAATCAAAACGACCGAACTAAGCTACGGGACACCGGCCGTAATTCACTAATACATACAACACTAACCTTCGCCACTGTTGTTGTTACCAGTAAATTTTTGCTACATGTGTAGATAAGAACATTAGATATTGCATGCGGCAACGCTGCATCTTGGGACACTCCGTGGAGTTTCCTTCCGAGCATTGTTTACTAGATTTAAATTTTTGAAACATTTATATTAAAAATCTTTGAATAAGAAATAATAAAAATAAAAATATGCAGATATATCTAGCTACTTAAATGCAATTTTAAAGTATAAATGTAGTATTAAATTTAGCTTTTTTACTAATAATTTTTAGGTCACTGTCCCAGTGCCTCCCTGTCTCAGCCGCCACTGTTTACATTAAAAATATTTACAAAAGAATGATTTAGAATAAAGAAACGATTATTTTCAATTCTGCTTGAAACTGAAATATCTGACTTATCATTTACGTTACAATAAACGTACATTCCAAAAACCATACGAAGTACGGGGACTCCAGATAGTGAAATATAAAACTTAAAAACAAATCTCGGAAAGTTGCTGGGATGTCATCACATCTACTGAAAATATAATGACAAGGTCTGTATAATACACTGCGCGTGCAAAAAGTTTCAGGACTGACGCTGTAAACCTATAAAAACTTACGATACCGGTTAGCGGTTGCCATTGAAGAAGTAATGACAAGATTTGTATAAAAACATTGTAGTTCAAAAAGTTTCAGGTCTGACGTTATAAAACTATAAAAACTTAAGATGTAGGTGAGTGGTCGTTCTTAACTTCGTTGAAGTTCCCTTGTGCATTTATGCAACGGCCATAGAGCTTTCTCCATCACTGAAAACTTTTCTGGAAGCCTTTTTCGATAAGCGTGTCAAGAACCGCTGCGATTCTCTTCGAATTTCGTCCTCGTTTTGGACATAGAAAACTTTTTGTCCAGTTTATTTGCTGGCATGAGAGTTGTATTAGTGACTACACGACCCTGAAACAAAATTCATCACAGTGGAATAGTCCAGTTTCACCGATATCTTAAAATTGCAGCAAAGTAAATAGAAATGTGAAGACCATGATGATTATGTTTAGGGTTTTGTAGGTATGACCGAAAACTCTAATACCGCTACTCATGTGTCTGTATGTTCAATAGAAATTGTGGTCAAATGGCTGGACTTGCTAAGTTTAAATTTGGCATCCTTGTACAATTTTTTGATTTATGTATAGCAAAACTATTGAGAGTTTAAAAAACGTATCGCGGGAAAAATATAAAGAAATAAAGTCTGTTTCCTTGATTTAAGCAGAATTAGATTTTGAAATCTAGTAACTTTTAACGATTGAATCATAGTTGAAAGTATACCTTGGAAGTACGATTTAAAAGTGAAATATTTTTGGTTATTATTTTTTATTATGCTCCAAGCTACAGATAGCTTAAGCCTTACTCTTAAGTAATTTCGCATCCTTATGCGAAAGTGTTTAAATCTAAATGGGCGGCACTTTGAACACCTGCAAATAAATATATCTTACTTTCAAATCGTTATAGAGAATACAATTTTTTGTAAACCGTAAAAGATAAAAAACGTTTAAGTAAAAATTGTTTCGTTTCAAAAGTCCTAACTACTTGTTACAACTATCCAACTTGGCAAACGTTACAGTTTACAAAATCAAAGTTGTGCTTGATTTCTTGTCCTTCCGGTTTATTCAGGAAAATGTCAATACTGCTATTCGGGTCTCTGAGTAGACTTTAGTCATGAGAATTTTGTTCCAATTTGCTCACTCATCGCATTTTGGAGAAAAAGGAGTGCACGGGAAGTCTGTTACAGGGTGTATGAAAGCCCTGTAGAGAAATTCTTTTCGATATACTGAAACAGTTTTCTTATCATGGGCGCCCGCAGCAAGAATAAAGAGGGGGCGTTTGCCTCTCCCCATGGATTTATTTTTATATTTATCTATTTTATACAAATTTTAGTCCATGTACATTTACTCGTTTCAAGTTTGCATTAAAGGACACCCCAACACTGGAACACATCGAGCCACGTGAAGAGTAAGCAGGGGCGCCGAGAGAGAGCCCGGACACCGCTAATACAATAATTCCAGTCCTGCAAAGACAATATTTCCGCCCAACCACCTGGAAAACGCCAAACGGACCGATGACGGATAAAAATCTGTACGTAGATAGAAATTGTACTTTATTTTTTTGGTAATATAATATATAAGGTATTTTTGCGTGACGTGCTCATTTTCCTCACGGAAACTACCGATAGAAACGCCCCAAAAGGGGCCTAAATACTGACTACTGATGACAATAAACTACATAAACAAAGTGTGCAGACAAATCGGTTCTGGCTTGGACTTTTAAACACTATTATTTCAGTTATTATTACATCAACCATGTGGTCAAATATGATGGATGATCGTTTATGCGGTTTGAGTATGTTAAGTGTGCACAGGAAGAACAATGCCAATTTGCCAATTATCGCAGATGTCTTCAATTTCTATATAAACACTGTTCTGTTTTCATAAATATATTCAAAAATATGCTTTCATATTTTGCCCCTCCTCTTCTTGAAGCATTTCTAAGGCCACCCATGTTTCTTACGTAAAACCCCCCATACACTATGATGCAGGCAGCGATGCATGCATCGAGTCACTAGTCACGCGATGCAAGCGTCATTGTGTGTACGGCTGCCTCTGTGATCAACGAAATCATGAATCGATGCACGCATCGGCATCACGACAATGCTGGAGAGCCTCGATGCCGACTCCATGTTTCAACATGTGTAGGCTTGCATCAATGTTTGTTTACAATTCTTGGGTGAATTTTATTTAACAGGTATTGAAATTGACGGTCATCCATTCTTAAATAATTGTAATAATCTTTTGGTTAATTTATTCTTAATTCACTCAATAACTGGCAATTAGAATAGACATTTTTATCCTTAAGGGTGCGCACAACCGTATAGTTTCTTATACAAGACTAACAATCTGAAAAAAAGTTAATAACAATCTATACATCAAAATTTTCAGCGAATTTTTATTTATCTAATAGGATATTTTTAAATGTAAAAAAAAACCTGTAATGTAGTTGTAAATAAATAAATTGAATTATAGACGCCAATAGTAGATCATTCGACGCATATTTGTGTACCATGTGGCAAATTGTAGCTAAAGCTTCATTCTACAAACATTATTCATGATATTTTGTTTTATTGTGAAAATTAATTATAGTTATAGTACAAGGTGTCTCAAAAGAAATTTTATATTTAGTGGATCGATTAAAAAAAAAAGTAAGCCGTATATAGAAAAAATGTTTATTAATTATTAAAATACACTTTTTGGGGATTTATTTCTTAAAAATAATATCGTCTAAATGTAGACCCTCGCGTTCTCGGAACTCATTTAATCGAACAGTAAAAGTACTTATGACGTCGCGGCAGGTGGACTCAGGGATGGCTGCCATTTCGTGACGGATATTTTCTTTCAAATGCGCCAGTGAAGTCGGTTTATTGGCGTAAACTTTAGATTTAAGATAACCCCATAGGAAAAAGTCCATAGGGGTTAAATCTGGACTGCGTGGAGGCCAATTTATGTCACCTCTCCGGGAGATCAATTTGCCTGAGAAAATTTCACGAATACGTGGCAGAGATCTATTGGACGTGTGTGAAGTTGCTCCGTCCTGTTGGAACCATGTTCTTTGGTTATAGCCAGGAAAGTTTTGCAGTTCAGGTACCAAGAAGTTGTCTAACATCTCCACATAACGTAAGGGCTTCAAAAAAGTAAGGGCCGATAATTCCTCGCGCCGACATCGCAGCCCATACGGTCACTTTAGGCGAATGTAAGGGTTTCTGATGTTTGCGTTTCGGATTCGTTGCACTCCAGTAGCGGCAGTTCTGCTTATTTACGTGGCCATTAAGATGAAAATGAGCTTCATCCGAAAACAAAATGTTGGTAAACGTTGAAAATCGCTCAATCACCTGATTTACGAAATTAAGCCTCTGACTGGCATCTTGGGGCTTTAATTCTTGCACTAATTGAATTTTGTAGGGATGCAGCTTTAGGTCTTTGTGCATAATGCGATGTAATGATGATCTATGCACATTTAAAGCACTTGCGCGCTTCCGAATTGAAAGGTTCGGGTCGTCACGAACAGACTGATTAACATTCTCCACGTTTTCTACCGTTCTTGATGACCTAGGTCGCCCGAATTTTGATTTATCCAGCGTTGTACCAGTCTCTTCAAACTTTTTAACTCAATGTCGAATGAGAGGAATGCTTGGCGCATCATTTAAGTGGCGAAAACCTCGAATCCTGCAGAATTTTCTACGCGGTACAGTCGCCGAATCACCGTTTTTGTAAAACTCTCGCACGCATAACGCCCGGTCTGCTCCCGAGAAACGCTCCATAGCGACTAAATTCCCAAGAGCCAGGCTACCGATTGACATAACCCCCGCGCCTCTCGGATACGTTGCGTTCACACAGTAAGCTAAATAAATATAAAATTTCTTTTGAGACACCTTATACTTGGTAATCTTTTTTTGTCGCCGCCTAGAATCTGCCCCGGTTCTCAATATAGGTGTTGCGGATAAAAATGATATAATAGATATAAAGAATACTTGCACTAAGTGACATTTCATTATCATCAAGTATAATATTTTTCGACGAAGGTTCTAAACTGTAAACAATCATGTCGAAAAAAATGTTGACGTATTATTGTAACATTTCTACATAAAACTATATAAATATAAAACTTATTTGAAACCCACAGATATATTTAAAATATTACAGAAAATTGTTGTGTGATACCTATTATTAAGTTATTGAGCAATAACATATTTACAACATTTTTTTTTAGTCAAAAATATCCTATTAGATAGATAAAAATTCTGTGCAAAATTTAATATATAGATTGTCATTAATTGTATGTCAGTTTTTTAGTTTTGTATAAGAAACTAATAATCTCTGGGGGTTGTACGTAGCGTTAAGCCAATTTTTACACCAGTTTTGTTTTGGCTTCTTTGATTTTTTAAGTGACACACCAATTAAGGCAATGGTAAATCACTATTCTTGTTTATATTTTATTAAAAACCGGTGACAATGAAATAAACGTCGAGCTGTATACTAAACAAAGCTGTGTTCAACTGTCGACTCAACGTTTTGCATCGAGGCATGCATCAATAGTGTGTGTCCAACAGCCAGTGATGCCTGTTGCATGATGCCTTGGAATCGATGCGGTGAATCGATGCATGCCTCATAGTGTATGGGGGTTTTAATGGTCATGGAAACTAACGAGAACTTCGATGTACAGAGAATTTTGTTGTACGGAAGTTCGATAAATGGAGGTCCTAGTGTATATTAAACAATGTTGAAGATAGACAACATTCTTCTTTTAAATTATAACTTATTTCAAACTATTGAGATGTTTTGGTTTCTACTTTAATGTTTGCTATGTTACTATAATATACTGATACATAATAGCACTAAGCAAAATGTTATTGATGTTTGCTGTTCTGAGAGGATCCAATAGTTTGTTTTATGAATCGGTGTCACAAGTTATTTAATGCACTACACCGGTGCTTCTTAATAATTTTCAGATGACAGCACTCTTATAAAAAATATTAAAAACTCAAGAAACCTTGCACTCATTACTCCGTTTTTTATCTGCATTATGTCGCGCTACCCCCTTTCATATGCCTACCGTTGGGTGCGGTGGCATATTGGTTGGAAACCACGGCAGTACACAAATAAACAGTAATCACACTTCATTATTCGCCATGTTGTGACGTCATGTGTGCTACCAAGTTATGAGACCGAAATTTCCCTAGGCTTCTAGAATTTTGTACAAGAGTCATAAATATGTTTATATTACCATTGTTAGTGCTAGTTACAATGATTTTGCTACCTCATGAATAAAACCAATTGAGATTTGAACAAACTCCAATTAATTTTGAACTATAGCGTATCAATTGTAGAAGTCTAAAATTAAATTAAATTTAAATTAGCACAATTATGGCGTCATCTTTGTTATCTGAAGTCCTACTTTACAAATATATTCGATATAATTTACATACAGTTTGCATAGATAGATAAAAGGTAATGACCACTGGTTGAAAGTGTGACAGCCATCGTACGCACATGTTTCTTTGATCAGATATATTTTAAATCTGGTACAATACTATTAATTACGTATAAAGTATGAGCCCACCCGTACACTGACCATAATACAAGAAAACATATACCTACTAGAACAAGAAGTCGGAATCAATATGTTTTGGGAAACACATAGTTGGATATCAAATCACCGTCAACAAAATGAAATCTATGTGAATTATTCATGTGACATTATCATCGTCACTCGCTTTACAACCCGGGGTAAATCTTAGCCTCTTTTACACTAGCATTTTTGGCAAAACCAATTGAAGCAGATATGCAGTAATTAAATTTATCACCATTCCTATTGATTAATCAGGATTTGAACTTAAATTATTGGATTTGAAATCCAAAAATTTATGGAATAATATATTCTTAAAATTTAATTCTGAACTGGAAAGTTTAGAAAGAGAAAAGTGCATTTTATCTTCCCAGCATAAGTCGACCGAAATTCACAATCTTCAAAATGTAAATTAAGTTGATTTCGAAGATTGGAACCGTCTTCCAGAATCGTTCAATCATTTAAAAAATTATGCTTTTGGACTACTGACAATTTTCGGATCCACATATTACTGTCAGCAAGTCTTTTTACATATAAAATTATTAAAGAGTTAGTTAAGAAGTAATCTTACTGACCTGAAACTTGAGTGCTGCCTAAGTTGAAGATTACTGAATATTCACCAAATATTGAAGTATTATCGAACACTATGCAGGAGCAATAGGTATCACAAACTAAATGTATAAATAAATATTAATTTATTGTAATACTTGATTATTTTCAATCGTAGATTAAAATCTACGTCTTAATAGATTTCTTTTGATATCAAACAATAATTTTTTTTAAAATAATTATTAATTTCAACAAAACTTGACATTGAATTTCTTACTTTTCCCTGCCTCAAATGTCCATGAAATCTTTTAATGTAGACTAAACTATTGTAAATATTATTAAAACTTCCTGTTATTTCATGTGGATGTTCTTAAAGCGTGCTTGTTTGCAAATATGTGGCAATTTTCTTGAGTGTAATAAATTACCAGTTCCCTTTCAATAATATTTCTAGAGGAATGGGTAAATTTCAAGCATTCAAATAAATGTTTTAAGTTAAAGTAAAATATTTTATTTACTCTGTGAGTATAACCTAGCACTAGCATTATAACCTCTAAAAATAATCATTTACAAACAGAAATTTTATCATAAAATTGATTGATATATATTTGAACAATTTTATAATACACAATTAAAAATATACTCTACACAGCAAGATAACATAAATTTGACCAAAAACTGATTGCAATTAAATACTGTTTACATACGTTCAGAGATAAGTATCCTTTTTCGTGTCAAAAGTGGATTGTGACGTCGTTTCGGTAATTTTAGTCTTGAATATGCAACAAAACAAAACTTTCGCATTGAATGAGATTTCGAGAAAGTAGTGGCTGTAGTGGCTACAATTTTTAATGTAAAAATTTCATATTTGATGAATGAAATAGTATATTCTGTAACAAGGTTGGAATGAGAAAATTCGATGTGAGTGGAACATTCCGAGCGCGAGCCGCAGGCGAGCGTGAGAAACCACGAATTTTCTCATTCCAACCGAGTCACAGACCCTACTTTCTCCACGACCACCAAAAAGAAAAATAAATTAAAAAATAATTATTTTAACAAACATTTTATCTTAACAAATAATTTATATTACGTAACAAATTAATCAATTAATTAGACTATTTTTTTTAAATTTATTATTTGTTTAATTTTAATTTAATTTTCCGCACATCGGCCACTATTTTAGGTTAGGAAGTTGTGTTGCATTTATTTAATGTAAACGTTGCATATATCTTAATGTAACCCTACAAAAACAAAAGACAACAAGCATGGAATAGTTATTCCATAACAAGTGATGGAATGAAATACACGCAAAATGCATAAGAAAATAAGTGCTTTAGAATAACATTCCAACTCTTGTGTTAGAATATTAACTTTCTGTAGTCAAAATTGGTTTTAGAATTGTTAAATTCTATAGTGGTCGTGGAGAAAAGTATATTATACACCAAGAGACATAAATGTGTGTTTATTCACGCGGTGTAAGACTGCAGCACAAGACGAAGCCGCGGGCTACAATTAGGGTTACCCATATGATTTTCTGAAATGAGGATTCATATGCATACAGTGGCGTATACGCGGACTTACGAGGTGTGTAAATTAAGTAACCGGACTGATTTTTTTACATTTTTTTATTCGAATAGAATTACAATACAATATTGTCTCCTTCAAAATAACTTCCTTGGAAAGCCACACAGCGCTGGAGACGGTTCTTCCAATCCTCATAGCAGTGATGGACCTCAGATACTGGAATAGCTTTCAGCTGATCGGTTACGGACGTTTGAATGTTTTCGAGTGTACCAAAATGACGTCCCTTCAGGTGATTTTTCAAACTTGGGAAGAGGAAAAAGTTACAAGGACCCAAGTTAGGCGAATAAGGAGGCTCAGGAGCCACAGGAATATTTTTACCTGCCAAAAACTCGTTTATTGAAATTGCTGTTTGACAAAGCGCATTTCTCATCCCCAATTCATTAGTTAAAATCTGATGAACGGTAGTGTGAGTCAAATTCAACTCTTCCCTGATCATTCCGTCAACCGACGATCTGAATGCACAAGATCCTGGATTCTGTCGACATTTTCATCGGTTCTTGAAGATGAAGGCCTTACGCTGCGTGATTCATTTTCAATCAACTCTCTTTCTTCAGAAAATGACTTGAACCACCAAAAAACCTGGGTCCTTGACAAAACACCTTCTCCGTAAGTCTGCTGAAGTTTCCGTCAAGTCTGATAGCACACCGTTGCTCGAAATGAATGTCACTCATTTTTAGAACGCACTAGAAAAAACTGTTTCACGAAAAAAATCGCTACGAACAATAAAATTACTCTAGCAAGTTCAAACTCGTACTGAATGCATGTCACATGTTCGCCTGCCGTCCCTCCAAATCCCGCGTCTCAAATATTGCCAGATCAAACGCTATTTGCCAGTCCAGTTACTTAATTTATACACCTCGTATAGTTATGGAGTGCATTTATGATGCTTGTATGTCAAACGTGGTTCTTGAGATTCTCGGGCCGCATACTGCTTCAACATGATTTTTTGTGGCCCGTCAAGCGTAAATGAAAAAGACATATTTAGCTTATTTAGGATAAAAATATATTTAAAAAAGTAAAAAATACATTATTCGCCCTTTTCTGCTGATGAGAAGCACTTCGGGATATTTGTTAGTTCCGTCACTGCTTTTTATTCTTTTGTATGAAAAAGTTCCTTCGACTCAAATGAGTTTGACACCCTTGCGTTACGATATTCTTGATCAACAAAAAAAAAATGTGATTGTTAGTCCCCGCATTTTTCACGTAACATTCATTTCATAACCCTTAAGATTTTACAAACATTTTTGTTATTTTCGATAAACACATATTTGCTTATAATTTTTGCGCGATATGTTTTTTGAAATTTCCCTATTCTTCGTAGATGTGGGTGAAATAATTGTATAAACATATAGTAAACCTAAACTAACCTAACCTAACCTAACCAGTGGCTCGTGGAACGAATGCGGCCTGCAGAACGATTTTATGCGGCTTACCAATAAGAAAACATATTGTTTATTTCACTTTTAATATGTAGTCAATACATTATTGCATCGATGCAGTGGCGGACTTTCGCAAAGACAAAAAAGACAATTGTCTTGGGCCCGTAATTTTCAAGGCCCCAATGAACCCTTCCCCTTTCCCCTTCCCCTTTGAACGCCTCTAGGTTGAGGGCCCGTAAATCAAAAATGTCTTGGGCCCGGCGAAGGCTTAATCCGCCACTGCATCGATGCATTAGGTTTCTTATACTTGGCGTATTTTTGTCGAAGAAAATACGTGTAAATCGGCGTAAAAGATCTGAATATCGTTAAAAAATGGCAATTACGAAAGGTATATAAAAAGTATATAAAAATTAAAAAAAAAAAAAAATACTAACAGCTGCCCGCGGCGTAAAAAAAGTTTCTCTGCTCTAGATCTAGCCCTTTGGTCACAATTTCTACCGAACAGCCAGACAGACTCATGAGTGCCGGTACAGGGATTTCTTAATCGTACCTACGAAAACCAAAAATTGCTGAGAACTTAGAAATATTAATACTTCTCTTACATACAGTCGACCCTTACGTATGAAATAATTCTTTGGGGAAATTCTATTGAGTGGCCGAGACTATTTAAATTGCAGAAAAGAGTAATGCGTATTCTTGGTAAGGTTGGCAGAAAGACATCTTGCAGGGATAATTTTCCGCAGTTGAATATTCTTACAATACCTTGTTTGTACATATTAAATTTGTTATTGTTTGTTAAACAACACGGTAAATTGTTAAACACAAACAGCACTGTCCATAAGTATGACACTAGAAAAAAATTGATGTGAAGTGTGAATTTTCACACATTTCAGGGTTTCGCAGGTATATAATAAGTGAAGGCGGTATGCTGAGTGTGTAGGACAAATTTTACTTTGTACTAATCACGGCAAAATGAACGATATTTTTAAAATAATGTATCGTCTGTTAATCATATAATAGACTGGTTATTAAATTTACGCTCTTAAAAATTAAATACAACATTTGTCAAAATATAACTAGAATTTTGACAAAATAATTTCAACTGTAACGGGACGCCACTGTGCCAAGTTTGTTAGTGCGAAGGGATAAGGGTTGCTATGGTTAAGGTTGTTATTATTGTTTGTTGAATGTTTAAACGTCAAAAATACAAAAACTATTTTACATTTATTTTATATTATTAAATGATTTAAATTAACAAAATTGTAACTATATGTCTTGGATAGTGTGGTGTTTTTTAATTATGTAGTTTGTTTTACCCTACGAAAATCTTAATAAATTATATTTTTTTGCAATAAAATGCTACACAACATAATAAAAATTGATGTGAAGTGTGAATATTCACACATTTCAGGGTTTCGCAGGTATATAAAAAGTGAATGCGGTATGCTGAGTGTGTAGGACAAATTTTACTTTGTAGTAATCACGGCAAAATGAACGATATTTTTAAAATAATTTATCGTCTGTTAATCATATAATAAGACTGGTTATTAAATTTACGCTCATAAAAATTAAATACAACATTTGTCAAAATATAACTAGAATTTTGACAAAATAATTTCAACATAATAAAAATGCAAAAAAAAACAGAAAAAATAAAATTCACTCCGTACTCGAACTCGAAACCCTTCGTTTTCCAGTCAGTTTAAGAGCGCTTTAACGCATGTAGCTATCGCACGCTATGGATGTGAGTGTCTTACATTGGTAGAACTTTTGTACTTTGTGAACCAAATACCACAAAAAATGCGTTATTTTCCAAAAACATAATCTGATCAAAAATTCCTGTTGTACTATTTCGGTTCACACCAATATACATTACTTAGAATTTTTTTAGATTTTTAGTTTAAACCATCTGGGCTACAGGGTGTGGGACAAAATTTTTTTTGCACATTTTTGGCAAAAATCGCATCAAAATAATTTATTTTGCAAAAATAAAAATTTGATCGTTAATCCACGTACTAAGGGCTTTCATTTGATACCCTACTCAGAATTAAAAAAAAATATTTTTGTTTTCGATGAGCACATATTTGTTTATATTTTTAGGGGGGTATGTTTTTTAGATGTTTTAGTATTTTTCCTATGTGCGGGTCAAAGAGTTGTATAAGCATGCCAAATTTCAACTCTCTAGGTTTAGCCGTTTGGCTACAATTTTTACCGAACAGACAGACAGACAGACAGACAGACAGACAGACAGACAGACGACAAAATGACGGTATAAGGGTTTTTTGGTCATACCTACAAAACCCTAAAAATGCAAAAAAAAACAGAAAAAATAAAATTCACTCCGTACTCGAACTCGAAACACTTCGTTTTCCAGCTCATTTTAGCAGTGCTCTAACCCATTACGCCATCACACGCTTTGCATGTGAGTGTCTTACATTGGTATAACTTTTGTACTTTGTGAACCAAAAACCACAAAAAATGTGTTATTTTCCGAAAACATAATCTGATCAAAAATTCCTGTTGTACTATTTCGGTTCACACCAATATACATTACTTAGAATTTTTTTAGATTTTTAGTTTAAACCATCTGGGCTACAGGGTGTGGGACAAATTTTTTTTTGCACAATTTTGGCAAAAATCGCATCAAAATAATTTATTTTGCAAAAATAAAAATTTGATCCTTAATCCACGTACTAAGGGCTTTCATTTGATACCCTACTCAGAATTTTAAAAAAATATTTTTGTTTTCGATAAGCACATATTTGTTTATATTTTTAGGGGGGTATGTTTTTTAGATGTTTTAGTATTTTTCCTATGTGCGGGTCAAAGAGTTGTATAAGCAAGCCAACTCTCTAGGTTTAGCCGTTTGGCTACAATTTTTACCGAACAGACAGACAGACAGACAGACAGACAGACAGACAGACAGACGACAAAATGACGGTATAAGGGTTTTTTGGTCATACCTTCAAAACCCTAAAAAAGAAGAATTCAGATTACCTCGCGTAAAATATAATATATCAAAAAATTTACCTACTTATGTCGGTGCTGTATTGTTTAACAAACTGCCTCAAGCAGTTAAAGATCTGAAAACTGTATTATTTAAAAAATACATAAAGGATTATTTGCTACAGAAGGCCTTTTATATCATCACTGAGTTTCTCAGTGATGATTTTAGCCTTCTAGTAAAAGCTGTAGAAAAATTGTAATATTCTCTTGTAATATTATTTAAACTTATTTAAATTTTTACTGTGACTGGGTTTCTTGTATCTTTCTTGTACGCACAACTGAACAATAAATTTGTTATTATTTATTATTATTCATTTATAGTTATCGCAATACTGAACTAAATAAAAGAGTCTACAGTAGTACAATGCATAAGTTATTTTGCGCTACGTTTATCTTAAGTTGGTTTTACACAGTTCACTATATTAATCAATAAATTCATCAAGTTTTTTTGTCAATTAATTGAAAAATTTATTGGTAACCTTGAAAATAAAAGGATCACTTTACACACATCAATTTACCTTTACGATTTTGGGATTTTTTGATAAAGTCAATGCAAATTATCACTTTTATAATAGGAAATATTTAGACCTTTATATAATAATATATTTTAATTTATATAAAGGACTCTTGCCTATTTCTGAAAAGAAAAAGCAAATTTGGTAAATGTTAAGTAAAACTGATGTAATACCTCCAGAATATCATAAATGGTACAATTCGCTTCCCGTCTTTAAATTCTAGAGCAGTGTTTCCCAAAGGGTGTGCCGAGGCATATTAGTGTGCCGCAACATTTTCAAATTTTCCGCGAATTCTTAAAAAAAAAAAAAAAAACTAGCGTCGTGATTATTTTAACATCATTGTCAGAATATATGTACAATACCATTAATAAGAAAAAAGTACGCGAAGTATATTTTTACTACGAATTGAAATTGACATATTCTGAATACAGGGGAGTCTGCATTCAAAATGTCGTCTTCTGTAACTAAGTAGAGTCCCGCGAAAATTTTTTTCTTTGGAATTTGTGCCACGTGAGAAAAGATTGAGAAACACTGCTCTAGAGTAACGTTACCCGAACCAGTGACTTTAGAAACTGAATCAGAAAATGACATGGAGTAGTCGATTTTTGAAAAATTAACATTCTTCTTTAAAATTTCTTTGTTTTAAGTAGCGTTACATATATGTTATTAAAATGATTAATCTAAATATTGCATTCACTACTGTCTTTAACTTTCGACAGCAAAAAATAACCAAGTACTGTTTATGGGTAAAAGAAAAAACAACAAATGGTATATTTTTCTTTTTATATTGTACTTGCTTTAACGACACTAATACAAAGCATTATTTAAGCCCTACAAAGTTACTTCGACTATATTTTAAAATGTTTGGTAAGTACCTGAACTTGTTACGCGATTTTCTCAACTTCGTCAGTATGTTACTTGATCATTTTTCACACTAAGCCCACGATTTATGTTATATTATTTTTAAAAAAATACATCTCGAAGTTAAAATAAAGGGTTCTATCACAACCCAACAAACATTTTTATACGGGCCAGTACTGTTGAAGCACATACACCCCGGCATTGAAAGTAATGGGCCAGTGTTGTCATTTCGCACTGGGCCAGTACCCCGGTGTCCCTGTGGCCGTTATCTAGCCCATTGATGTATCAATTGCTGGCCTAGCAGCGATAATAATCGCAAAATATTCGCATTAGTTGCGAGATTTATTTCTGACGGAATAGTGCTTATATTATACCCACTCTCTAGTACAGAGTGATTATTTAATGGCGAGACGACGTCAACGAATTTTACGTGCCTCCTAGCAGAATACTATGACTATAATAACCTTGAAGAAAATGTGATTATGAAGAAAAAAGATTATGCGCATGCGCGCATAATCGCCTGCTATGATGTGTATGAAACGGCAAATTATTAAAACTTCCAGTGACGTCGTCTCGCCATTAAATAATCACTCTGTATTTCAATTGTAACATATGTGTACTTACTCAGTATTAAAATAAATTAATGGTTAGGTGCAAAATAAATACTCATTTGGCCATTTTCACCATCGTTGAATAAATTTATTTAACAAATATAGTTGACAATATCACATTGGTTTTAAAATATTAATGAAGAAATTAACATTGCTGTCAATAGAATGATGCGCCGGTCGCTATGGCGTAGTGGTCAGCTCATTTGACTGCTAACCGTCGGGACTCGGGTTCGAATCCCGGTCATGGCATGGATGTTTGTATTTGTCATAAAATTAATAAAGTATCCAAAATAAAAATAACAGAGTAGCTGGCTAAAGGTCCATATATATTAGGACTAAAGAGCCAAAATCAATAAAAAAAAAAAAAAAAAAAATAGAAGATTCGATATTGTTAACTTAAGCTGTTAAATAAATTTATTCAACGATGATAAAACTAGCCGATTGTAAATTGTATTAACAGTTATAATTTATTTATAAATATTAAATAAATATAATTTCAGGAATAACAGGAATTAGTTTATTTAATTTATTAATTTAATGAAGAATTTTAAGAAAATGGTTTTCTGCCGTTTCGGCCAAACCAATTACATCCTAAAGATAAGGGGTGACTAATAATTTTCGCCAATATTCGTCTTGTATTGTCTACCACATCTTTTCCCCTTGACTTGAAGAGTGCCAACATAAAGAAATCATACTTGTTAAAATAAATTCAATAATCAAATTTTATAAGCAATAATGTTATAAGCTGTTCACTTTTGTAAGAACAAACTAGATCTGGTTATTTTTGTGATTTTTATATTGAATTACTGACTTTTAGAAACTTGGTTATATTGTAAAAAAGGCTTTACAGTTTTGGATTATGTTTGTATTATTTTAGGTTAGTATTATATTTACAAAATATTGAAGATGTCACTATTCAAAATGAAATATGACAAATTATATTTTTTTAAATGACATATTTATAATCTTGTAACAGATTTATTAATAATTGAAAATTTTATTACATGAAAAAAACTATGGTTGAACTTAACTAAAAATTAAACAATTTAACATGAAACAGTTAGTGTAAACTACGTCCTTTAACAAAACACACACAAATCACAATAAAAAACTGTATAATGGTCACAAAACAATAACTATTCAAATACACTTCTTGACAAACTGTCCACAAACACGTCTCAACTTGTACTGACTAACCCTCGAAGGCCAGCCGGTAGGGGTTTTATGACTAAGCCGCTACAATCTGACTTTTCAAATTATTACATTCAAATCAAGTTTAGTTTTAAGTAAAAAGTATAAAAATGTTTGCTTGGACTAATACAAATAAGGAGTGCTTATAAAATGCTGGTAAAGTACTTCGTATAGGCGGAATGCGAAATACAAATGTGAAGTACATTATTAATACTGGCGTTGCACAAACTTTTGGTGCCAGCCATTTAACAACAGAAATAGCAGTTTGCCGGCATTCGGCCGATGGTTGAATGTTTGCTGGGAAGGGTTCTATTACAATTTTGAGAAAAATTTTATTTTTAGATAAAAAGGTTCCATGTGCATAATTCTACGTTCCTAATAACGTTATATTGCCATTTATTTCGGTAAAAGTGAAATTTTTAAATTTATAACGTTGTATCTGCATGGATTACTGCTCTAGTTCACGTAAATATTCCTGTCTACAAGCACTGAATTACACTTAAAATTTTGTTTGTCGATAAGTATATTTCTTAGCGCAGACACAATTTTTTATTTTAACTTAGAACCGATTTTCTTCACTGGTTCAACTTAATTTTGATAAGAAACTTCTATCTACATGCTCACGTAACTGAAATGCAGCAAATTGAACCTATTAATATATTTGAAGAGGAAATAGTTCACTGCAATGACTTTATGAATTGCTATATTTTTTTGAGGCCCAGTCTTTCCATCTTCAAGTAAACCTCTAAGTAACTATCTGACAGAAAAGGTTGTCTGGAACTTTATCTGCTGAATAAATGTCAATACCAATCAGTGAATTCAATACGTCAGTCTCATTATCCGTTAGATAACTATCCGATAGATATATTTGTATTGAAATTGAATGACATTTATTCAGCATAGAAAGTATCACATAACCTTATCTGTTTGATAGTTACCTAGAGGTTTACTTGAAGGTGGATGGACTGGGCATAAGTAATGTATGTGCTTTATAACATTCAGGTACAAGATTGATGTTTGAATTCGATTTTCCCAAAATGGTCAAATTGTGAAATAAAATTTTTTATTTTAAGGTCGCAACATTGTGAGAGAATATTTCTATTTCTGTAAAATAAAAGACATTTTTGCAGGAGGGAGGGCGACAGGTTAATACGGTTAAAAGAAAGGATGTCCTCCGAAATGGTAAAAAATAATGTGTATTTTTGAGACGCAATTTAATTTTTGCCCCAGCCCCACATTTGCTACCGGTGGCCCTGGTATATAAAAGTGTATTTGTATCTGTACAATAAAGAAAAATAATATAGTTTTCTGATGATGTTATAAATTCTTTAATCTCCTGAAAATCGATCTGAATAATCTAATTTTTCAGAAATGGAAATGCAAACTGAATATCCTAGATATTTGATTATGTTATCTTACTATTTTGTGCTGCGATTTCATCTCAGTGCAGTGGGAAGGAACGTTTTGCAAATGCTCGTTAAATTTTATCGTAGAAATTTTATAAGATCACGATTCTCAGATAAGTACTATAGCTAGGATTATGTAAGGATTTGAGGGAATTGAATATGTAAAATACGATCTAAAAGCAAACTAGATCAATTTTATTTGAAATATCAATTTTTACTTTATGGATAAAAGTATACGATGATAGATTTTATATAGAAAAATATATAGATTATTCTTAATGAATAACATAAAAAATGGCTTTAAGGGTTAACACCGCAGGCTACAAGATTTCCACAATCTTTATTTATAAACAATTTTGTTGGAAAATTTGTATCAGGCTACAATTTGACGTATTTTTTAAACATATATCTGTGCTTCAATTAACATACTAGTACGTAGTTTTCGATAGAAAGTTTTGCGGGAGTTTTGGAATTTGATGCGATTAATAGATCTTGAGGTGCTGTTGAACCTCGAAAAACGTACAAAAGAAATGTTTTTTTGCAAATATTTTTGTTCCAATGCAAAATTCAAAAAAAGTATGTCCATACTAAATGAAAGACGAATATATTCTCTATAATCTATTTTTATGTTTTTTTTTTTTTTTTGCTGCAATTACATCAAAAATATTATTACTTCAATTTTGCAAATTTCCCAAAAACACGGTTATTTTAATTTTCTTTTTCTTCTTCTTTTTTCGTTGCTTAAACTTGCGGAAGGTAAACTGGGGAGTGGGAAAAGGATCTAACCCCTATTTACTTTTTTTTGCGTCCCCATTCCTATGGATTTTTTGAAGCTCCATACCAGATCTGGACCAAATGGCATGTCCGGAGTGAATGCACACGTACTGCTGCCTAAGTGTGCAGTTACATTAGATGCGGAAACGTGCGATTTTTTGAACGCACGACAACTGACAACAAAACAAACACACGAAGTTAAATGAGCATGGATACAGTATATGCATACTTGCGTGCGGTAACTTGCGTCGACGTACAAACATGTTTGTTTTTTGATGCGTCCAGCAGGTCAAAAATAAGAGTTTTTTTTAGAAAATTAGAGGAAGAAGAGAATTGTTAATATGCTGCTTCATAACAATGGGGATTTTTTATTTCGTTATTTATCTGTTTATTTATTTATTTTGTTTTCTTCATTTCTTTGAAGTTCTACAGAAACAACAAGGTTTGTTTCTGTCCGTAAAATTAAACAAAAAATTAACTTCAGTCTGTCTTTTTTCCGAGATTCACGTAAACATTTTTATTCATCCAGATGAAAAATAACTTCGGACAATAATTTTTGTTTTTTTATTCTAAACAATTTGTGTCATACACGTTTTTGCTGTTAACAATAATGGAGATGTTTCAATATAACCCCGTAACTCCCCAAATATTCATCTAAAAATGCATATAACAAAAATAATTTGTTTTATTACTGTAAATAATGTTGTTTTATATGTTTTTGCTGTTCAGTAACAGATATTTAAAATAAAATAGTTTAATTTGAATGAAAACGCACGGAAGTCGCACGTATGTATTGAAACCACCCATCCCCGGATCAGGACAAGAACGTTCAGTGTAAATGCTCGTTACCGCACGCACGGATACAGTGTAACCCTAGCTAAAGTCAGTGGTAGAGAAGCGATTTTAAACCTGCTGTTGTAGGCTGTTTTTACAAAGCAATGATGTGTATAATTGTTATGGGCAATGCTCTTGTAGAAAAAAAACACAATATTATGTTTCCTATATAGTTCCGCAAGATTCCACATCGAAAAAATAAAAAAAATGTTAAAAAATCGTCTATTTTGGGGAATTAACAGAATAGGGAATAAGCATGATTTTTTTTTTTTTATTTTTTATTATATTCCTTTTGTTGCATGTAAACATAAAAACAGCTTTGCATTTTTTTTAATTTAGGCTTAAAAAAATCATAAATGTATATAGCGCGAAAACCACATGTGATATCATACCCTACATAACTGTACTACGTACAGCCTACCCAGTCTATAGCGTACAGCCTACACAGTCTGTCGTGAACTTATTTGCTTGTATAACTTTTATACATTTTGTAAACTTAGAGTGATTTTAATTAAAATAAAGTTTAATTCTATAAAAACATTTTATACATGTTTTCCGAATTAAATTTTATATTAAAATATATAACCTATATTGCAGTATTTCAATTATGCCTCTAACGTTTTGTAACTTCACGTAAACAATGTAGTAAAATTCTGACATCTAAATTACATAAATAATTACATTTTACAGAGTAGATATTTTACATACATTTTTTTAGAATATAAACGCTGCAAGCGTTTATATTGTTTACATAAAGTTATAGAATACATAAATTGTTTACTTACAAATTTGTTTTGACACCATTTATTTCTTCAGCACTGTAGTATTCATTATTTTTCATATATTCATGAGCATAAAAGCATCAATGTTGGGTAAATTATCACTCTGAGCCCTAACAAAATCTTTATCTGCCATTTTAATAATGAATGCGTGAAAAATTGTTTAAAAACAAATACAAAACTCTCGAACAATACAATATACACACGTAAAGATTATGTTGTCGTTTGGGCAGTCTAGGGTTTGACGTCATGCTCAGTCGTATTTACTCGGCAACCTTCGCGCTGTGGTCGGTTTAATTCAAATTTACAATATTTTAATTGAAAAACGTGGCTGTAATATTAATTAAAATGTGTTTTTTGTTTTGTTAGGTGACATAACTAATATTAACATATCAAAAAAATGTAGTTTTAAGGAAATATTAATTTTATGCGTGTCCCCTATTGTGTTTTAAAAATATTGTTACGTTAATTAAAGCGAAAAGTACATTTTTCATTAATTCGAAACATTGACAAAATTTGCGGCGTTCTAGCGGTGAAACCGTTAGTCCCACAAAAAAACCTTAACCTCTAAATGAGGTTATTTTAAGAAAAAAAGTGCATCAGAGAGTCAGTTATTTTTGACATTTTGAAAATCTATTTATTTAATAAAATATTATAGTTTGATACAAATATTATTACAAAAAAATATTTAAAAAAATCTTGAGTGAGTATAAAAGGTAAATACGAGTAAAATAAAACTAACATACCAGTGGCTCTCAATCTTTTGTTAGTTAATTATTAGGAAAATTTTTGAAAATTTGAAAATCTGAAATCATAAAATTTATAATATAAATATTCTATACACCGACAAATATCACAAAGAAAATAAACTTATGTTGTCTATAAAGAAATGTTGGTTACTGTGGGGTTTCAACCATTGGAATTATATTTATATAATATTTAAACATAAATAAACAAACCTGTTATGTTTTTTCTATGATATATACTTTTAACTGTATTCTGAATCACTACATTATATTTATGTTATAAGATGTTTGTTTATTTAAGAATGATAGCTGTGGCCGTACGGGTACGGCCATACTCTTTTAGAGGTTAAGAAAAATAAATTATTGAGAATTTATTCTTCTTTAATTGAATGTAAAATACATTTTTTTCTAATTTTGTAATGGATTTTTGCACGTTTTTCGAGGTTGTGTCTGAAGTTCCGGCAAACAATTTTAGTTTCCCACCAATTACCAAAACTCCAGCAAAACTTTCTCTAAAACCACCGTTTTGACCACCAATTTTATTGACTATATGTGTATAAATAGTAAAATTTATTAGAAACATATATATTAATTAAATGATTAAAACAGGGCAACTATGATTCACAAAGTGTGTATTCTTACTGCCGTGTTTTTTCGGAACGTATACTACGGGCAATTCGTAGAAAGATTTTATCTAAATTATGTGCATCTTAACAATAGGGACGGGCGCGTGCCGTAAAATTTGTGTGTCACTTCGTGACACGGCCGTTCACAGTAAAACCGTGAGGGAACGTGATTAATATTTTTCTTTCGTGCGTGATTGTGCGTGATTTAAAATTTGCCGTGACACGTCGTGCGTGCAATCATGTCGTGTCATGACTCACGAAGTTTAAATTTTAGTAAATAGAAGAAATAAGAAAAAATAATTGTCTATTTTGTATCATTATCTATGCTGGATTTTGTATCTCCTTCTACGACGAAGCAACATGTCTCCGTTGTATGCAAGCGTTGGAATTATTTTTTGTTTAATTTTGAATAAATCTGACTGGATATGGATAGCTCAACAATCTCATTCTAACTAGTTTGCGCTTTTTCTCTAACCAGTTGGATTTGATGGGATCATACAGAACATTAACCAATAGTCTTCATTTAAGTATCCTTTTCTTAAAATAAATTGAGCCCTGCAAATCCGTGGATCCTTCCGCAATTGCAGATAAATTATCATTTAAATCGTGCGGATGCGGATAAAATATCATATCCGCTTATCCGAAAAATGAGTATGAACATAAAATCTTCGGTTAGACGCCTGTTCCCACGGAAGACACGTTTAGAACCCCAAAAATGTATCGCTGGTATTTGTATTTTGCTTATGGTAAGAGTGAAATAATAATACGTTACGGAAGTTTGTACTTTTTACTCTTCCCATAAAGACCTATTTTACGCTTACTTAATTAGTTAAATATAGTAGAATTTATAACAATCGTAGATACAACAATTTCTTTGGATTTATTGCCAGTTTATCAATTGAAAAATAATTTTGTAACGTGTCGTCTTATTTTGCATTTTTTTAAATACAATCGATTCCGCTTAATTGGGACACATCGGGATTTAGGCATTTTGGCCCAATTAAGCGGCTGCCCCAATTAAGCGAATTTCACATAAAATTAAACAATGCATATTTTTTTTTCAATAATATTATTTTATAAACTCTTTGACAAAACTATAAATTACATATAACCGAAAAATATAAACTTTTAAGAAAAAATAATAATAAATTCCAAAATAAAATAATAAATAGGTACAATTTAATTCAATGCAAAAATGCGTCAAGTGTAGTCTGCCTTTTGTTTTTGTAACATTTCTACAAAATCAGCACAGGTATTCAGTGTGGATGTAGGGCTCCCTTCATTTCCTTCCTGCATAAAATAACGCTGTAATATTAAATTCTTTGTACATATTTTTTCTTGAGAATATGTATAACATAATATGTACTGTGATCTTAAATTTATTGTCCCAATTAAGCGGAATGTTGTCCCAATTAAACATGTAAATTTACTGTTGGTTCCTTGGTTTGGTTTCTGTTCTTTGAGATTTGGCCCAAATAAGCGGCTGCCCCAATTAAGCGGTGGCCCAATTAAGCGGAATCGTCTGTATTAGAAAAAATTAACCGTGGTAATTTGCCACATAACTTTCATCTTTTAATAATAGGATGAATTTAAGAATTTAGTTTTATTATTAAGAAATCATTTTTTTTTTAATTTGCTGAAAAAAATGAAAGAAATACAATTCTTTTATATAACTACATAACACTCGTTTCTTATTAACCAAATTTAGAGAAGGGCGTGGGTTCGCCATTCTAACGTGAAAAATTCACGTGTGTCACTATTCACACGTGAGTCACGAAGCACGCGTGCGTGTACGTGAAATTTTAAAATTATGATTTCGTGTGCGTGCGTGAGATTTTGAATCTGACTTCGTGAGCGTGCGTGATCGTGACAAAATCGCAACCACCGGCCCGTGGGCCAACTCCAGCCCGTGTAAAGTTCCAATTAAGCCCGCGAGATCTTTAGAAGAAATTATAAATAAATATTTTCAAAAACAAAAATTTGAAAGAATAGGTTTAGGTTAGTACCTAACATAAGGAAAAAGGAGAGATATACAGTTTAATTTTCGATATAATTCGTCTTATTTAAATTAAACTTATTATTTTCATTTATTTAATTCGCCCTTTTCCAGCACTGAAATCGAAAATGTTCCAGAAAAGTTTCAAATGGAACTTTTGGATCTCAAACAGAGGGCAGATTTACGAGAAACATTTAATTTGACACCTTTGCATGAGTTTTATAAAAATCTGCCGGCTGCAGAATTTCCGAATTTAGTTGATAATGCGAAGTACATTTACTCCTTATTTGGCTCAAAATATCGATATGAACAGTTATTCTCCAAGATGAAGTATCTAAAATCAAAGTACAGAACTTCAATAGCTGATACGGGTTGGGAAAACAACTTGCGTATAAGCACTACACAAATCGAACCGGACATTGAATTGCTATCAAAATCTATACAGCACCAGAAGTCGCATTAATTAAAATTTGTTTTCATTTATATTTATTGTTTTGTGATTAATATTTACTTATTTTTGTCATTTCTTTGTAATTTGTTATAAATAATAAGAGAAATAAATATAATACTTAATTAACTTTGTTTTATTAGTTTTTTATATTTTCAGAAAAAAAAAAAAAATACAAGTAACAAAAATGTGTCCATTAACTACTACGGCCCGCGGACGAAACGTGATTTTTATTCTGGCCCGTGTTATACAAAAGGTCACCCCTGTTATAGACAAACATTGATATTTATGAAAAAGTTATAACATTATTTTATTATTATTTCGTTAAAATCTTATAATTTTCCAATAAATTTTAGACGTACTAAAGTTTGATTGAAGTTGTGTACTAACTAGTGATCACATAAAGTACGTGTTTGGATTTGAAATACTACAATTTTAATTTACGAGTTCGTCTTACTACTTTTTCCTGATCAAGAAAGTTTACTTAGGTCATAAATTGTTAGTAACTAGATGGACAACTCTAGATTTTAATGATTAGAGAGTTAAAAATAAAAGTTTATTCGCACAATAATGCCTTAATCATTTTAAATTTATGGCCAATTAAAAGTATTTTTTATTGTTTTGATAAGATGTCAAAGAAGTCTAAGGTCAGCATTACACTATAAAAGATCTTTTATAATAGTTATTTATGTAATTAGAGTGTAAATGAGGTTTTTTCAATTGAGTGCAAATTTAGACTGAGGTGTCAGCCAAGTGCCGAAATAGGTAATACGACGATTTTTGAAAAGAGTTCTTTACAAACGTACTGCATACAACTCTCTTACTACCATTGAAAATATTAATAAAAAATTCAACATAATTGGTTAAAAGTTACATATTATTATACATATTTTCACCAAAATTCCATACAAGATGGCAAACCAATGTATATATTATGGACCAACAAATTAATTCGGGCAGTATTCACAATGCCCTGACCAGAGCCTTAGAAATGTTTTTGGAGCCCTTGGCAAATAAAGTTAATTGATAAAATTTACCTCCCTAAATCCAAGTAATGAGCAAAAAAAGGGTTCTCGCTCCTCAAATCCAAGGGATGAGCAAAAGAAAGGTCGTCACTCTTGTAATAATGTCTTGAGTAATGAACTAGAAGAGTATATTTTATAGATATTTATTTATATGTCAAAAATGTAAATTAACAAAATACAATACAATAATAGTATATTCTGTAACAAGGTTGGAATGAGAAAATTCGATGCGAGTGGAACATTCCGAGCGCGAGCCGCAGGCGAGCGTGTGGAATCACGAGCATCGAATTTTCTCTTCCAACCGAGTCACAGACCCTACTTTATCCACGACCACTAGAAAGAAAAAAAAAAATTAACAAATAATTATTTTAACAAACATTTTATCTTAACACATAATTTATATTACCTAACAAATTAATCAATTAATTAAACTATTTTTTTTATTTATTATTTGTTTAATTTTAATTTAATTTGCCGCACATCGGCCACTATTTTAGGTTAGGAAGTTATGTTGCATTTATTTAATGTAAACGTTGCATATATCTTAACGTAACCTACAAAAACAAAAGACAAGAAGTATTGAATAGTTAATCCATAACAAGTGATGGAATGAAATACACGCAAAATGCATAGAAAGATAAGTGCTTTAGAATAACATTCCAACTCTTGTGTTAGAATATTCACTTTCTGTAGTCAAAATTGGTTTTAGAACTGATAAATTCTATAGTGGTCGTGAAGAAACATATTTCTTTACCTAGTTACACCAATAACAATATAAATTATTAGGGCCAACTAATACATAATATACAAGGTATTACAACTCTTCATATCCATTACCTGCCAGTGCTTTAATGACCAAGTATACACAATGGCGCTCCTCACCAGGCCACGCGCCCCTCGTCAAACCTCGCGTCCCTGGCAAGAGCCCCGATGCCAACCCGTTGCTACGGCTCTGGCCCTGACAGTATGAATAATACCCAAAACAATCGGGCAAGATAATAAATATGAATATATATATATGATATTTTATCACATTGTCTGGTTATTATAAATAGTACTACAATATTGCTGGGTACTTTAATAACGTTGACGGTTATTAGTAGAATACATATTTTCTTGATGATTGGAAGTATTAAATACACAAAAATAATGCCAAATATAGTTATTAAGTTGGTTCTGTTTGTTTCTTAATGATTATTTTTTTGTTACCTCTGAATTTTGTTTATTTGATACGTCCCAGCAAACATTTTTATACGGGCCAGTGCTGGTAAAGCACATACTCCCCGGCATTGAAAGTAATGGGCCAGTGCTGGCATTTCGCACTGGGCCAGTACCCCGGTGTCCCTGTGGCCGTTATTGGCCCATTGATTTATCAGTTGCCGGCCCAGCAACGGTAAAGTGCATTGAAAGTAATGGGCCAGTGCTGGCATTTCGCACTGGGCCAGTGCTGGCATTTCGCACTGGGCTAGTGCTGACATTTCGCACTGGACCAGTGCTGGCATTTTGCACAGGGCCAGTACCCCGGTGTCCCCATGGCCGTTAGCTGGCCCATCGATGTATCAGTTGCTGGCCCAGCAACGGTAAAGTGCAAAATAATCGCATTAGTTGCAAGATTATTTCTGACGGACCAGTGCTTATACTTATACCCACTCTCTAGTATTTCAAATGTAACATATGTATATTTAGCATATACTTACCCAGTATTAAAATAAATTAATGGTTAGGTGCAAAATAAATACTCATTTGGCCATTTTCACCATCGTTGAATAAATTTATTTAACAAATAAAGTTGACAATATCGCATCGGTTTTAAACTATTAATGAAGAAATTAACATTGCTGTCAATAGAATGATTCGATATTGTTAACTTAAGTTGTTAAATAAATTTATTCAACGATGGTAAAACTGGCCGATTGTAAATTGTATTAACAGTTATAATTTATTGATTTATTTATAAATATTAAATAAATATAATTTCAGGAATAACAGGAATTAGTTTATTTAATTTATTAATTTAATGAAGAATTTTAAAAATTTAGAAAATGGTTTTCTGCCATTTCTGCCAAAAAATTGCATCGAAAAGATAAGTGCTGACTAATAATTTTCGCCAATATTCGGCTTGTATTATCTACCACATCTTTTCCCCCTGACTTGAAGAGGGCCAACCTAAAGAAATCATACTTGTTAAAATAAATTCAATAATCAAATTTTATAAGCATTAATGCTATAAGCTGTTCACTTTTGTAAGAACCAGTGATGGGCGTTTACACGTAAACTTTAATTGTTTACGTTTACGTGTAAACTTATGTAAACAATTGGTTAACTTGTCAACAATGTAAACAAATAAACTTTGTAAACTGTCAAATAATGAGGTTAGTTTTAGTTATTTAAAACGAATAATAGAGAGTTAATGAACAAGTATATTCAGTTCAAAACAATAAATTTATTAAAAAAATGGTGGGAAGAAACCGAAGGAATAGTTCTGAAGAACTAGGTTTAGTTTTAATTAAATAAAATTAAATAAAATATAGGGCGTTATGCAAAATTTGCAATGAATCTTTTCGTTGTTAAAAAATATAGGCTGATTTTCTTAAAGGTGAAATTTAATGTATTTTGTTATTAAAAAAATTAGACTGAATTTTTTAAAGAAAAAAGTTTTTTATTTTTCATATTTACTAATTGTATGTAACACCTGTATAATGATGCAAATTCGATTTTTATTAATATGTATATTGGTTCGTCCTAATTTTAGATACTTACTTTTTCATTTAAAATCGTTTCATTAAAATTTTATTATTTATAAAATATGTATTGATAATGAGGTTCTGTAATTCAAAACAAGTGCGCATGTCTAAACCATTGTTTACATTGTTTACGTTGTTTACATTGTTTACAAGAGTTTTTATGTATACTTTACATCAATTGTTTACGCGTCAACAATGAGGTAACTTACATCATGTAACTTACACGCCCATCACTGGTAAGAACAAACTAGATCTGGTTATTTTGGTGATTTTTATAGTGTCCCAGCAAACATTTTTATCCGGACCAGTACTGGTAAAGCACATACTCGCCGGCATTGAAAGTAATGGGCCAGTGCTGGCATTTCGTACTGGGCCAGTACCCCGGTGTCCCGTGGCCCTTAGCTGGTCCATTGATGTATCAGTTGCTGGCCCAGCAACGGTAAAGTGCATTGAAAGTAATGGGCCAGTGCTGGCATTTCGCACTGGGCCAGTGCTGGCATTTCGCATTGGTCCAGTGCTGGCATTTTGCACTGGGCCAGTACCCCGGTGTCCCCGTGGCCGTTAGCTGGCCCATTGATGTATCAGTTGCTGGCCCAGCAACGGTAAAGTGCAAAATAATCGCATTAGTTGCAAGATTTATTTCTGACAGACTAGTGCTTATATTATACCCACTCTCTAGTGTTTCAAATGTAATATATGTGTACTTACCCAGTATTAAAATAAATTAATGGTTAGGTGCAAAATAAATACTCATTTGGCCATTTTCACCATCGTTGAATAAATTTATTTAACAAGTAAAGTTGACAATATCGCATCGGTTTTAAACTATTAATGAAGAAATTAACATTGCTGTCAATAGAATGATGAGATATTGTTAACTTAAGTTGTTAAATAAATTTATTCAACGATGGTAAAACTAGCCGATTGTAAATTGAATTAACAGTTATAATTTATTGATTTATTTATAAATATTAAATAAATATAATTTCAGGAATAACAGGAATTAGTTTATTTAATTTATTAATTTAATGAAGAATTTTAAGAAAATGGTTTTCTGCCATTTCGGTCAAACCAATTTCATCCTAAAGATAAGGGGTGACTAATAATTTTCGCCAATATTCGTCTTGTATTATCTACCACATCTTTTCCCCCTTACTTGAAGAGTGCCAACCTAAAGAAATCATACTTGTTAAAATAAATTCAATAAACAAATTTTATAAGCATTAATGCTATAAGCTGTTCACTTTTGTAAGAACAAACTAGATCTGGTTATTTTGGTGATTTTTATAGTGTATTACTGACTTTTAGAAACTTGGTTATATTGTAAAAAAAGCTTTACAGTTTTGGATTAAGTTTGTATTATTTTAGGTTAGTATTATATTTACAAAATATTTAAGATGTCACTATTCAAAATGAAATATGACAAATTATATTTTTTAAATGACATATTTATAATCTTGTATCAGATTTATTAATAATTGAAAATTTTATTACATGAAAAAAACTATGATTGAACTAAACTAAAAATTAAACAATTTAATATGAAATAGTTTGTGTAAACTACGTCCTTAAATCTAACAAAACACACACAAATCACAATAAAAAACTGTATAATGCTCACAATCAATAACTATTCAAATACACATCCTGATAAACTGTTCACCAACACGTCCAAACTTGTACTCACAGAATATCACTTGTACCGACCCTCGAAGGCCACGCCATTAGGGTGTTTTATGACTAAGAACGGTCAGACTTTTCAAATTATTACATTCAAAAAAAGTTATAAACATAAGCACTGGCCCGCTAGAAATAACCTTGGATTAATACAAATAAGGAATGCTTATAAAATGCTGGTAAAGTACTTCGTATAGGCAGAGTGCGAAATACAAATGTGAAGTACATTATTAATACTGGGATTGCACTTACTTTTGGTGCCAGCAATGTACCAGCGTAAAAGCAGTTTGCCGGCGTTCGGCCGTTAGTTCAATGTTTGCTGGGGTATTACTGACTTTTAGAAACTTGGTTGTATTGTAAAAAAAGCTTTACAGTTTTGGATTAAGTTTGTATTATTTCAGGTTAGTATTATATTTACAAAATATTTAAGATGTCACTATTCAAAATAAAATATGACAAATTATATTATTTAAATGACATATTTATAATCTTTTAACAGATTTATTAATAATTGAAAATTTTATTACATGAAAAAACTATGATTGAACTAAACTAAAAATTAGACAATTTAACATGAAACAGTTTGTGTAAACTATGTCCTTAAATCTAACAAAACACACACAAATCACAATAAAAAACTGTATAATGTTCACAAAACAATAACTATTTAAATACACATTTTAACAAACTGTCCACCAACACGTATCAACTTGTACTGGCCCTCCAAGGCCACGCGGTTAGGGCGTTTTATGACTAAGAACAATCAGACTTTTCAAATTGTTACATTCAAAAAAAGTTTAGTTTTAAGTAAAAAGTATGAGTGAAGAAGGGACGATAGCTGTGTAAAACCCGTATAAAAAGGTTTGCTTGGATTAATACAAATAAGGAGTGCTTATAAAATGCTGGTAAAGTACTTCGTATAGGCGGAATGCGAAATACAAATGTGAAGTACATTATTAATACTGGCGTTGCACTTACTTTTGGTGCCAGCAGTAAAAGCAGTTTGCCGGCATTCGGCCGTTAGTTGAATGTTTGCTGGGGTACCTTCGTTTATTTTATTAATCGACTACCTATAGTTGTATTTTCTTTAACTATTATTAATAATTATTATTGAGTTGTTGATTTCTTAATGGTTCTGCAGTTACTGCTTAATTTTGTTAAATTTATAATACGCAATTAAAGTTTCAATACGTAAATAAGAGAAAGTATTAAATACAAAAAAATAATGCCAAATAAAGTTATTAAGTTGGTTCTCTTTGTTTCTTAACGATTATTATTGTTAACTTCTTAAAATTTTGTTACGATGGTACGTATTTATTTTATTACTTGAGTACCTAAATTTTTATTTTCTTCATTCATTTTTAATATTTTTTATTTTGTTGTTTATTTCTTAATGGTTCCGCTTAATTTTGTTAATTTGTTAATACGTTTGTAAAGGTTTAATACGTGAATAAACAAAAGTTATTTAAACAAAAACTGCTTCAATCACTCTGCCCAACGGTTACAGAGCAGTATTCATAATGCCCGGACAATTTAATATTTTTTGTAACATTTATTATCTTGACCGACTGTTTTGGGCATTATTCATAATTTCAGGGCATTGTGAATACTGCCCTATTTATCACATGGTCCATAACATATATAATGTATGACTGTTTGTAACTTACTGCTGGTGCAATGATGAAAAATAAGAGGTTGTTAAATGAAACATTGCATTGTGTTTTACAAAATCTTTAATACTAATTAGAGATTTCGGATGTCGCAATTTTCAAAGTTACAATTAGTATTGTAATTCTGATAATCATCGTCATCATCATTATCATCATCATCATCATTGGTTTTACAGTCTATGTTGAACCTTGCCCTCTCGTAATATACGTCTCCATTCTGCCCTGTCCTGAATGACCGTCCACCAATTTTGAATTCCTAGGACTCTGATATCCTACTCAACACCACCTTGCCATTGTAGCTTAGGTATCCCTACTTTTCGCTTTCCTATCGGTTGAACGTCTAGTGTCCGCTTCGAAATTCTGTTCGCGCTCATTCTCTTGAGGTGACAAAAGATCTTACAGAGGATTCTGCTTTCAAATGAGCCCAGTATGTTTATGGTATTTTGAGATAGTGTTCATGACTCAGAAGCATATACCAGCACAGGTTTTATTAATGTCTTGCATATAAGACAGGTATCGTAACGTACCCATTGTCCACGCAGAAGCTAACTATATATGATAGCCTAATCCATAAACAAATTGGGCAGACAAATCTGGTTTGGAACCTGGCCTTATAAACGTTATTATTCAATTATTATTATGTATTACAATTGACGACAAAGAAATTATGCAACAAAATCACAAATAATAAAATTGGATAGTGATTTATAAGAAAAAAGCATCCAGTTCCGGACACTGTGGTCAGTCCGGATCCCGTTAATTTGTGCCGGCTTTCCCTCGTGTCTCGACGCTCTGGATTGGAAGAAGAAGAATAATACCATTCTATTGTACACTATTTTTATCTTTACTTCTACGTTTATTTCTTTTTCTTCTTTGTATACTAACCGGGCCTCAGTAATTTGTTACAGCTTCCAACGTCCCTCGGTGCCCTTGCTTAGAAGAAGAAGAATAGTACATTCTATTTCTTCTTTGTATACTAATCTTAATTTTCCATAAATAAATATTCTAATACATATACTGAAAGTCATATTCTGAATTAAACATTTATTTTTATATTTGCTTTATTGCAGCATGTAGGACATAAAGTTTTTTGAATTGCGCGATTAAAGAAAGTAAAATAGAATACTCATATGTTCAGTATTCTTGTTAGTTCACAGAGAAATGCTACGTGACTAGTATCATATATGTACGAGTATCAACGCCTTTTATGAAACAGCTCATAAATGAAAGAAATATTTTTGTGAATAAAATTTGTATTGAATCTTTCAAGATAAAATTTTTAATAAAAATGCCAATAATGTGAGTAGATTTTCTAGAGTATATTTATTTAACCCTCTAGTGCCCATTTTTTCAGGTTAGGTAGTGCCAAACGGGTTTACCAGGTCTACAAGTATGAAATGCGGATTTTTTTTAAATTAAAACACATTAAACTCAAAAGAACAGTAAAAGTTTATTTATTCAAAGTATGCTCCATTAGAAGTTATACATTTTTACCATCTTTCAGGCAATTTGTGAATACCTCGCCAGTAGAACTCTTCCCCTTTCCCCGCAAACCATTCATCTAGCCATTCTTTCACATTTTCATATGAAGAAAAGTGCTGCTCGGCAAGTGCGTGACCCATCGATGCGAACAAGTGGTAATCTAAAGGGGCCAACTCTGGTGAGTAAGCGGCATGGGGTAGCACGTCCCACTTGAGTGCCTCCAATATGTTGCAAACTGCTTTTGCCTTATGTGATGGATTACCTTGTGCAGTCTTCTTTCGTATTCTGGTCGTTTTATGAGCAGCGAATGGTTCAATTCGATCAGTTGTTGTTGGTGGCGTTGGGTATTAATTGTTTCACCAAGTTTTAAGAATTCATACTAGACCACACCCTTTTGGTCCCACCAAGTACAGAGCATTGTCATTTTGCCAAAGCGATTCGATCTTGCAGTTGATGTGGATGGTGAGCCTGGGTTCACCCATGATTTTTTGCGTTTGGGATTTTCAAAATAAATCAATTTTTCATCGCCAGTAATGATACGATGCAAAAAAGACTTTCTTTTGTATCGTGCAAGCAAAATTTCACAAGTGTTTTTGCGTTTTTCCATCTGCTTCTCATTCAATTCATGCGGAACCCATCTGCCGACTTTCTGGATATTACCCATCTCTCGTAGGCGATTGGAAACAGCTTGTTGACTAACGCCGAACTGCTCTGCTAGTTGTTTTTGTGATTGGCTATCGTCTTCCTGTAGCAATGTTTCCAATTTTGTATCTTCATATTTTTTTGGATGTTTTCCATGTTCTTTGTCTGTAAGATCAAAGTCACCACTTTTGAAACGCCGAAACCATCGTTCACACGTATCTTGCGATGGAGCATATTCACCATAAGCTTCTCGAAGCAGTCGGTATGATACAGCAGCAGTTTTTTTCAAATGAAAACAAAACAGTAGTACTGTCCGCGAATACTCTTTATTTTGCACAAAATTTGACATTTTTAACAGAGTAAAACAAAACTATATGATCAGTTTTCAAATTATAAGCTATACGCATTTGACACTTAATGATAACTTAACAAAACGCCATATGTGTTGAAACTTTGAACTATACACTCTGTTTGCGCGGCAAGTTTGAAAAAAATCCGCATTTCATACTTGTAGACCTGGTATATGGGTGAAATAAGAACAATAATTCATTTATTTTTCTGGTATATTTATTATTAAAAAAATACAATCCCCTTAGTTCTGTATTTTTAAAAAATATGTATCGAAAGGCGAACATCCGTAATACGTTAACTTTTGCACTCAACGGTTTTTTTACCGACCGCCAACATATATAAGGGAGGTATTATTATATATATATATTTATATAAAAAATTGATTTTTAATTGGATTGAATTTGGAAACCCGGACACATCACTCATTGGACCCATTAATATGTGAAGATAAGTCTCATCCGGCCCTACATTTCAAAATTAAGTATAGTATTTCACAAGAAAAACTAACACGTAACAATTACAAATACAACTTCAAAATTGCTGACTTTGAAAAATTATATAGGGCACTTATTACAACTGACTGGAATGCGGAACTAACAAACCACAATATCGAAAATGCTGATGCAGGAGTTGACAACATTTATTAAATAATTTATACAATACTTGATGATTGCGTGCCAAAAACCAGGTCGCTGTCAACATCAAAATAAAAATAAGACACCTAGATTACCTAAAAGAATGTGAGTCCAACATCTCCACAAACCCAAACCAGTTTTCGTCGTACTATCAACACACTAAAACCAAGATCCTCATAGGGGAAGACCTTATTCCTAATATATAATCAAAGCCTGTGCACATGCCCTAGTGAAACCATTGCATTATTTATTCAATATATGTATATTACTATATAATAACATGTAATTATTATCATTGAGTCTGTTAATTGGTTCATTATTCTGTCCAGACATTGCGACAAGCTTCAGCTTAGTGATGCTGGACAGAATGATAAAAAAATAGTATATATAAATAAAATTGTCAATAAGTATAAAAATTAGGTCTAAGAAATTATAATAGGTTTTAAATATATTTTCTTATTTACATTTGTAACATAGGTCTATGTAAAAAATGTAAATAAAGTTATTATTATTATTATTATTATTGTGATCATACCGATTTTGACATTTCGAGTTTTCGATGGATCTCCACGAATTGAGGTCCCTACATAACGTTTGACTATGTTTAACAGAAAAATATTTCGAAAAAATTTATTTAATAAAAGTTGCTATAAATGCAATAACTAATAACTTTTATTTGAGACGTTTTTTGATAAAACGAAAAATTTTGTCTAATTTTTGTAAAATTTTTCGAAATTTTTACAAGTCTCAATTTTTTCATACTTACATGTAACGTTTCCATGGTCATAATAAATAATATCTCTGTTAGAAAATATTAGGCCAAGTTATTTCTACTCTGCTGCTAGAATGTATTTTATACAAGTACTTTATGATGGCGGTCGGTCCTGTGGTGGCTACAGCTGATTTTTTTAAAGCAATAACACTTGTAATTTTGCTCAATCGGCGTTTGTAAGTGTTTCATTGTGCAATCGTCTGTAGGCGGCCACGGGCATGTCGATGCAATTTGCATGGATATTTTTACATGGATTTATATATGATCCGCCTCGAGGCGATATTGACCACTAGAAGGTTCCTTTTATTTATGTAAAAAAAAAAAACGTTACATTGTACAAACAATAAGTTTGTTGAAACAATAACGGAAATTCAGAAAATATGTTTATAAGTTGGGGCAGGAATTCGAAAAATCGCGTGCGGAGAGCATAAATTCAGAATAGTTGAAAGTGGAAATACATTCGAAATTCGGAAAATAACTTGAGAAAGGCAACTGTTATTTCCAGATATAAATACAAAAAATATTGTCTGCATTTTTTCAAAAAAATTTAGTTATTTGGATTTAAAATCAGGCACAATGTATTCGGACTAAAATATTGTACAATTTTTATTAGTAAAGTTTTTTTCTAAAACTCATAGCAAAGATAGAATATGCAATGGATAATTTAACATGGAAAAGCTCTATGTCGCAAGTCGAAAAAGGACATATGTTATATAAAAATCAATATCAGTTTGTTTGTTTGTTTGTCTGTTCTTTATGCAAAACTAAACGGATAGACCAATTTGCACAAAATTTAGAACAGGGGGGTAAAATAATCCGAGAAAGGTTTTATAGAGGGTTCTAACTTCACCCATGTCCTCCTAGGGGGCGTTATGGGATATTAACCATCAGTTTTACACACTCCGTGGAGTTTGAATTGAATACATAGGCTAAACATACATATTTATTTATATTTTTCGCGGGATATATTTTGGAAGTCTCATTATTTCTCTTACTTATGTTCAGTTCTCTAAATCAGCCGCTTGGCCACAATTTGTACCGAACGAACAGACTCATGTGACGGAATAAGGATTTCTTGATTATACCTACGAAAATCTAAAAATAACATGTAAATATAAATTTTCTGTTAATTTCAACACTAATCATTGGCCAATAGTCTCAGCAACTTAGGCCAAATAATACATTTTAAAAAAATAATAAACACTAATCATAATAAAATATAGCTTATTATTACCTATTGTAAAATACATAAGTTATTTTGCTGTACGATTATGATAAATTTTTTAAATTTTCATTTTATTGGACCTTCAGAGGGGACTTGTGCTCCCCCCCTCTGAATACGCCACTGTTGTTCAGTACAACTTATATCAGTCCTTTTTGTGTGTAAAACATCATAATTTCAAAAATACCTAAGAAGATCCAAGAACCAAATACCGATTTTAAGAGCGCGATTGTCTCCAAAACTACTCTCTTTATTATATTTCTACAATTTCTAATCTATTTCACGTTTGAAGTGTCATTTTAAAATTACATTCTGAAGGTTATACCGAAGTCAGATTTCCACTTTATCTTATCTGAATCGAGTAATTAGTTGTTTAAAACAAATTTATCATTTGACTGGGCGAATGTTTTAGTCGATGTGTCAGGGGGAAAAAGGATCAACGCTCCCCTTCATATAATTCGTTGGAGCATATTTGGAAAGTGATGTATTTTCACTTGAACAATAATTATGTCACTTCATCCAGAGTAGGCAATCTTAAAAAAATGTTTATTTATACGAAAAAAAGTACTTAAAAAAATGCCAATATTGTTAATAATGAAGTAATTTAAAAATTAACTACTGTTGTGGTTAACAAATTTTATCTTCAACTCTCCGAGCAGCGCCGTTTAATCTGCTGGTCCTGGGAGGGGCCCGTCGGCCCCCCCTTGACTGCGCCACTGAGTGTATGTAATGTATTTATTGTTTCAAACTAATAAATTAGAGCATTTAGCAAAGCAACCAAAGATTGATAATAAGGAAGTTATCACAAAGTAAAGTGTACGCATGCACAGAAATGTTTAAATTTGTACATGTATGTCGCTATTCGGTGCGGAATTTACCAATAGATGACAGTGCTGAAGATTTCTGTATTTCCCAACGCCTAATAGTTAATTGTAAATTTTAGTATCGTTTTATATATTTAACTTTAACGTTGGTACCGATGTTCTATACTCTAAAAATGTAGTCTTATGGGGACTTCATGATACACTAAAAAATTAACTTTTAGTGTACCATGAAGATCTTCACTTTTCGTGTTAATTATTTACACTTCTTTTTTGGTTAGATTTAGTGTAAAGTTTACACTGGTTAAAGTATAGTATCAAAAAATAAATAGTGTTAAAGTAGAGTAAATTTTAACACTGAAAAAGTAATATTTCATGAAAATTAACACTATCTGAATAAATGAAGATTTACACGGTGATTTGGTTAAAAATAGTGACCTTTATACTTTTTTTAAATGAAAATTTTAACACTTAAATTTTAACACTAAAATTTTAACCAAACTGAGAATGACCTTTTACACTTATATACATTTTATGCTGTGTACTTTCTTAGATTTAAAGTAATTAAATGCCGTATCGAACACAGGTACCCCAGCTTGTATCTTACAAAAATCTTATATCATGGAATTGTTGTTTTCTTGGGGGGCGAAAATTATTATAGAATTTATTCCCAAACGCCAGTTTTCCGTATTGCGGCCGTGGGATTAGCCAACCGAATATATAACAAGTATGGTTATACAAGATAAATGCAAATACTTGACCCTTAACAGATCAACATGACGGATTTATGTGAATGAGGTTAAAACCCATCCTGAAACAGTGCCAAGGAAGTGGGAGAAAAAGATTAAATTATATATTGAATTATTGTACACACATATGGATAAAATAATTTCAGCTATTAATTATAATTATATTATAAATTTACATAACATAATATTGATGAAAAACGTGCCACAATTGATTAATATCCAGCCTTAATTGATGCGATATATAATTATTTAGCACCATGCAATTTGTTGTTCTAGTTAATAATTTAATAGCAAAATACTTGGCACAATTTTTGAATAAATATACGAAACTAGAGTATAAACTTAATATTAATCATATTATGTTCAAGGAATATGGAGTTGCAGAATCTAGTTTATTCTAGACTTATATAGAAAAATGTAATGAATATAATAAATCAAAATAATGTCTCAAGAATATAGTAAATTTATAAAGTAAAATTTACTGTTATTCTTGCGTTAGATGTAATATGTATTGAGTTTAATAATAAATAATCTTAATATTATATTAAAATTCATAATTAAATACATACTTGGAATTGAAAAGAAAATAATTTGGAAAGATGTGATGTGTACAAGGTAGTTAGTAAAATTAGTTTTATTTAATTATATATTTATGTTATTTTAGATATGCCGAGTCCTGCATCCTTTTCAGTAAACTTTTAAATAACCATTCAAAATATATTCAAAACCTTTCATTCAATTATTATTATTGTTATTATTATTAGCCTTTATTCCCAATCCATTTTACAAAAACATTTAGATATTTTACAAATTTTCATTATATATTAACCATTACTATAGTGCGTTCAAAGATGAGTTATGCAGTACAGGGCATATGGAGTAGTTCTTTTTCATACTCTCTAATGGATTTACACAATGACGCTATCCTTTTCTTGCTCGTCGACGTTGCCAGCTCTAAAACGCGCTGATCTGTGAAGACGCAGTATTCTACAAATGACCATTTGTTTTTGTTGAGTGTTATTTTGAGTTTTATAAGAGTTGATTTTTGTAAATCATACGAGTTTTTCATATTATTATAATTGACACATTTGACACTTTTACAACATTTGGCAACACCGCTCCCATTTGCCATAAGAGCTATACTGCAAACTCAGCTTTGAACGCACTATAATTACATTTTTTAAAATTGTCAAAAGAATTATTTATCATTAACCCCGGATTAGCTGTCTTCTCGGACAAAGGCCTCCCCAAGTTTTTTCCACTCTTCCCTGTCTCTTGCTTTTCTGGGCGAGGTTGCACCAGCAGTAGCTTTTAAGTCATCTAGGCATCTCTTTCTTGGTCTTCCTTTGTTCCTTTTGTTTTCTAGTGGGATCCAGTCAGTTATATTCCTGGTCCAACTCCATTTTAAAGATTTTAATGTTTACACTACATCTGTTATCTTAGTTTTTTTTTTTATTTCTGTAATCGGCACTTTGTCTTTCCACGTTATGTTTAGGATGTTTCTTTCCATTTTGTTTTGACAAACTCTAATCTTTTGGATGTGTTTTTCTGATAGTGCCCATGTCTGTGAGCCATATATGATGGTTGGACTAACACACATGTAAAAAGTTCTTCTCTTGACCTCTAGGCTTATGTTTCCCTTCAAAATATGCTTCAATGACCAGAATTTACTTCAAGCCTAATTTCTTCTGTTTATCTCTTTGTCTATCCTATTTTCAAAAGATAATAGTTGACCTAGATATATGTGGTCCTGTACGTACTCTATTTCTTCTTGTTCGATGTATATTTTTTGTTCGGTTTGTCTGTTCGTTATTATTTTTGTTTTATTTAAGTTCATTTCTAAACCTACTACTTTGCTTTGTTCATGTAATTCTGGTAATTGGTCCTGTAGTAGTCGAGCTGTATAGGCAATTATGACCACATCATCGGCGAAGCATAATCTACTAATTCTTCTTCCGTTTATGTTTATTCCATATTCTTTCATTCAATATTCTAGATAAAATATCTATCTATGTATCTATTTACCAACCTTTTCTATCTGCCTCCACTGGAGGCCCTCCAGACTCTTTAACTCCATATTTTTCTATCTAATTTCGGATCCTTAGATATTCAGACCAATTCTGTAATTCTGTTACTATGATAATTGTAACTAAATTCGTCACTATGAGCAAGGTCAGTTACTATCATGAATGAAAGCCATTATACTTTTTATAATATGTTATGTTGTAGTAACGTTATTTCACAGTAACTTTTTACAGAATTGATCTGAACGAATTTCGTTTTAGAAATTAAGAAAATATAAAAATATGTGTCTAAAATTACATGAAATTAAAGAAAGATGATTTTACGAAAATAGAAATTTCGATAACTTTGAAAAATATAGAATTTTTGATGTTATTTATTGAAACAAACAACAATGCCTTCAACAATACAAAATACTAGATACCTTTCAAAAAATTTATCTGACCCAAAGTTCAGAACTTACAAATTCGGTTCACAGCAATGTGCAATACTCTGAAATCTTTCAGATTTTAGACCTACTCTACTAGGTAAATAGGAAGTGAAAGGAATAGGTTTATTTAAAAAAGTATTTACAAAGTAAATTTTATATAATATTTTTTGTTGCTTTTTTAAAAAAATTACTTATCAAGAGCTTTCATTAGAGCACGCTCAAAATGTATAATTTCTATTTTTTATCGAAAAGTATTTATACCGGCGTATATTAGGTTCGTGAGGTTGTGGGGTTAAGTGTTAGGTGTTTAAGAAGCCTAAAGCAGCGCCATAGTATTGTGTTAGCTACGCTGGATAAGAAAACTAAATATTATATTTTATTACTGCAGGGCCGCCTAAAATTGTTCGGCGGGCTGCATTCGTCTCATGGGCTGTCGGTTGCAGATCTCTGTAGAACATTGCAACACAATTTCAAATGCATTAATATTAACTTTTTATTTTCTTGGTTAAAATGTTTTATTTGTTGGAAAATGATAATTGTAAGAAAAAATTGATGTGAAGTGTAAATTTTCACACATTGCAGGGTTTCGCAGGTATGTAATAAGTGAAGGCGGCATACTGAGTGTGTAGGACAAATTTTGCTTTGTAGTAATCGCGGCAAAATGAATGATATTTTTAAAATAATTTTTCAGATTTAAACCATCTGGGCTACAGGCTGTGGGAAATTTTTTTTGCACAATTTTGGCGAAAATCGCCTGCAAATTTTATTTTGCAAAAATAAAATTTTGATTGTTAATTCACGTACTAGGGCTTTCATTTGATACCCTACTGAGAATTTTAAAAAATATATTTTTTTTTTCGATGAGCACATATTTGTTTATATTTTTAGAGGATATGTTTTTTTAGATGTTTTAGTATTTTTTTCTATGTGCGGGTCAAAAAGTTGTATAAGCATGCCAAATTTCAACTCTCTAGGTTTAGCCGTTTGGCTACAATTTTTACCGAACCAACAGACAGACAGACAGACAGACGAAAAAATGACGGTATGAGGGTTTTTTGGTCATATCTACAAAAACCTAAAAAGAATGCATATTCTTAGCAAGATACATAGTATACTATGCCGCATTTATTAGTAATTTTAAAGATGTATACAAAAAAAAAAAAACATTGGTACCTACTTTTGCTAACCTACTAAATCCTGAAATTTCTGAGTATTCACACTGTATATTATCTTTGGGGTTTGTCCACTAATCGCAAACTGCAGCCACACTTTGAGCCACGTCATACTAGAGGCTAGAGGAGCGAAATATACACGGCTGCATCCTAAATCCTGGCGATATACAGACGCAAAAATTACGCCAGATCCAGTACCCGCACAATGCGGAGTGACCCGAGCAACACTGATTTCTGCATCCCACAGACCAAAGAGGTGGCAGAAGATTTGTAGGCGGGAATGGACTCTATTTCCCTACGATAGGCCCCCTATCGTTGGGTGGTATGAACGCCACCCAAAATGCTAACTATCAGGACTACAAGATTAACTTTATACTCTGGATACAGCTTTCTAAACTCGGACAAGAGATCTATATACTTGGACCTCTTTTCCTCCGCTATTGGAAAATGCGGGCCCTGTAAACCAAAGTATTTTTAACACCATCCTGACACGCCAACACAAAACCTTCCGTTTCCGATCTTAAACCAATTGCCATTATTTTTTTTATTATTATTATTATTTATTTATTTATTTTTAGTTTAACACATTGTCAATTCCTTGCTCATTTGTTCTTAATACATATTTAAGGAAAAAAATAAAAAAGTTGACAAGAACCAATTAGACAACAAAAAATAAAATAAACATTAAAATACTGTAAAAATAATAAATATTTCATTGATAAGTTTCGACATTGAAAAATATGCGCATAAATAAATTCCATCAACAGCATTCTCAGTCTTGAAATCAAAAGTTGAAATTTCTCTGCAAACTGGAACAGTTACGTGATTTGCAATACGATATAACACCGCACAAGTAGCGGACAAGACAAACGGACAGGGCAACGAACATACGAGACAGCGTTTGTTTTGTTTTACCATGTTTACCTAATGCTCCCACAGTAACAATTCCTTACAATAGAGGATTGCATAATTATAAATATTACTATAAACTGGATCATTTACATATGTGCACAGCGCCGTATCCGACCAACATAAACAACTTTAATAACAGTTAAATGTTTCAACTCTTACTGTTAAATCAACTAGTTATGTTACTACAGAGAGATATTTGTATACAGGCTGGACAAAAGATAGATGAAGTCGACCGGAGTAGCGTAGTGGTAACACACGTGCCCTGTGTTGCTAAGGTCTCGCGTTAGAAACCAGTTTCTGCATGGAATTTTCAAAAATATAGAATTGTTCTGGTTAATTGCCGAAGTAGCAAAAGTTATAAAAAAAAGATAGATGCAGTGGCGGATTTACCATCACCCTAATGACGGTATCAGAGTCGGGTCCCGGAACGCTATGGGCACCCCAAAAGTGCCCATAATATATACACAAACATATAAACAAAAAATTAATAAAAGATTATTAGAATTACATGTATAGTATCATGCATAGCTCATGGTTTAATACATAGTGCTAACATAATAAAATTAAAAATTAGTTATGAGGGTTGCCTTTTATATTTCGAGATTTGAGATCAAAAACATTTATTTATGCGTAATTGCATGCGTTTTAACCAATTTTCGAAGCAGTTTTTCCACTCCGATGGGGCTTTTTCTAATGCGAATGTCAAATAATGTGGGATCCAACGCGAGAAAATCTTTTTGATGGCCAAATGTTCATGCAATAGTGAATGTATGCTGGTGCCACTAATACCCAAGGATACCTCAATCTCACGATAAGTCACTCACGATAAGATTTATCATGTATGCTGACGATTTGAAAATTTTTGGAAAAGTAGAAAATTTTAATGACTGTAAAAATATCCAAGAAGATCTTGATAGATTTTTTGAATATTCAAGAATGAATATATTGAAATTAAATATAAATAAATGTCATAAGAACTAAATGTTACTAGAAACAGAAACGTGCTGAATTATGAGTATGTAATTAATGGCAGTCCATTATCTAATGTTATTGTCTTTAAAACTATTATTTACAGTAAATTTTGTATAAAATTGTATTTTGCGTAATTTAATTGTTATTATTATTATTATTTTTTATTTGTTTTTTTTTTTTGTCTATTCTATATTATTTTTGTTTTTGTACAAATGAATTAATATTTTACATGTACACTGTAATTTTCTTTGTATATTAGTGTTGCACTATTATTGGGACACTGTCCTGTTGTGCCGCCAATTCAATAAATAAATAAATAAATAAATAAATAAATAAGTCGCATGACGATCTTGCAGTATGAGTTCACGCACAGCATCAATATTTTCCGGAACAACAACCAATTTTGAACGACCTTCACGAAATTAGTCCTTAAGCGAACTACGGCCACGATTGAAGTCGGCAAACCATCGATAAACAGTAGTTCTGGATGGTGCTTCATTGCCAAAAGTCGAATTAAGTTCATCGATGCACTGTTGTTGGGTTAATCCACGTCGAAAGTTGTAAAAAATCGCTCGAAAATGTTGACGATTTAGTTCCATTTTTAGCCGAGATGAATTATTTCAAGTTACTGTAAACAACACAAATAGTGCTCGTACGTCATAACGTTCTGAGTACGTATACCGCCAAAAATGTCAAACTTTACGATAGAAGCGTCAGTTGGCAGATGGCAGCACAAGTTTAGGGCAATCCTGAAATATAAGAGGCAACCTTCGTATTTAAACATTAAGAGAAGAGAGTAATATTTACCAGTCGAGGACGTTTTTGCTAGCAATAGAATCCGAGATTGATGTACTGCATTTTTTAATTTTTACAATACTGACATCTAATGCTGGAGCAACTCACTAAAACGATAATAAATAATTATTTTTAGAAAAATATTTAATTGAAAAGATCACAGATATAAACAAAATTTAATACTTACATCTCTCACACATTTCAAATCTATTAAAGGCCCACCATTATCTCGCACTCTTTCAAAATGATTAATAAGAGAAAAACAATCCTTTGGGCACGGCTAGTAAGAGCTTTCGGAATTTTTATTACTATAATATTTGATACAATTCAACGTAGACGTAAGCATAACCTCACTCGTTCTAATGTCAAACAAATACGACAAAATGCTGTTTAAGAAGTCGGAAAGTGATACCAACTGCAATACGCCAAATGTAACAACTGAGTAATGCTTGTAATTTGGTTATATTAAATTTTGACATTGGTAATTAAGTTAATCAAGTGTGACGTGATCTCATTCTTATCTTGCATGGACTTAATGGCTACAATGCCAGCGCTCACTGGCTTGTAGGCTTAATCTGGAGTGTAATGGTGAGTTTAGTCAACACTTAGCGATAGCTGCTGCGTTAATTTGAATCTTACTCTTAGTTTTAGTCTTGGCTTTCATCGTCTTGAATGAGTACGGGTTTATACAATGTTTTAACGAGTTTTAACTTTTAACAAGTAACCAATGAGACGTCGAGTTTAACGCACGCGCATAGTATCATTTTTCTAAATGTCAAAAAATTAAAATTTTTGGTTATTGACAAATATAACATTGTGTGTAAACATGTACCGAAATAAGTCTAGAAGTGTTGCTGCTATTTATGGCCTTATGTTGGCCACGATGGGTGCTTTTACAATTTAAATCGGGGTGAACCATAGGACTAAAATTAAAGAAATGTATTGTATGAACTTGCTCGTAGCGATACGATAGTTTATCATTTAAGGATAAAATTAAAATATAGGAGTAAGACTAAAGCTATCGCTAAGTGTTGACTAAACTCACCATAACTGTAATTGTAAAAATGTCTAAAATGTAACTTGCATTTGTGTTTAAATCAAAATAAAAACGTGAACTGTTTTTCTACATGACCTGTTTTTTTGCCATAGTAAAAATTAATATGATTTATTATTTTTTTATTTTTTAGTTATGCATGCAAGTGACAGATCCTTATCTGTCACTTGCCGGCACTATGTAAAACGCGTTGTTTTTATAAAGTTGTACAATCGACACACAGGTGTCACGTGACTGTGTATAGTTGTAAATTAACGAACAAGTATACCAACTATTAAGCTCGCACCCAATGACAAAGGCTCACGGGTTGGACCCCACTCCCCAAGAAGAACCAACATTTTTTTAATTTTTTTTATTTTACATTTCATTCTTTCAACTAATAAAGATTAATGTTTCAAGTAATTAAAGCCAAGTCAACAAAACCAAAATATAAAGCTACTATTGTTCTAATATACAAACATAGATTTTAGGTTGAGGCTGCATCTTTGAAAATCAATAACTTTTGCGGTGACATCATGGCGTCAAGCTTTCATGTAAGATAAAATACTTATGCTGAGGTAATTCTTTTCTGGCTATATATATAAATAATAATAAATAATTTATTTAATATTTTTCTATACATTATACACAGTTTTATCAGTTACATCAGATACATAGAGAAATATAAAACAAATTGACTTCGAAAGAAGTAACACCACAATGAACAGTGTTCAGTACGTGGCTTATCAGTGTTAGGTATTTAATCTGATAAGGTTACGTAGTACAAAAAATTACAAAAAAAGTACAAGAAAAAAAGTAAAGAATTAACATATTAATAAAAATAAATAAAAATTAAAAAAAAAAAAAGTATGTAAGTAGGTAATGAAATATATAAAAAAGTAATATGTTCTTAGATTATAGAATTACAGTATACATGATTACATATCAAGAATGTTATTTACATCTGTCACATTTAGAGAATTTAGCCATTTTTTAATTTTTTGCTTATTATTGTAAACATTAGTTTCTTTATCAAATAATTCCAGAAAGTTATTGAAGAGATTATAGACATTATGCATATAGAAATAATAATAGTTTTTCATTTTGTATTTATAAAATTTTTTCTGCACTGCCTGATTTGCTGTCATCAGCCTAGTGCTGTATGAGTGTGATAAGAATGACAATAGGGACGGTTTTTTGATAACGTGACTGGCGATTGCAGAAATGTATATTTTATTTAGGTCGTTAATATGAGTTTCACTGAAAATGAGGTTGGAGGGATACAGTCGTGGTTTGCGGTACATAATTTTTAAAATAGTTCTTTGTAGTACAAAGAGCTTCGATTTGTATGCATTAAGTGCCCCTCCCCAACTCAGTACTGCATACTGGAGAAAAGATTGTGTTAGACCAAAATAAAAGGTTCGTAGCTTATTTGAGCTAAAAATATGACTTAATTTTTTTATAATAAACATAGTTTTACGGAGGTTGCCAGCCACATGATCAATATGGTAGTTCCATCGTAAGTGCTGATCTATTATCACTCCAAGATATTTTATTTTGTTTTTCCTTACCAGGGTAGTAGCGCAAATACAGTTTGCGGAATTCTCATCACACTCATGCAACACTATTTTGTCTAGATCAGGTTGATTTGAAATATTGCAAGTAAAAGTTATAAAGAAAGATTTATCAGAGTTTAATATCAGTTTATTAAAGTCTAGCCATTTTTTAATTTGTCTTAAGTCATCTGTTGCATATTTATAAGCGTCATGCCACGATACTGCATCAAAAAAGAGGACAGTATCATCTGCATATGATACAATTTTTGCATTAAGTTTAATCTTAAAGATATCATTTGTGTACAAAATAAAAAGCAAAGGTGCTAACACACTTCCTTGGGGCAGACCGCATGTAAGTACATTTTTATCACTTAATGTGTCACCTACCCTTGTTTGTTGTACCCTTCCCGACAAGTAATTTTTTAAAAGTTGTAGAGTTAGTCCCCTGATTCCATACGTTTCTAATTTTTCCATTAATAACGTGTGGTTTACTGTGTCGAACGCTTTAGTAAAATCTAAAAAAAATTGCCATTGCTGCACGGTCTTTATCGACGGCATTATAAATGTTATCTGTGAGATAAACTATAGCGTCTGTAGTTGATTTCCCAGGTCGGAAACCAAATTGTTGGGGGGACAAGATTTTATGTTTCTCTAGGAAAGACAGTAGTCTATTAAATATTAATTTTTCCAAAATTTTCCCAAAAGTATTAATGATTGAGATTGGTCTATAGTTGTTGATATCAGTAAGATTTCCTCCTTTGTGTAACGGTGTTACAACCGATGACTTAAAACATTTTGGAAAATACCCTGTTTTGAAACACGTATTAAAAATATTACATAATGGTGAACCAATATTGGTCAAAATATTTTTTATGATTTGAACGTTAATTTTATCAGTCCCAGAGGATTTTTTATTTGGCAGACTTTTAACAACTAATTCAATTTCCATTTCTGATGTGAGTAGTAAGAAAAATGATTCCATAATATTTTCAGTTTCACACAGTGAAATAAAGTTTGATGATTTAATTTTGTTATTTAAGTTATTCCCGATATTAATGAAATACTCATTTAAAGTATTTGCAATAATTTTAGGTTCATTTAGCACTGATTTGTTAATTACTAGTTCATTTATTTTGTTTTCTTGTTTTTGTTTACTTAAAAAGCTGTTTGCAATTTTCCATAAATTAGTAGAATTTACATCTGTTACTTGTTTGGAGAAGTAATTTTCCTTAGCAGCCCTGATCAGAATTGGAATTCGTTTTTTATAGTGGTTATATATGTGCAATAACTTCTGGTTACCAGGATCATATTTTAGATTTTTAAACAATTTGTCCCTGATATTAATTGATTTCACGATACCTGTTGTTATCCATGGAGAACGTTTTTTATCTTTGTGTTTAATATTTACAAAAAAACTAGATTTTTTAATTGCGGACTGTAGACAATTTACAAAATTTTCGCTATAGATATCTAAATTATTATTCTTTATATTATTCCAATTATAATTTTGTAAAATATTATTGATTTTTCTATAGTTAAGTATAGGTAGTTTATTTAATTTATTTTTATTTAAATTTATAGGACAAGAATTTATTTGTAGACTAAGAATAACTGGTGAATGGTCTGAGATTTTTGAGTGCAAAATAAATGAGTGTATTGGAATATTATTAACACTATTTTTAACAAAAAAATGATCAAGGCAGCTTTTGCTATTTTTGACAATTCTTGTAAATCCGTTAATATATGAGACAAACCCGTTTGCATACATCAAATCCAAATATTTATCCTTTAATACTTGTGAATTATTAAGATGTGAAATATCAATATTAATGTCACCCGTAATTATTTCAATTTTTTTACAGCAATTTTCCCTTATATATTTATTTAAGTGTTCTATGAATATTTCACTGTTATAGGCGGGAGATTTATATATAGATGTTATCGCACATATATTGGTTCCAATTTTGCATTCTACTCTTATGAATTTAAAATCATCTACAGAAAGAATTTCAACATTATGTATAATATTACTGTTGACATAAACTATAACACCGTCATTTTGGTTTAAAACACTATAATTATAATATAAGTTATAGTTTTCTAAATTAAATAGTTCCACATTTTCTATGTTTCTAGTTTCTGTACATACAATAATACTGAAATTTTGTACTAAAGCCGACAGTAATACTTTGAGCTCATCTATATTTTGTCTAGATCTTCATAATTTCTGATAATTTTAACAGGAGCATTATCTGAGTGTTTTGTGAAAATCATACCATTTCTGTACCATACATTTCCACACATATATTGTCTGGCTCGGATTTTAGTTTGCCATAATAATGCTTTAATGTGCTTATTTAAGTTTTCGTTGATATAAATAACAGAACCTATTTGGAGATTGGGTAAAAATTTATTTGTTACTGGGAGACGTTTTTTACGCAAAAAAAAATCTCTGTTTCTTCTAGATGTAAATTGCGCTATAATTGGTGGGGGTGTTTTGGCTCCTGGGCGTTGATAAAGGCGGTGAGCGACGTCAATTTCATCTTCGGAGATATTAATTTCCAGTTCTTTCGCTAATTGGGATACTATTTTAATGCAGTTTTCTTCTTTATTCACTGGTATACCGTGAAATTCAATATTTCGATTTCTTGAGTACTGATCAAGCTGTACTATCTTGTTTTCTAAATCAGATATTTTATTGTCTTTTATTTGAAGTTTGGATTCCACGGATGTTAGTTTTTTACAAAGATTTTTGTTTATTTCTTTTTCGGCCATTAGGTTTGTGATTAGCTCATCATACTTGATAGATAAGAAATTTATTGAGTTTGTCAGTTGTTGTATTTCGTTTTTCATTGGTTCTAACGTATTAAGCTTTTCGGACATTCCTGTTAATAAATTCCTTAGTTCAATTATTTCAATATCTTTGTTGCTGTTTTCTTCTAAAAATTTTAATTGTGTTCTGGTACGAGCGCCAGTACAATGTTGGCATTTCCATGATTTATTTTTTCGATATAATAATTCATTTATAGAGCAATGGAAATGATACTTTTTTTTACACTGACGGCATTCCGCAAATTCAGTATTTATTATTGAGTCATCACATTTAAAACACCTAGCACTCATGGTTGGCACTTGCAGTTGTCTATAATCTCCAGGAGGATTAAAACGTCACAGAGAGATGACGTCACTAATGCAACAAGAAACTTGCTAATTACTGTTTTAAACAGAACACGTCCACAGAAAAAATTTTTTATAGATTTTTTAGAATGTTGAAATATTAATTATTGACATTAAACAATAATTTTCGACACTGAATTTCACCACACAAAAAGATTACACTATAAATTTTATGGTACTGTAATTCAAAATTTTTAAAATATAAAAAAAACTGAATTTTTTTGGACAATTGACGGAGGCTTACTATAACACGTGTGTACTATCGTAACGATATTACTGATGATTGATTACTATGATTGAATAAAGATGTTTAAAGCCTATTTATGAGTTTTATTTAACAATCTCCAAAAAACCCATATTCTAACAGTTGGATTTGACTTTTTTCACATTATTAAACACGAACATCTGCTTTCATCTTTTTGTTTTGAATTTTCGAAAGGTGTTTTAAAAAAGTATTCTAAGCTCCCCCCCCAATACATTTTGGGTGCGTGCCTACCACATATAGTACCATAATTCTGTCTTATTATATAAAATAAGAGAGTAACCATGACCTTTTCGAGGTCACTCTAAAATACACAAAGGTAACAATGAATTAAATTACTCCTAGTGAACCCTTAAGCCCATGACACTCTCCCTAAAATTAATTTAACCTTCACAAGGGCCATGTTATTTACTGTAATCGAATTATTTCATGTCCTACAGGTGTTTGGCAATAAATAAATGAATTAATTGTGAGAACAAGAGTTACCTTTAGGCTATAGGTCGATATTAAATAAATATAAATTCAATGCAACCCTAAATGGGAGTGAACGGGAGATTCGCTAAACTATAATTAATTTATAAGAAGCATGTAGGCATTAGTTATATTTTATAAAAATGATGGAAACTGTTGCAATATAGGTATAAAGTTATAATGCTATCAACGTGGAATTCAGAGCAATGCCATATTAGTTAATTCACATGAGACCTGTAACTTGCTTCAGTTGAAAATTGCACAAACGTTCGACATATTTCTTAGCTATTATGTTGCTGCTATTATACGTATATTTATCAGACCGGATATATGAAGGTTAGTTGCAGTTTATTTATAATTAATTTGATGCAAATTATCAATGTCAATGTACGATTATTGCATAATAAACAAACTTGACATTTGATATTTACGGGAATTATATGCAACCTTCGAATCAACGAGAAAGCGAATTAAATGGAAATAATGAATGAAACAAAGACAACAAAAAGAAATAGTAGTAGGAAAGGATGATTAATTATATTTTATTTAATAAGAATATAATGTAGGCTATATTACAAGGGGTTGAAGTATGAAGTATAATTCCCACTACATGCGAGTCAAATTAAATATTTTATCTACAACCAGGGAGTCCAAATTTGACTTTCCGATTTAAATTGAATGTAAAATATACAAATATTTAAATATTATAACTTTATTATTTTATTTTAAAATACATATGTTGTGGTTAATAATTTTCTTGATTTTTTCTAAGACCTGATTAACATACGTACGATGTGACAAGTGATCGTTTGCTTTAGTTCTTGAGTCAACTGTGTCTTATAAGATTTTAAATGAAGATCTTTCTGTGAACGTTTGCGAACCGACATTTTCGGGTTTGCAATAACGGATGGCTGACGAATTTTCGTTAGTGCTTTTCATGACCTGCTAACTTCACGCTTATGTTTTTGAATGCTCAATTTCTCAAAAACGGTTAGGGTGGATTCCAATTTTAATGAAGTACTAACAGGCACTAACGAGGCACTAACGGATGGCCCACGAATTTTCGTTAGTGCTTTTCAAGACTTGCTAACTTCACGCTTATTTTTTTGAATGCTCAATTTTTCAAAAACGGTTGGGGTGGATTCCAATTTTAATGAAGCACTAACAGGTACTAATGAGGCAATAACGGATGGCCTACGAATTTTCGTTAGTGCTTTGCATGACCTGCGAACTTCACGCTTATTTTTTTTAATGCTCAATTTCTCAAAAACGGTTAGGGTGGATTCCGAATTTAATGAAGCACTAACAGACACTAGCGAGGCACTAACGAATGGCCGACGAATTTTCGTTAGTGCTTTCCATGTCCTGCTAACTTAACGGTTAATTAAAACCCAATTTCTCAAAAACGGTTAGGGTGGATTCTAATTTTAATGAATCACTAACAGGCACTAACGAGGCACTAACGGACGGTTGACGAATTTTCGTTAGTGCTTTTCATGACCTGCTAACTTCACGCTTATTTTTTTGAATGCACAATTTCTCAAAAACGGTTAGGCTGGATTCCGATTTTAATGAAGTACTAACAGGCACTAACGACCCACTAACGGATGGCCGACGAATTTTCGTTAGTGCTTCCAACGAAGCATGAAGTTATCAGTCCATTTTGAATGGCTTTTTTTCGAAAACGGTTAGGGTGGATTCGATTTTCTATGAAGCACTAACAGGCACTAACGAAGCACTAACGGATGGCCGACGAATTTTCGTTAGTGCTTTCAGTGACCTGCTATCTTCACGGATCCAACACTAGCCCTTACTGTAATGTTTTGATTCTGATCGGTCAGGACGATTGTAAAGATGTTTTATGTTAGCTTCTACTGACCCAGACTGTTGAAATTTTGTCATAAAATTCTTAATGACTTTAACATATGGTGCAACAATTGGTACGAAAAAAAAAAAAACTTTCCCCATTTTGGTACTGTAATAAAGTAATGTTGTAAAGTTTTTACAACAAATATGCGTTCTTCAATGGAATATCGTTCCATAATAACCAAGCCACAACTAATTACAAAGTTTTTACTTGACTTCTGTCACTACAGTACAATATTCAAATGGCGGCCAATTTAAATCGGGTCAAATTTGGACACTTTTTATATAGTTTTAGATAATGACTTTTACAGTATTTCAAAAAATCATTACAGGGCTCGAAAAAGAAAATTTAACGAACCAAAAAGCCATCAAAGTTATTGTGCGATTAAAAAAAATAATAATAATAATGGAATAATATTTTCAATAATAATTTCACGAACCGAAGAGATATTTTGCATGAATTTACGAATCAAAACACCGTCCCAGTTTGCTTCGGTATAATTCAGGTCCAGTAAATTAAATTTAAAAACACATAAATACTAAGCGTCAGTTGTAAAACTTCAGAACTGACGGCAAGATGGCTACCATGGATACCCAGAACTTGTAGTTTTATCATTAAAAAATAGTAAATGTTATTTAAAAACACATCAATCCTGAGCGTCAATTGAAACTTCTGAATCTACGTCATCAAGATGGCTACTGAACGATCATCTGATTGTAATTTACTACAATATTTAAAATGCTAATATGTGTTGTTTTATTTATTCTAACTTATAAATAATATTCTTGTTAGAAATATGGGCTGTGTGAGGTGCTAACAGCCATCGTTGCTGAGTATCAGACATTTTTACTAACTTACTTGCTAAATAAAAACATGCATTGTAAAAAACACAGATGATCAAGTATGCTCATCACATTTTCACTGCGTTTTATGTATTTACAGTTGAACACATAGTGCATCTATTATTTGATGGTCGTAGATAATAGTTATTTATGTATCTAGGGAGTAAAGTGATGGTGTAATTCCGAGAATGTAAGTAACGCCCGGACGACCAAAGGGAGTCGAAGGTATTTTCATTTTACGGATTAATGCACTTTACTTTCATCTAGTGCAGCGGTTCCCAACAAGTGCTCCGCGTGTACTTCTCAGGGGCTCCGCAGCCATTCTAGGAAATAAAATAAACAAAAATTGAATAAAATCAAAAGAATTAGAAATATAAAGTAGAAGCAAAATAATAAAACTGGAAATTATATTCTGAAAGAAAATTGGCCAAGTTGTATGTATGTCCGAGTGATTTCTGACTCGGTTTATGACTCTATGACTAGCTGTGATCGGCGAGATGCATTTTTGTTTGAATAATCTGCGTATATTTTGATTATTTGCTTCAATTTATAAAAATCTGTCTATCTATCAATATGTGAGCTGTGAAAGAGAAAAGTGAATTTATATTTACTAAAAAATCTACCCCACCCCCGTAACATTACTTCTAAACACCATTAATTAATAAGACATTCTAAAAAGGGCTCCGCAAGTAAAAAAGTTTGGGAACGACTGGTCTAGTATAACAATTGTTAATCTAAAACTCCTGAATCACAAAACCTGAATAAGATAATTGATTTTTTTTTACAATTTATCCGAAACCGGGTATCCGGAACCGGGTACACGGAACCGGGTATCCGGAACCGTGTAATCGGAACCGGGTATTCGGGATGAGGTATCCGGAACCGGGTTACTTCAAAATTACGTACCCGGTTTGCCCGAAATCCAGAACCGGATACCCGTTAAACATGTTTCGGTTTCCAGCATCATAACAATTACGGTTATTGTGATTGAGATACGTTACGAAATACTTGCTGACGTGCATCTATTACGTACGTTTTTTGTTATATACATTTTCAATTTTGAATAGAAAAAAAAATTTAATCGTTACTTTATATTAATTCTAAACATCTTCTTTATAATATATATTTTTGATATATTATAACTATATCAATTATAATATATGTTGCGCCGAGTTTAATATTCTCACACTAAAGGATCGTCGCACTTTGACTGACATGAAAATTTTGCATAAAATTCTTAATAATCTATTATCTTGTGTTGAACTACAAAATTTAATAACTATTAATGTTCCAGTGTACAATACGCGGTCTTCTTTGCTTCTTTGTATACCTTTTGCGAACGATAATTCTTACCAAAATTCTCCAATAGTCAGACTCTGTAGTACTTACAATAATAATTTCTCAGATGTTAACCCTTTACCGCATAGTGTGCCATATATGGCACATTCCGATTTATATTTTTTATTTTACTTTTAAAACTGAATCAGAACGTTACTTCATGAATGTTCATATATGCCACATACACAGCAATGGATCCCGCAGTATCTCAAGTAATGGGCTGCAATAGATTTGAGGATATCAAACGGAATTTGCACTTCAACGATAACTCTAAATTTATTGAGCAAAGACAACTAGAAGATACGACCTTTTCTTTCAAATTCGAGGGCGAGTGCTCTTAATCCCTAATGAAGAGCACCTAGCAATTGACGAGCAAATAATACGGAATCATTTTCTTTTGTAACATAATGTAGAATCATAATGTTCCATGTATTGCACATACCCTAAATTGTTATTTTAATTATTATTTTTTCATAAAAATAATAATTAATATTTTAAATATAATTTTTTAATTAATTTTTCTATCAATAAGAACCAATTCCTAATGCTCATGAATTATTTCAGCCAAAAATAAAAATTCATACAGTAAAGGGTTAACATTACCAATGTGTCTGTTAAAATGTTCAATAAATATTGTAAAGACAAAATTTGTCATCAATATTAATAATATGTATTGTAACAGTTTATTATATTTAACTATTTTTATATTCAACTAATTATTGTGTTTCAAGTACAAGTTTGTTTAATTACGTATTAACATAGTAATTATGTAGTAGTGAACACTTCGCTGGGCCTGTCCTGTTTGTGTTCCGAACAAAATAAAATAATATTAAGTAAATAATAAATAACAGTGCGGGGAACCGAAACCGGTTTAACAGATATCCGGTCAAGTAAAACCGTGCACATAATTTTCGAGTAACCCGATTTCGAATACCTAGTTTCAAATATTTTTTTGCTCATTACTTTGATTCGACTTCCTTTTTTTTGCGCACTACTTCGATCCTTCTTCTTTTTTGTTGCTATCACGTCGTTTATCTAACGAAACCGGGTATCTGGAACCGGGTATCCGAAACCGGGTATCCGGAACCGGGTATTTGGAACCGGGTTATCGGAACCGGGTATCCGGGTAACGCGAAAATTACAAACCCGGTTTTACCCGAAAAACCGGTTTCGGTTCCCAGCACTAATATTTGGTAAGTTTTTGGGGATTTCAAATTCTTCAATAACTTTGTTTAGTTTTATAGGTACAATGCTGTCGGCTTTCCAAATCCCTTGAAAATTTAATAATACAAATTGTCGAGTTATCTTCACGAATATATCTTATGAACATAGTTTTTATCATAAGTAAAAATATAAAAAGGAAGTGCACTAAGTGTTACCTTGAAGACCATCGTAATCAAAAATGAAGAAATTATATTTAAAAATAATTGCATGAAATATTTCTATAGAAACAATAAAATGAAAATTTATTTATTTACTTAATTAACACTTTCGGAAAATTTTTGGCTAAACATTCCTTATTTAACATAAATTATTTGTGCAAAAGAATAATTAATAATTATTTAAAGGATATTATTTAATATTAGGTGTATAAATAAATTATAAATAAGATTGTATTTATCAAATTATATAACAAAATGTTTATTGAAGAAAGGTGTAATTACGATTATCAGTTTACAACTTCTAATAATAGAGATTATATTTAGAACAAAATCGTGACAAGTAAATATTCACAATCAGATCTATTAATTAATTACTTTTTCTTCTAATTTGCTCCGATATTTATTGTAATTCGTATCACATTAACATTTGTCTTGTACCCAGTACCGTTACGTACAAGGTGTGGCATGTTACGTTAAAAAATAATAAAAATTCTTTATAAAATAATTATGATATTTTGCTTAACCAGTTATGACATTAATATGAATTAAACGATTTTATATCCTGGATGAAAGAAAAAGAATAAAATATTTCAAGTGATGAAATAGTTAAGTAGATTTAATATTATTGCTGAAAGAAATGATAAATTACAAAACTGCAAGTCATTGTACAAAAATGTAATGTGCTTGTAAAATCATTGTATGCCATTCTAAAGAATGTTTGTCCCTACTATTTACGTTTGTACCTTCTACTTATTGTGTTTTGTTCACGTCACGCTGCCTCAAGGCAAGGATATAGATAATATGATTATTGGTGCAATTCTATGGCAAATCTGTAAGCTACAGACGATCGTATCTAAGGAGTTGTTTTATGTGTTGTTATGGCCAGTTTCTTATAGATTTTGTCTGTAAGCTTACAGATTTGCCACAGACTTGCACCATAACTCCCTGATTTAAACAAGGGCGGCATTTATGGAAGGGCAAATAAATCCCCCCCAAGAAACAATAATCTTTTCATATTTTTAAATATTAACATTAAAATTTTATTTTAAGATGTTAAGATTCTTATTTAATTTTAAATTTAAATCTTTAAACCTAAGACCTTGTTCATTTTTATACGCTCTGCCCAATTTGAATTCGCGCGATTATTCACACTGCAGCGCTCCCATTTTCCGGATATTTAACTATTTTGCCCTAAGACCAGGGCTAAATGGGCTATAGCCCCAGGGCGCAAGCCTTTTAGCGCGGCAATTTTTATTTCCCCGTTTGCTAGGGTGACCATTCGTCCCGCAAAGGTCCTGCATTTTATTATTTTGTCCCGCATTTTGGATTTGGGAGGTGAGGACTTTTTTTTTTGCTCTTCACTTGGATTTGGGAGATGAGGACCTTTTTTTTGCTCCGTCCCGCATTGCCTTCTTAAGAAAATAGTTTTTTGTAGGGACATCTTTCTTAGATAATAATAAATTATATTAGGTACGGAAATTGTTAGTTTTCTTCACAGTTTTAATTATTTTTCACTTTTTTACTTGCAATTTTAGGTTAGATTTCTCCATATATCAACGTAAATTTGACGCTTACCACAGCGCTAGGTTCAGCTAGGTTGCAGAAAGCGAGCTACCTACCTACCTTTTAGTTTAATGACTAAACACTATCTTCTAGTTTAATGACAAAACACTATCTTAGGTTAGGTTAGTAGGAGGTTTGGTTAGAAGAAGCCGAGCGAAGCGAGCTACCTACTTTTTAGATTATTGACAAATACACTATTTTAGGTTAGGGTAGGTAACAATGCATTTTACAAAACTTTTACCTTTGTAACTCAAGAAAATCGCGATAACCCGCATTTTTTTTTTTTTTTTCTGAAAAATATTACTTGAATGACCTACTTTCAGACACCGTTTGAAAAATTTTAAATTTCGTGTATATATATACGACACCGGACCCTGATATAGTTTTACGTATTTTGAATACTAGAGGAGCTTTGACATTCGAAGAATAACTTATATTCAATAACAATAGTATACCATAACCTCTAATGAATATGACGTCTACAAATAAAGATACAAATAAAAAATAAAAAAATTAAAGATATTTTAATAAATATATGCATGAAATAAATGAGTGGATTTGTGGAAGGTGGAAGTGTAACTGTTTCTTTTTCGCTTGTTTAACTTTTAATGATATTGTTATCGATAAAGAATGGGGTCGTGAAAAGTGTTGTTTGTTTAAAACATTTACGCAAAAAGGCACAAAAACATAACTATAGTACATATTAAAAACTGTGTGAAATTTAATATTTTAGCAAAAACCGACATAGGAAATCAGTTTGACTGGGCATTTAGAGCCTCGATTGTAAAATATATTAAAACAGACGTTAAAAATCGGTAGGTATATAATTAATAAATTATTAAAGTGTGCAAAGTTTTGATGTATAGAAGGTTGAAAATTTGTATGCACTGCATCAAAGGTTATTTGCGCCTACACAGCCCAGTAAATGTCACATAGTTGATCTGAACAATCTTAAATATGAAAACAAAACTGTGTTACTGGTAAGCTTTTGTATATATATATTTTTTATATTTATTATTATTGAATCTTTGATTGCCTCTCCAGTTGCCTAGTCCTGCAGCCGCCACTGGTTTTAAATGAAGTTTGAAATATTATTACGGATAATATTCATTTGGAGAACATGCAGGACCTTTTAAAATACTAGGGATGCTGTGCGCGTACGGCGGACACCCGTATATTGTGAGTGTATATGGAATTCGTTTTATCCATAAATGTGACAATAGATAAATTTAAAATCATCAGAATCCAGTGGCCGCGCCAAAAATTTTGTCTCAGAGGACACGACCACCTTCGGCAAACTCGCCCCAATTTTTTAGGGTAAATTTTATTCGGCCCATCTTCTAAATAACATTCAAATTGCAATAATCTCGATTTCATAAAAACCAAAAATTACCTTTTAGATGTCTTTTTTTCCCATCATATTGTAAAATATTTAACTGATATCTCGTTACCATGGTAACAATACTAAATGCAGTTTTACATCATACTTTTCAATACATTATCAAACTTGACGTCATTAAAACTTGTAAACTTTTTTCTAAAGTAAAAAGCTACTGAAATACGTACTCAACACCTTCTGTCTTTTGATACCTCTGCCAACTTAAAAATTTGAAGTGACAGATAAAAGTTTGGTATAATTACCAGTTTATAAGTATCTTTGAATTTTGCTAGTTTATATTTAATTATAGTACTCATTAGCAAGTATAGTTTTTATTTACAAGATCAAATATCAATCAGGATTATTAAAAATGTCAAAAGTAAAATAGTACAGCATAAAAATATGCGTAAAATTGGTATGTCTGACAAAGTATTGATATGTCAATCAAAAGTCTGACTGCATCTAGTTTGAAAAGTTGGATGGAATGTCGGATAGCATTGAGAATTTGAAGGAAGTATTTTGTTTCACATTATACTTTTAACGTCAATACTACGCAAAAAATTCGTAGTGCTGAGGAGAATAATGTAATGCAGAACAGATTTAATGCTTTTCAATCATTAACATTTCCAGGCCCATTTTATTTATTTATATTCAGAAGTCCTTTTATATAATATATTATTCATTTCTTAGATTTGTGCGTTAATAGATTTTGAAATCTACTGACTTTTAATGATTGAATGCAGGGCCGGATATAAGAAGCCCTAAGATGAAATTTTGTATTATAATTTTATTTAGGATTGAACAAAATTCAAATATACATATCGAAAGTAAAGATTCAAATATTTAAATCTCAGACAAACTTTTTAAACTTTATAAGAAAAGAAAAGATTGAGATCACACTTTCTCTATCCCAAAACAAGCTCTTTTAAACAAAAAAGATTTTATGACAAAAAAATAATCAATAAATTCGAAACAAGGTCAGAGTGAAGGAAGTATTCAAAAATATTATTTACAAAAAAAATTGTTTTATCGTAAATAATAAATGTGAGGAAAAATCAGCTGTGGACACCACAGGACCGACCGCCGTTACAAAGTACTTGTATAAAATACATTCTAGCAGCAGAGTAGAAATAACTTGGCCTAATATTTTCTAACAGAAATATCTCAAATAAAAGTTGTTAGTTACTGGTTTTATAGCAACTTTTGTTAAATATTTTTTTTCGAAATATTTTTCTGTTATGAAATATTCGCAAAAATCTTAAAATCGACACGAGTAAATTCCCATATTTTGTCAACCGATTTTTACCAAAAGTTGAACAACTTGTGCCATTGATGTCAAAAGTTTAAATATGAAGTTTCATAAAAATCCTTTTAGCCGAATTTGCTCTACACGTGTACACAGACAGACGGACGGAAGGGCGGACAGACAGACGGACGGACGAGCGGACAGACAGACAGACAGACAGACAGACGGACAGACGGACAGACAGACCGACAGACATCATACTAAAAATAGTCAAAAAGTTATATAGGGATATCATTTCGTGGAGATCCATCGAAATCTCGAAATGTCAAAATCGGTATGATCACAATACCTCCCTTATATATGTTGGCGGTCGGTAAAAATATAGGTAAATTTATATCATAATATTAAGAAACTATATATGTTTTTAAATAATATTAATAAAGACATAAATAGGAGCTGGGAAAGACTTTTTTGATCCCCAATATATTTCATCACTTACAATATAAATATATACCTACACTTATACATACATTTTTTATATAATTTAATTTATATAATTTTCTTCACTAATCTTCTTCATGTTTAGGGTTTTGTAGGTATAACCACTAAAAAAACCTTATAACGTCATTCATGTGCCTGTCTGTCTGTCTGACTGACTCTCTGTCTGCCTGTACGGTAAAAATTGTAGCCAAACGGCTTAACATAAAAAGTTGAAATTTGGTATGCTTACACAACTCTTTGACCCACATATAGGAAAAATACTGAAAGTTCAAAAAACACACCCGCCGGTAAATATAAACAAATATGTAATAAATGAAAAAATAAATATTTTTTTAAAATTGTAAGTGGGGTATCGAATAAAACCTCTTAATGCGTGAATAGCCAAGCAAATTTTTATTTTTGAAAAATTATTTTTTTTATGGGACTTTTGCCAAAAATATGTAAAAACATTTTTGTTCCTGAGGGCAGCCTATCTTCCAGAGCTGTTGATCTAAAAATCTGAAAAAAGTCTCCATAATGTACATTGATGAGAACCGGGATAGCTTAACAGGAATTTTTGATCAGATTAGTTTTTCGAAAAATATCGTTTTTTTTTTTTTTGGCGTTAAAATATATTGCGTGGTATCAAAAGAAAGCTCTTAAAACCTTTATTGAGGAACAATAAAGAGTTTTTTAACATCTGAAAAATTACAAGTAATGTACATTGAACTGAGCCAGGAACGTACGAGAAGAATTTTTGATTAGATTTCATTTTTGGAAAAAATTGCAGTTTTTGTGTTTTTGACAAAATTAATTATTTATTTAATTCATGGCTAAATCATGGCAATAATGTTATGGATTTTTTTTATTTATGACTAACGTAGTATGTGTCTTTTTTATATTAAAAATTTAATAAAAAATTGTGAGAACGAATCGCCTTCTTAAGGAGCTTGCACTCATAAACTCGATCATTTGGCGTGCAGGAAAAAATCGCTAGGATTTATTAATTTTTAATATCTAATGACGTAATATTCGCAAATAATTTAAATTTATTTTAAACAAATTAAATGGAAGCTCTTAGTTAGTACTCAAATATCGAATAAAAATGATTATCAAAAATCGGCTGATTTTTATGTGATTACTGAAAAAAAAAATTGTCTTAGGCCCGGTCTTTCCACCTTCAGATAAAGTTCCAGGTAACTATCTGACAGATAAGGTTACTTGTAACTTCATCTGCTGAATAAATGTCAATACCAGTCAGTGAATCCAATACGTCAGTCTCATTATCTGTTAGACAACTATCCGATAGATACATTTGTATAGAAAGAAGAAATGACATTTACTCAGCAGATGAAGTTGCAAATAACCTTATTTGTCAGATAGTTACCTGGAACTTTATCTGAAGGTGGAAAAACCGGGCCTTAGACATTCAGCATTCTGTTGACTTCTTACACTTATTAAATACCGATAAATCCCTGAAATGTATAAAAATTCACACCTCACACCAATTTTCTATTATATGTAGAAGTTCCACTCAGGGCCGTGCTGTGATATTTTGGCGCCTGGGGCAGAAATTCTTACAAGGCGCCTTTATACTGAGGTGACAAATTATTAAGGCTGCTAATTTATTACGAATAATTTGCCGGTTTTATTGCATTCATACCACTTCGCCTAACAGGCTTCTCCTTATCTATCAAAGTGCATAGTTACTTATGTCAAAGTGGGGAGCGAATATCTCGGCAAAGGTTGGTTCCCACACGAATTAAAATTGTTTTCTCGAACAGGTGCTTATATTTATTTTATAAATAACTTGAATACACCTCGTTGCCAGCTGTTTCTGAATGCGGGACAATAAATAGGTTTCAGGGAGGATTTTAGGTACCGATATTAAAGCGGAACATTAATCGGTAATCTGAAGATCCTAATAAACAGGATCTAGGGTGTGGTGAGCGAGGCACTCGCTTCGGGCGCAGAGTTGGTAAAGGCGCAAGAAAGAGATGAGGCCTAAAAATTACGCCTCTTTTTTTTTGCTCATCACTGCGATACGTCTTCCTTTTTTTATTTAGATAAGGATGGGGGCACAAGACTGGTACTTTTCCTCGGGCGCATAAATACTTTTGTCTGAGTCTGCTAATAAATATCTAAAAAATAAATCTTAAAATAAGTCCTGTTAAATCCTAAAAAAAATTTCTTGCACTTGACGTAAGAATCTTCCTCTGTCTGGTTGTCGATATCGTTTTAGTTATACCGGCGTATACGGAATCTTGTAGAGACTGCGACAGCACTGTTAAATACTTTGTAAGTTTCCGATTACCATTCTTTCATTTATATCGACAAAGTCGCCGCTCATTTGTACGTCGATCAAATAAAATGTAATATTAATAAACAAAGATAAATAGAAATCTAATTATAAAGATGCAAAAAACAAATAATAAAATTTTTATTATGAAAATATTCGAAATATCTGAAACGCGCCCTCGTGGTCCAGGCGCCTGGAGAGATCGCTCCATTGTTGCATGCCACCGCACGGCCCTGGTTCCACTTGAAACCAGGAAACCTTGAAACCATCCGCCATTTTTATCTTCATAAGAACTAAGTTATTACTTATAAACACGAGCAATTGGCAGTTGCTATAATAGGAACTTTTATAGTAACATTTTACTAAATATTGTAGTAAATTTTGCCTTACAGAATACGAAATACTCCAAAATTGCTACAAGTTTGATATCAACTGACCTTGCTCATAGAGACTGATTCAGTTACTATGATCATAGGTATTAAAGGAGTTACAGATTTGGTCTGATAATCGTTCAGTTACACAAAAAATGTGTCCCATAAAAAGGGTAAAAGGTTTAGACTCTAAACTTCAGAGAATACGCTCCTGATTGAAGGAATTTGAAGAAATTTTTACAGTACGATCTTATTTTCATTTCGGTACATGTTTGAGAATTGCGATTATTCAACAAACTTGTTGAAAACTGTACTAAAAATGTGAAACATAGCAGAAGTCATCGTATGAATTAGATAACTGTCTAGTTCCTTCGAAACCTATATAAATCTGTATCGACATACGTGACACTATTTATGATCATGTTTTGTGTCAAATACATGATATACAACATCACAACTTTGCAGAATTCTGCTGTAACATAACGTACATGATAGTCATATTAATTAAAAAGCTTTTACATGCAAAAATTACAAAAGAAAATAGTAAAATGTTTCATGGAGATAAGTAGCAATAATGCTTGCAAGGCGTAATTAATATTCATAAAGGAAAGTAGGATAAGTATTACCACTTTTTTATTTTGCTTGCACTCTAGGTAAACAACAACAGTAAATAAATAAAAAAATCTTTTTTGACATGTATTCTACTATAATATTATAAGGATTATTATTTTTGTTTATTTTTGTAAAAAAATAGCAAAATAAAGGACAAAGGCACGGTTTACCCAACTGAGTTGGTAAATAGTGTTGTAGGCAGGGTGCTGCTAGCGTACCCGCCGCCAGGTTGTGACCAGCACAGGGGCTCAGTCAAGGGGGGGGGCTGGGCCCCTCCCAGGACCAGCAGATTACACGGCGCTGCTCGGGGATTTGAAGATAAAATTTGCTAACCACAACCAGTGGCGCAGTAAAGGGGGGGCCGGCGGGCCTGGGCCCCTCCCAAGACCAGCAGATTACACGGTGCTGCTCGGGGATTTGAAGATAAAATTTGCTAACCACAACAGTAATTAATTTTTAAATTGCTTCATTGTAAACAATATTGGCATTTTTTTTTCGTACAAATAAACATTTTTTTAAGACATAATTACGAAAATACATCACTTTTTAAATATGCTCCAACGAATTATATAAAGGGAGCGTTGATCCTTTTCCCTCCTGACACATCGACTAAAACATTTGCCCAGTCAAATGATAAAACTGTTTTAACTAATTACTCGATTCAGATAAGTTATTATTATAAGTGGAAATCTGGCTTCGTCATAACCTTCAGAGTGTAATTTTAAAAAGACACCTCAAACGTGAAATAGAGTAGAAATAGTAGAAATATAATACAAAGAGTTGTTTTGGAGACATTCGTGCTCTAAAAATCGGTATTTGGTTTTATTCTGTAGATAAATGTGAATATTAATATCTTCTTAGGTATTTTTGAAATTATGATGTTTTACAAACAAAAAGGACTGATATAAGTTGTACTGAACAACAGTAGCGTATTTAGGGGGGGGTCACCTTTCCTTTAACAAATTTAACATAATCGTCCAGCAAAATAACTTATGCATTTTACAATATATAACTATATTTTATTATGATTAGTGTTGAAATTAACAGAAAATGCATATTTAAAAATCATTTTTAGGCTTTCGTAGGTATAATCAAGAAATCCTTATTCCGTCACATGAGTGTGTTCGTACGGTAGAAATTGTGGCCAAGCTGATTTGGCCTGAACTTATGTACGAGAAATATTGAGACTCCAAAAATTTATCCCGCGAAAAATATAAACAAATATATATTTATCGAAGAAAAAAAGTTTGAGGGATATAAAATGAAACTTTTTGATACATTTTTGATACATGATTAACAATTACTTTTTTATCAACAAATAATGGAATTATTATTTGATATAAACATCAATATCCAACCGCAGAGGTGTCGAACTCATTTGGGTCGCGGTCTATTTTTCAAGCAATGACGGAAGTTTAAATATCCCTAAGGGTTTCTTGAAATTTTTTTATGAACATAAAAGAGGAAGAGAGTATATTTTACATTTTTAAATATATTTTTCCCCTAAATAAGCACAAGTGTTTTTCATTAACGCTTCAGGGGCCACAAAAAAAATAGGTTGAGGGCCATATGCGGCTCGCGTATGGCCCTAAATTTGATTCCCCAAGACAAAATCCTGGCTGCGCCACTGGACCAGCATAATGGCGATCTTAAAAAATTAGAGCGAGTTTTAAAGTCGCAGGAAACAATTCATTTTAGAATTTTTGAAAGATAAAAGCGAGCCAGAGATCAGCATGTGGCCGGCATCCATTTTTTTAAAATTAAAAATACGAATACGAGGTCTGTAAGTAAGTAATAGGACTGATTTAAAAAAAATATATATTCGAATAGAATTATAATTCAATATTGTCTCCCTCAAAATAACTTCATTGGGAAGCCACACTGCGCTGGAGACGGTTCTTCCAATCCTAATAGCTGTTCTGAAACTCGGTTACTGGAGTAGCTTTCAGCTGGTCGGTTACGGACGTTTGAATGTTTTCAAGTGTCCCAAAATGACGTCCCTTGAGTTTATTTTTGTGATCTTGGGAATAGGAAAAAGTCACAAGGACTCAAGTCAAGCGAAAAAGGAGGCTGAGGAGCCACAGGCATGTTTTTACTGGCCAAAAACTCGTTTATTGAAATTACAGATTTTCTCATCCCCAATTCATTGGTCAAAATCTGATGAACGGTAATGAGAGTCAAATTCAACTCTTCCTCGATCATTGTCAACCGACGATCTGAACGCAGAAGATACCGGATTCTGTTGTCATCGGTTCTTGAAGATGAAGGTCGTCCGCTGCGTGATTCATGTTCAATCAACTCTCTTCCTTCTGAAAATGCCTTAAACCACCAAAAAACCTGGGTCCTTGACAACACACTGTCTCTGTAGGCCTGCTGAAGTTTTGCAAAAATATCCGTTGCATTATCAAGTCTGAAGAAAAATCTGATAGCACACCGTTGCTCGAAATGAATATCACTCATTTTTAAAACGCACTAGAGAAAACTGTTTCACGAAAAAAATCTCTACGGACAACAAAATTACTCTCGTACTGAAAGCGTATTACATGTTCACCTGGCGCCCCTCCAAGTCCCACGTCTCAAATGTTGCCAGATCAAACGCTATGTTGCCCTCCCGGTTACTTAATTTACACACCTCGTATGCCTTGGACATACACTGGAAACACTGATCTTTCTGTGCAATGAATGTTTAACTTTAATTAAAATTTGTTGCCCTTAAATCTGCCGCCCGGGATCGATGTACCCCTTGCACGCACGGGTTATGGTGGCCCTGGCTGTACGGCTGGTTAAATGTACGAAGGGTCTTTGATAAGTCATTAATTTTGGAAAGAGGGAGCACTCAGATCACAAGTCTGATATTATTTCTGACATTTACTATTGTTTGTAGGCATACACTAAGTTTCAAGTAGATAAACTAGTAAAATTGTACTTTTTAACAATATTCGGAAGCGAATAAAATTGTACATCCATGTGTTGATTACGCACTACATTTTTCTTGAAAAACCCATAAAGAAAACTCTAGCAAAGCCTAAAAGTATTGTGGGAACTCTGTTCCTTCGCATGGAATTATTCACAAGTTGTTTACCGAATTTCGTTCTAGCCGTACATGTACGAATGATGTTAAGCACCCGGGACAACCGAATAAGGTCACAACTGAAGAGATAGTCAGTAAAATTAATGATACATCGGCGATTAGCCTCGTTGCAGAAATATGCCGATGTAAAATAAATAAATAAAAAAAAAATTAATCATATCGTGTTGGAAGACCGCCGACTGAAGATCGCGCGACAGGCAAGATGGCAAATATCTCAGATGAACGTGTTTCATATCCTGCACGAACATTTGGGCATGAAATAGCTATCGGCAAGATGGATGCCGTGTCTGCTCACAATGAATAAAAAACGGAATCGCATGACTGCGTGACCATTTCCAAGCAATGTTTGGATATTTACAAGCGGAAAAGCGACAACAGGAAAATATTATACCGCTTTATTGGATCGATTACACGATGAATTGATGAAACAGCGACCAAATTTATAAAAGAAGAAAAATTTGTTCCACAATGACAATGCATCAACTTACTATAGTCGGATTGCTGATAGGTGACTGTTACATGTATGTATCAAGTAGTGCATTCTTGCCGATAGCTATTTCATGCCGTTTTCGTGCAGGATATGAAACACGTTCATCTGAGATGTTTGCCATCTTGCCTGTCGCGCGATCTTCAGTCGGCGGTCTTCCAACACGATATGATTAATTTTTATTTAATTTACATATTTTACATCGGCATATTTCTACAACGAGGCTATTCGCCGATGCATCTAGTTACCATTTTTCAGCAATTTTAAAAATGTGTTTTGTTATTTGTCTTAACTGTCAGTGTCTGGTAATAAATATTAATTAAAATATGGCTTGCGGCCAAATATTAAATTCATAAAATCTAATTTTAAATCTGCTGGAATAAACAACAAATTATAATCCAAAATTTACGTCTGAGTATAAATTTTTCCTTATTTATAATTATTACCTTAAAATTAATAATTTTGTTGTTTGAGTAGTGCTGTAAATTTATTTTCGCGCTCTAATTAGTAAAGATATCTACAAATCATGCTGTTTCTTTCTAATGTTTTTTATTCAAATAATTTTGAAGGTTAGTTGTCAACTTGAGTCACTATACGTTACTATGGGTATGCAAATAATTATAATGATATAGACAGAGAAAGCATATAGTATTGAATATCGATACTTGTAGCAACGAACACTTATCAGCAATCCGACTATAGTCCGCAAGTCCCCAATTACAACGGCCAAATTGCGCTACGAACTGCTTCCTCGCCCACTTCTACCACTTCTTTCCACGCATTTTGTTTCTAAATATTTTCGTGTTTTATATGGAGATTTAGCGTATATCTTGTTTTAAGACTTTTATGCAACCGGGCATGAGTGTTGGTAAATCACATGTATTATCTTACACATTTTGATTACTATTGTCTACAATCATTTTTCTACTGCAGTTCAAATGTTTGCGAAAATTTTAGATAACTGGAAAAAAGATTGTATAATCCTGTGTACAATAAATTGGGAATCTAAGTTTTTGACCTACTTATTTTTTAGATCCCAAACATTGAATTAAAAACATATCATTAAAATTTTATTAGCAATAATACGATTATTTAAATTTAGACGAAACACATTCTTTATGAACTTGGTGAACAACTGATAGTTTAAGATGATACAAAACATTTTTTGAATGAATTTAATGATTTTATTTTAAGCTCATAATGATCTGTTGCTAAAAAAGGAGTTAACTCTAGTTGTCCCTAACTGAAGTTAAAATGATGTTTTGAATTACTCGAGTTAAAACACTTAACTCGTTCTTTAGCAACCGGCCATAAAAGGTAGGCAACATAACAGTATCACAATTTTGATTTTTGTGTGGCAAAAAATGTTGTGAATGTTTCTTCCCCATTTAACATAGTCATAGATCCTGAATTCTGTCAACTCTGATGCGCCTTTTTGAAGACTATCAAGGGCTGTATTTCTTGTTGTTATTACCACTATTTTATATAATCTAAGACAGAGTTTCCCAAACTTTTAGAGCCGCGGAACACATTTCGCGAGAAGAATTCGTTGCGGAACACTATCGTTGCTATATACAGTGACGTACGCAGAAAAATATTTCGGTGGGAGGCATATTTTTCATAACATCGGAATTTATACGTATTGAAAAGACGAGCTATCTTGAAATGCGGTAATTATAATTTTAGTTCTTTTAGAATTTTCGGGGGGGGGAGGGGGATTTATCCCCCCTGCGTACACTACTGGCTATATATTTATATATATTTTATTGGATCTTATGTGATATGTTGTAGAAATAAATTTCTCAGTTGAACGATACAGGATAATTGCTTTATGCCGATGTTGGAAAGATATCTGGTACGGACTATAAACTAAACAACATGTAAAAATGCTTTGTTAGTTAAAAGCAAAAATATTAATAAAAAATCAGCTGTGGCCACCACAAGACCGCACGCTATCACAAAGTAGGTACTTAAACAAAATACTTTCTAACACAGAAAATATTTACCAGAACCGTGGAAACATTACATATACTTATGACAAAATAAATATTTAAGGGTGCGCACAACCGTACTGTTTCCTATACAAGACTAACAACCTGAAATAAAATTAGTAACAATCTATACATCAAAATTTTCAGCGAATTTTTATCTACCTAATAGGATATTTTTAATTGTCAAAAGAACTGTCATGTAATTGTAAATAAACAACTTGCGTTATAGACGCCATCTTGTAAACCATTCGACGTATATTTGTGTACCATGCGGCAAATTGTAGCTAAAGCTTCATTCTACAAATATGTTTGGAGATAATTTGTTCTATTGTGAAAATTACTTATAGTTATTGTAATGTAGATGCGGCGGATAAAAATGTTCCATATTATGTAAAGAATAATTGTTCCAAATGGCATTTCATTATCATCAAGTGTAATATTTTTCGACGAAGGCTCTAAACTATAAACAATCATGTCGAAAAAAATGCTAACGTATTATTTGAACATTGCTACACAAAACTATATAAATATAAAAATTATTTGAAACCCACAAATATATTTAAAAAATTACAGAACATTGTTGTGTAATACCTATTATTAAGTTATTTAGCAGTAACATTTTTACAATAATTTTTTCTACAATAAAAAATATCCTATTAGATAGATAAAAATTCTGTGCAAAATTTGATGTATATATTGTCACTAATTTTATTTCAGATTGTTAGTTTTGTATAAGAAAATAATAATCTCTGGGGGTTGTACGTAGCGTTAATAAGTATTATTACTAAAAAAAAAAAAATAACGTAAAACTATTTTTTAAAATCAGCTGTGGCCACCACTGGACTGACCACCAAAATTCCATTTCTAGATGACCGCTTTTTACCAAAAGTTCATTAACTGATACCATTGGTGTGAGAAGCTTAAAAATTAAGTTTCATAAAAATCTGTTTAGCCAAATTCGCTTTACACGTGTCCAAGAACCGTGTAAATATACAGATAGGCCGACAGACATCATGCTAAAAATAGTAAAAACATTATGTAGGAACCTCAATCCGCGGACGTACATCGAAATTAAAAAATGTTAAATGTCGGTATGATCACAATAACTCCCTTATATGTATATGTATGTAACGGTCGGTAAAAACATAACTAGAACTGGGGCAAAAAAAGCTTTTAAATAAAAAAAAAACCATTGAAATACTATCTTTACAATATATGAACATACTTGTCATCTACTGGACGTTCTGAGACGGGGACTGTGGCAGCTTTTTTTAACGATCCGTACTATAGCCAGCGATCCAACGAAGAGTAATCGCAGCAAGAACAAATAAATATCATTGCACTACTATGACTGACTTATTGTCTGAATTAAAAGAGATCTAAAGAATTTAATTCATATTTCAATTGCATGAAACGTCACAACATCCATTATCTATTAGTTGGCAAATTTTAAGTACTGCATTATATGTGTTCTTGTAATATATTAGCCCTGTAATAGAACAGTCACTCAGTTGTACATTTGTATTTCATAAAGGTTAAAACATTTCAATGACTATTGAGATTCGAGAGTCTTTATTTAGATTTATTGGGGGTGATAAAATATTATTGTACTAGTTTTTGTTATCTTCAGTAGCGATCATTGCTGAGTGAAACATATGAAAAGTTTTGAAAAAAAAATCAAACACTATTTTCACATCTGATTTCACATTTATTTTATTTACTTTTCTGTCTAAGCTGCTCGCGGAGCACCAAGTGCTCCTCAGAGCACAGTTTGGGAAACTCTGAACTAAGACATGTTTTTGTCAGGTTTCTCTGAATTGTACCTCGTTCTGGAAAAGTAAAATATTAATATTTATTGTATATCAAAAATTTATTTTAGTTAGTGAGTCGCGAAGAAAATTTGCTTCTGGTTCAATATTTTATTTATTTATTTATTTATTTATTTATTTATTAATTACTGCTGCCCAACAGTATTACCCAAGACAGGCAGGTACATAAATATATACATTAAATTTGAACAACAAAAGTAATACTTAAAGTTACTAACAAAATTTTACTAACAAAAGTAATAATTAAAGAAACAAACTTTTCAAATAGCATATAAATAATATTGTTACAAATACATATTAAATAGTATAATACAAAATAACAAAATCCTCTAATATTTACAATTTTCAATAATTTTGTAAACACAAAATTATATATAAAAAAAGAAATCGATAAAAATGCTCTAAAAAAGTTCGAAAATTGTATCATCACGTGTATAGTATGAACACATACGATTTACAGGAGATTTGAGATGAAGGTTGGTATGAGCCTGTGGAAGGTAGAATAATAGTGGATGTCTGGTTGGAACAATAGGAGCGTTGAAATTTAATCTTTGGAGGGTTAAGGGGTCATCAATTTGATTATTTAATAGTTTTTTTAAATGAAGAAGTGACTTAGTTTTACGACGCTCTGCGAGGGACACAGAACTAAAGAGGTCCAGTAAAGTAGCGTAACTAAGACGTTGAGGAGGATAAGAACCCATTATTTTGAAATAAATATATTTTAAAAATTTGTACTGTACCTTCTCTAACGTTTTTTGTTGGTTCTCGTAAATTGGATCCCAAACTACTGAACAGTATTCAACTTTAGATCTAACAAAGGCATAGTATAAGGAGAAAATGGCATTAATATTAGTGAAGTCACGTGTGTTACGAATGATGAAACCAAGCATTTTCAGTGCTGATGAAAAAATATTATCTACATGTGTCTTAAATGTTAATTTTATGAAAATATGAAATGTAGATTTGAAAAAATATTTCAAAATGTTAAAAATAGCTTTTATTTGTAACAAAATATTTATTTAGTAGTTCGTACATGTGTCACGTTAAGTAAACATTGGTCAAAGCATTAAAATTCTCTCCGGGATTTGCAAATTTAATGTGGGTTACACGTGTCTGCCACATTGATACAATCAACCTACACTAGCATGTGTCTCAAATGTTTCCGATTCAGCTTCATTCCTATCCACTAATTTTGTTAAGTTTGCCAATTATATATATGTTTAAACAGTTTAGTACGTTTAGTCGTACAGTTTAGTACGACAGTCAACAGTTTACTAAACATCTCAACGTAAAAATTTTACGTTTAGTTATGTTGATTTGTATACCTAACCTAAATTTTTAGCGGAAAATTAATACAAGATACAAGTTAAAAGCACTGGAGCTAACAAATTGATTAATTCTGCCACTTGAGGACGTGACAGTCTAAAATGGTTTTTAAATTCTGTAGTCTATAGTTCCTTATCATGTCTTCATATCCAACATTATAAGTTGGCACATTCCTAACAGGCACAACATTTATAGGTGCCGCCAAGTTATCCACTGCCATTTGGATAACATAAAATCTATATCTTCATCAAACAAAAAATTATCTATTAGAAATGGATCCATCTCTAAAATTTTTTTAAGGTTATGTACTCTAACTGTCAAACACTCGCGTTGAAACTAACCGCTAACCGTTCAGACATTCACTAAATTGTTTAATCAACGTACGTTTACGTTTAGACTCAACGGTTTAGGCGCTGAACACGCCCAGTCTATTCTGGTTTTACAACCCTTTTTAGGTAAACTTTTCGGTACTATTCTACTTTAGCAAACCCACCTTATTGCGCATGCGTGCAGTGTTGGCAATAGTAAAATGTAATATATCAATTTTAATAATTTAAATTTAATATCAATTTATTAAATGAGTTTATTTATATGAAACATAGAAATAAGTAATATTCATTTAATTTCTACTGTGATTCTAGTTTTAATATAATATAATTTAATTTAATATAATATTATTTATTTCCACTTTTTTCTGTTGTAGTTATCATCCATTGAATGGATATTTAAAAAAATAATAAATTCAGGTGGACAATGAATTGCCACCCTATACGACCATGGTATAAACGCATACACAATTTTAATTGGGCTATTGCGAGGGAAAATAAAGTACTGTGCACCTAAAAACAAGGTAATTAAATTAGGTTTAGTTAGTAAAAATCTAGGGCACCAGAAGCTGAAAGGCTCAAAGTAAGCTTAAAGGAGATGTTGTGAAAAAAATAAATAAATAAATAAATAAATAAATAAAAATAATGTATACACTTTACAAAATACAACAAAGAAATAAAGTTAAAACTACAGAATTACATCCTACACCACCATTTTCACAAACTCCTGTAAGCTTACTTCAAGATTTTCAGCTTCTGCTGACCTAGACTTTTACTAACTAAACCTAACCTAATTACCTAGTTTTTAGGAGCATAGTACTTTATTCTGCCCCATATTAGTCCAATTAAAATTGTGTATCATTGTTCATGCATTTGTAATAAAGAAGTGGTGTAGGATGCCAAATTATGGTCCCCCATTTTTACTTTTTAATCAGCTGTGAAAGTAATATTATTATTTATTATTATTATTACATACCGGAATATTTATTTAATTAGATTTATTTAACTGAAAGTTAAACATTATTATATAAATAATTTATATTCTATTGTGATTTTAGTTTAAATTTACTTGTTTTAATTTTATTATAGTTGGCAACATTGCCTGGTGGGTTTGCTAAAGTAGAATAGTACCAACTTTTCTAAGGATTCTTGCTTGTCTGTCGTGTTGTTGGCGACCAATTTCCAATTATTAACCATGAGTTCTTTGAGGTCTTTTGCCAACCCATCTATATATCTCGCTTTTGATTCTCCAATACTTCTTTTTCAGAGTGGCTACTTTTTAGACATTCTTCTCGCTGGATTATTTTTGTTCATCTACTCCAGGTGTTCTATGTATCTTATAGTACGTATTCAGCTCTCCGCACGACGGATTTGCCCGTCCGACTAACCAGAATCAGAAGCCTGCAAATAGTTCAATTCGTCCGACACCCCTGAGAAGTCGGATCGTGTTCAACTTCGTCCGGCAAAACGGACGGTTTTCTTTTTCTAGTATATAGCGATCCTGGCAGTTTAGCATTAAGTTTACAGCAATAATGTATATGAGGAAACATTTTTCTCTTCAAACGCAGTTTTTTATAAGAAGATTATTTAGGGAGCAAGGGGAGTGTTACTTATAAGATTGGAATATCTCATTTATTAATCATTTATTTAACAGCAAAGATGAATATGAGAAAAGAAACTTGTTCTCTCTGTTTAATGCAGTTTTTAATAAGATATATATTTGGGAGCTATGGGAAGAGCTACCTATAAACGACGCATCTCACTTATTATTTACTTAAAATCAAATATTTATATATACGAAATAGTGGTTTAGAATAAAAAACGATAAGTTTGTATGCTACTTGGAACTGAAATATCTCACTTACCATTTACGTTTCAGCAAAAATAACATTACAGAAACCGCACGAAGTACGAGTACTCCAGCTAATATCTCTATATATCTATAGCTAAGCTGCATCGGAGCGTATCCATGTAAGCTTCAGGACGATAGATGAAGTGACAGTCGGAGGCAGCGGAGTAACAAAAGCGATCAGAATAAAAGTATGCAGGACAAAAACTCGTCGGCATTAGGATACCGATATACACACGCAATAATAACAACACCAACAAAAACACGAGGATATATGCGCGCAGCACGTGTCTGCCATAAACAGTAAACCATTCATTTACATGCTTTTACTTTGAACAGTGTATTATACTTTGTAGATGGAAGTGATAATTATTATTTATTATATGTATTTAAATTATAGAAGATATGAATGATATTAATTATTTAAGCACACAAACCACAACCACTCAGCTTTTGGCTTGGGTCCTTGCCTCAAGATCAACACGCTTTAGTCGGGACAACATCTTTCTAGGCCCAAGATTTTCAATCGGGGTGCTGCGGCACCCAAAACTGCCGTAGGTATATAAAAGTGGTGCCACAAAACAGGGCCGACACAACCCGAGGGTGCAAAGGATGCACCGCTCCCGATTATTATTTTATTTTATTTTTTCTTTCAACGCCCTTTCGAGCCAACAACACGCTAAAGCCGAGTCCAGACGCCTAATCTGATCTACATAATACAGCACAGCGCATTTTTTTAAAAATTGTTAGTGCAGTATGATCATTGAGCTAATTGTTCGGTTGTATTTCATTCAGCGCTGGATAATTGCGGATAATTATGGAAATAAAACTTGTATACCGTCCAAATTAAACGCGTTAAACAAGCATTTTTCTTTGATGTGCTAATATTATTATTATTATTATTATTATATTATTTATTTTACATCGGCCTTTATTTCTGCAACGAGGCTAATCGCCGATGCCAGGGGGCGAGCTCCTACACCTGGATGAGGGGTGAATGATTGTGAAAATGAGAGTAATGTAAACATATTATTCTCGCCCGAATAATATCACCAACGAAGCAGGCTCGAACCATCGACCGTTCAGACCAAGCTGTTTCTAACAGTCTCAATCCGCACGACTTAATGCGCTCGGCCACCACGTTGGCTTGATGTGCTAATAGTAAAATAGAAAACTAATTTGCATGCGACTTATAAACTGGTGTCTACTAATTTTTTTCATAACTAATAAGTGTAGAAAAATTCCTGTACGAAACGCTTCAAGACTACTATTGATACGATACCAGTATCGATATTTTTCATTCGATATCACGCGATTTTAGTATTGATACTAGTCTTCCGATACTTTATTAATATCAGTACATTTTCCAATCATCATATGTACATCATCCAATATAGGATCGTTTTTATTTTTCTTTTTTTTTTTTTTGTTAAACAATATCCTAAAATTTATATTTATACACACATAATTATTTCTGTGATTAATTTTTTTTTCAATAAGAAATACTTCTAAAAATTGTACTCTGGTAAAAACTGGTAGCACGAGGTATGCAAGCGCATTGGCGCTGGACCTAGTGCGCCAAGAAACATGCGTTGAACGGTTTAGAAGTTGCTGGCGTTTGGCGCCTTTTTCTTCTACGTTTGAGGTTATGAAATGTTATTGGTAATTTTTGTATTTTAATTAAAAATGTCACCACCAAGAAGCAAAGTGTGGACCTATTTTACTAAAATAGACCAAGGAGTTTTGTCGGTGTTTGCAATTATGAAGAGTGGAGTGTTTAATTCGGTTTTAAACAATCGCTCAGGCCTATAGGCTCCACCAAGAGTTCATATACACACCAGTTTTGCAAGTGAAAGATCCGAAATCCCTTCGCAAAATGTTTATTATCTATTTCCGTTTTACTAATTTCCTAATTCTGCTGTCTTACATTTTTACTAACTAAACCTAACCTAATTACCTAGTTTTTAGGCATACATTACTTTATTTTCCCCCAAACATTAGCCTATTAAAAATAGTTACCCTATTGTAGTAAATAGTTAAACTGTAGTAAATACGATCAATTTAGGTAATTAGGTTAGGTTTAGTTAGTAACAATCTAGAGCAGCAGAATTAAGTAAACGATAATAAACAATAAACATTTTACGAAGAGATTTCCGTTCTTTCTATTGCAAAACAGGTATGTATATGAACACTTGCTACGCTCCATCGCCTCGTCTACCTCTTCCCTTCATGCACGCCTTTTATTTATTAGTTCCATGAACGAATCTTCCTCGCCTACGTTGTTTGTACGTGTCCAATTTATTCAAAATTTGGATGCTAAAATGATGTATTTCCATACAATACTTCAATAAAAATCGATACAAATGTAAAATTCCTTTCACTTATTTCTTGTTCATTGATTGAATAATTGCTAGTGTTAAAATGCTGAATATTTTGTATCACGGAATCACTTGTCGCTTGCTACAACTGGACAAGTGACAATTCTTTATATAGATAAATAGGAATTTCCTGATTCCAATTTCCACAATACCGCATAAGAAACTTGTTTGCCACATAGTAAAAAAAAAATATTACGGTGATTCTTCGCTTTCTACAGAAAAGTATTTTTATTTTCAAAATTACTATTGCGTCAGTTGTTACAGACATGTTCTAGACTTGTTACACGTGGAAATTCTACAGTGGCGTGCAAATTAATGGGACAGAAAAAGGTTGCTGGCCTTTAAGATTTTTTTTTCTTCTACTACTGATCTAAGCAATGAAGAGTAAGAATTTTGTTTTATTTCTTCTACTACTGATCTAAGCAATTAAGAGTAAGAAATTTGTTTTATTAATTTTTTAGGATTTCGTAGGTAGACACCAGAAACATTATGTCTTCAAGTATCATTATCATTATATCGTCATGTATCTGTCAGCCTGTATGATAGAAAAAATAGTTAAACGGCTGGACCTTAAGGGTTGATAGTTAGCTTCTATATTAAGTTCTTTTATCAGCATTTAGGAAAAATATAGACTTCGAAAAAACTAATCACTCGAAAAATATATAAATAAGTTACGGGAAAAATGATAAATATCAAAAATATTCATAATCGCCGGTAGGTGTATGTAATCACTATTTTTTTGATAAAAATAGTTTTCTGCCGACAGGAACTAAGTGAATTGTGCAATTTTTTAAAGGGGTAAACAAAATATGAGTCCCTAAGGGCCAGTTGCACCGCAAACACTTAAACTTTAAGTCTAACTTAAAACTGTTAAGTGACGTTTATTCCATTGCACCGCTGTTTAAGTATAACTTATTTTTTGTTAAGTGAAACCTAAATTAAGCCCTAGATGAGGTTGGGCTTATTATTTAAGTGAAACTCAAATGTCATATTTTGACAGTTATTGAAAATATAAGTATTAATATTTTTAATTATAAGAATGGATGGTGCAGTAATTGTGGACGATCAACAAGATATTTTGAAAATAAATTTAGGTTTTATCGAAAAAATTATTTGTAATAATGGATGAACATTTCGAAAATATTTCGATAAAATAAGATACTGTGTGCCGTTTAGTAGAAAAATTGGATTGAAAAATTTAAATGACAGCTAAACGAAGATCTGTGGGTATCATCTACAGAAACTAAATGCTAATATAATTAACCTCGTAATAATTTTCACTTAAACCAAAGAAACAAGTTATATTGTATTTCAATTTTATTTAAAGTTATTTATAGTTTACTTTTATTCAGATTTATTTATATTTACATAAATATTTCAGATTTTACTCTATTATACTCTATCTCTGAAAGACTGATAGTAATAAATCATTTTGTCAGGCAGTTACCAGTGGCCTGCACATTTTAAACACGTTTAAACGGTTTTGTGTATTTCTATATTACTATTTATCATTTTATTAAACGCACGCCTGTGACTATATTTATCATATCATTAAACACACCCCTGTGACCATATTTTTCCTCAAAATTTTAGGGTCAAATTTTTATGGTCTATTATGTTTAACCCTAGTTCGTATTCTCATATAATATGTGCGGCACACTCGGTTGTTTTTAACAATATTGCGTTTCGAACTATTCATATTTTGTCGCTTTTGTTTTACCGCTTCTGTGTGATAATACAATAACTTTTTACAAATAATGAATTTTATTACTATCAGTCTTTCGGAGATAGAGTATAGTTGTCATCCAACAACCGTACCTGACTATTATTTAGCACGTTAAATGTTAAAACAAAGTTTATTAGAATTTGAAAAAAACAAGTGACAGTTATACTTGATAAAAACGTTACTTATTTAAATTATTCCGTGTTTCACCACCTTAAACTATTCCTTAATAAAGCGCTCCTCAAAAGTAGTCGGTGCAATGCATTTATTTTTTAAGTGTCACTTAAATTTAAGCTACACTTTGTAAAGTGTTAGATTTATTACGAAGCGGTGCAACTGGCCCTTAATGTCTTAATTAAACTTAATATAATATACCGTGAGTTTATTTTATCCCATAACATAGAGGTTTCATTTCTATAACAACTGTTAAGTGACAGCAATGTAAAATTCGTTTACTTTCAAATAGAACAGAAATTGTCAACTTGATACTATATTTGCTTAAAAGTAAAAAGTTTTAAAATGTATCAATCATTTTTGCGAAATAATGATGGAGAGAATTAATAATAATGTAAATAAAATTATTTTTAGCGATGAAACTACGTTTTACATTCACGGTGAAGTTAATTCTCAAAACTGCCAATATTAAAGTCGGGAAATTTTACATTTATGTAATAATACCAGAACACAACGGTCAGAAAAGGTGAACGTCTGAGCAGGTTTGGTAGGAACGCGTATCATTAGTCCTTTTTTATAGACGGGAACCTTACTACCCAAAAATATCTGGATTTTTTCGAAAATAGAGCAATATCTGCATTAAATGCAGTAAATATTCTTGGAGAAGTGTGGTTTCAACAACGGTGCCCCAGCGCATAATGACAGAATAATTAAAGCATTTTTAAATAATACATTCCCTCGATGTTGGATTGGACGTGTTGGGGAAATAGAATGGCCCGCTATGGCCAAAATTTAACTATTGAAGAACTAAAAGCTAGAATTGATAATGAATCCCACAGGATAAACCGATGCAATTAATTAATGTTATGCAAAATTTTTACAACCGTTTGTGATATTTTTTGATAATGAATATTCCTCCATATTTGAAAATTTGTTGTAGATAATTTTTATTTTATGTTTCTTTCAAATTTAAAATGTTATGATTGTTAATAAATATATTTTTTATTCCTATTTATTTAATAAAACAATGTTTTGAGTTTATTTATCTTTGTAATCGAGTAAGCCATGCAGTATGTACTATTTTAAAATAAACGCTGTTTACATTGCTGTCAATCAACGGTTGTTATAGAAATGAAATCTCTATGTTATAAGCAGTTCACTTTTGTAAGAACAAACTAAGAGGGAATTTTGTTTTCAATAGTTTGCACCTTTCAAGCTGTATGTCATGTTGGTATTAAGAAATGTCACTTTTTTAAAATGTCGATCCATTTGACATATGTCATAATGAAAAATGATATCTTAATTATAGTGATCATAACCTTATCAACTTAAAGTCGGTTTTACAGCGTAAGGAATGTTTTTAAATGACATTTAAAGTCAGTAACACATCATAAAAGTAACCAAAATAACCAGATCTAGTGTGTTCTTACAAAAGTGAACAGCTTATATATGTTAAAATAAACTCACTGTATAAAGTGCTGTGTATCTAAAAACGTAAAGCGTCATTATATGTTAGGTCTGAAAAACTCAACGGTTCGAATTAAGCATGAAAAGTTTTATGAACTATAGACGGTTCACTTTTGTAAGAACAAACTAAGAGGGAATTTTGTTTTCAATAGTTTGCACCTTTGAAGCTGTATGTCATGTTGGTATTAAAAAATGTCACTTTTTTTAAATAGATCCATTTGACGTATGTCATATTGAAAAATGATATCTTAATTATAATGATCATAACCTTATCAACCTAAAGTCGGTTTTACAGCGTAAGGAATATTTTTAATTGACATTTAAAGTCAGTAACACACCATAAAAGTAACCAAAATAACCAGATCTATGGTCTATTTCAAAGTAGAAAAAAGTAGATAGCGCTGCGAACCGAGTACGATTTACACTGATCAAATACAGTATAGCGGAAAATTTAAAATAAGTTACAACTAGGGCATGGGCGTAGCAACTGGGTTAGCAAGTGATTTTTTTTTTTTAATATAAAAGAGGTTAATAAGATATTGAAATAAACAAGGCTTATCTGCCTTGTAAAAAATGTCACTTTTTTAAAATGTCGATCAATTTGACATATGTCATAATGAAAAATGATATCTTAATTATAATGATCATAACCTTATCAACCTAAAGTCAGTTTTACAGCGTAAGGAATATTTTTAATTGACATTAAAAGTCAGTAACACTCTATAAAAGTAACCAAACTAATCAGATTTATACAATGTTCCATTGCTCGACGAAAGTAACCGCGGTTGAAGTTTCCCGTTCCGAAAGTGTACGACATTAACCTTTTCAGGAAAATTGTTAAGTTTCGGAACGCGGTTACTGAAAATTTTGGTTACTTTTTTAATAAAACGTTATTTTCCTAGTTTAACCAAAATAACATATTATAATACAAAAGTTATTGAAAATAAGAAGACATCAATATTTTGCTTTATTTTACATTCCTTAAACAATATGAATTAGACGTATCAGCAATTTTCAGCCACACATCTTTATTATTCTGCCAATAATTGCGTCTGTCTTCCTATTTTCTATGATTTTTATATAAATACTAATGCTTAAAGTATTGTTTGTAATATGTTGTAATTGTACTGATAGAAATACATATGTAAAAATAAAAGACAATGTTTATTTAAAAATATATATTTATATATTGTTCTTTATGTATCACATTTATAATAAATAACCAAAATATTCTAAAAACGATTGTCTATAATTTATAAATTCATCTAAATAGATCGTCGGTTTCGTCAAAATTCAACTAAAATGTATATAAAACACTAAAATCACAATTATAAAAAAAAAATAGGGACAGATAAAAACTAGACATTTGTATATTCAGTGTATTAAGCACTTCATGTTGCCTATAAGTTATTAGACAAATAAGCCTATTTATTAGCAACCTAATAACTATTTCTGGGTGGAACTCTCGAAAAATTAATTATGTTGCAAACACATTTATTGGACAGTTTATTAGCAACTGGAACTCTCGGCCCTAAGGTACAAAATCAAATAGTAACATAAGTTAACTATAATAATCTAACTTAACCTATATATCATCCGACTGAAACAGATTTGTAATCTGTTAGAAACAATTATCAACAATTATCAACATCAATCATTTCCTTTAGCAAGATTTTAATAAAATTCGTTATTCCATTTCATCACCATTGAAATATTTTACACTTTAGTGTACTGGAAAATAAACGAATACTATTTCCTTTGTGTATCAAAATTATTTTCAAACTCCTGCAGCTTGGAAAATGTGTTTGATTTTTTTAGTCATGTAACATTTGAACTGGTAACATACTACAATAAAACTCTTTCTTAAATTAAATTTCTCTGTAAGGGTAATATATTACGTCCAGTGAAAGAAACGTATTTCCTGTTTAGCGAGATTTGTCCCGACTCAGTTCAATACGAGGAATATTGCAACCTGCTCACATCTGAATAAAAAAGAAAAACTGCTGTGAAGTGTGAATTTTCATATTTTTCAGGGCTTTGTGTACTAGTCGGGTAACATTTTTGTTGTAATCGCGTAGCAGTAACGTGTGATTAAAATAAAATAGTCAGATTAAGCCGGGGAAAAATTATGTATGTCTTTAAATAAATTTGGAACATTAGAAGTACTCATTTATATATAACTTTTGACACTACAGAGCTAAAGAACAAATTTTTACTGTCCTTAAAATAAAATTTTGTCCAGTCAGTTTTTCTTAAAAATAAATCTTATTATTTATTTATTTATTTATTTATAACTATGGCCGGCGGTCTAGAAACGGAGACTTACCTTCTCTGCCGCTTATACACCTAGGTGTTGGGATCCTATTATTGCAAGTTGGGATACGTGACTAACGCCTTCATCAATACATATATATATATTCTTTATTCCCCTAGGCCTTGCGGCGTTCTCCTGTCTCCTCCAATATCTATTTCCTCTCTCTTCATTCCCGCACCTTAGTCTCGCAATCCTCCTAACTCTCCCTCCTGACCTTCCTCTTTCTCCCCTCAAGTAGCTTGATACCCCTATAGTTCTGACCTCTTTATATCTCCCTGCGCTCCTTGAATTGTCTATTCTGACTGTCCTTTCTTGCTCCCCCACTTCCTTATCCCTCCTCCACAACTTCTCAATCACGATTATCCCGTCTTTTCTTCTCCTTTCCACCTCTGTCGCATCCACTCCGCATCTCCAGTAATACTCTTTTCTCATCTCCCCCCATGCGTACCATCTTCCTTTCTGTTCCTCTCTGGCTCTTTCTTCCCAGCATTCCCTCATTATTTTATTCATCAATACATATTATTCTGTTAATTAATTCTCTTAGGACTGGTTTCTGAAAGCCTAGCCAAGTTTAATCTTTTTGTTAAACTCGGTTACAATATAACAATCCCATAAGTAACCATAGCAATCATTTTCTAACTATTTGGTTATTGTTAACTAAGCTTTCAGAAACCGGTCCTTAGTATACTATACTTTACAATAACTTAAACAAAAAAATCTATTTTATTAACTATCAGCAATATTTTTCAAATAAATGTTGTGATCGAAAATTCCGGTTGATTTGCGGCACTCTAGGTTGAACGGGAGCCGCGACTTATATGGAATATACACGAATATAATACTGTGAAATGAAGACATGGTGCACTGAATTTTTAATATTTTAAATTAGGGTGCCGGTATCTAAAAAAGGATCAAATCCACTGGTATAATGGTTTTTCGGCTAATAAATACTAAAATTTGAACATCTTAATTCTTTCCCGCTGTGCACCAATGAATATTAAAAGTGCGTTCGGCATAACTGTACAGTGTTAACTCTGTGTCGTGCAAGTTTTTTGTCACGTGACCGCTGTGCACATTGTGCAAGAAAGTCAAAGACGAACGCTTTGTTCAGATTGTGCTGTTATTCTAACATTTTTTTTTTTTTTTGTAAACAAATAAATGATGTGTTTTTGATTACAGATATCCTCGATTTGATTAAGGTCTGGATTTCGTGCTGGCAAAATCACACGATAGATACCCACTTCATCCAAGTAATTATTCACTATGTGTGAATGCATAAGCATAAAGTTATCGCCAATAAGTGGGGCGAAAGAGATTACATGTGGTTCCAGGATATCTGCAATGTATCTGGCAGCAGTCATTACCCTCCCTCTCCTATTAACATCCACTAATTTTGTGCGGACCTCCATAGTAATGTCTCTCATAGTAAGGGCATATCTCTCTCCAGCCCTACGCCACCCTTTTTGACAACTATCTGAGAATCGTAGATTAAGTCGTTGTCTCATCAGTAAACAGGATTTGGGTTCATGCCTCATTCTCCTAGTTTCGATGCTCCCTTGCAAAGTAAGGGCGATCTACACAATATTGCCAGGTTAATTCTGGGCCATTTGCGGGTTTCTTTGAGCTTAATTTAAATTCGCCAAGGCTTCTTATCACTGTCCTCGCATTTATTGTTATACCTGACTCATGATGCTATAATCTGTCTCAATTTGTAATACGAAACTAGATCTGGTTACTTTGGTGACTGTTGTGGTGTAAATAGACTTTTTTGAAACCATGTAAACTTGTAAATCTGGCTTTTACATTTTTGGTGAAGTTTCATTATACTGAGATTATATTCACTCAAAAACTACATGTCAGATACCAAATTGACATGTCAAATTTGTGATTGACATGTCTAATATTTTGAATTATAAGCTGTTCACTTTTGTAAGAACACACTATATCTGGTTATTTTGGTTACTTTTATGGTGTGTTACTGACTTTAAATGTCAATTAAATATATTCCTTACGCTGTAAAACCGACTTTAGGTTGATAAGGTTATGATCATTATAATTAAGATATCATTTTTCATTATGACATATGTCAAATGGATCGACATTTTAAAAAAGTGACATTTTTTAATACCAACGTGACATACAGCTTCAAAGGTGCAAACTATTGAAAACAAAATTCCCTCTTAGTTTGTTCTTACAAAAATGAACTGCTTATATATACAAATATTTATTTAATCTTATTTCGCTTATTCATAATTTCTGTTCTGGTTGTATAAAATATATTCCAAATACTTGTCAATTTGTGTTTTATACAATTTGTGTTAGTAAGTTGTCATATAATTTAATGTCAATTATGAATTGTCAAATATTTTGAAAGGTGTTACTTCAGAATTACCACCCTAAGATGATATTTTAAATATACAACATAAAAAATGAAGTTTCCCTGTTAGTTTCGTATTACAAAATGAGACAGATAATAGTCGATTCAACTACTGTGGAAGTTAGTTAAAATTATTTGTAAAAATATTTGTGTGTAGAAGTACAGTTTCGCAAGATTTTTAATCGTAAAAAGCGATCATCCTGTTGCGTTGTAGACCTTTATCTACCCGATCATGCTGTTCAAGCATATTCACCTGCCTCGCGAAATCGTTGTACAGTCTTTTGCACACTGAATCTTATAACTCCCAGCATCCTAGCCACATAGTATTGCGATCGCCTATCTTGGATTAACGCAATGGTTCTGGTGGGGTCAGTTGGATCCAATATTATACATTAAAAGCTCACAATTAACTTTTATAAAACTTTTTAACACCAAATCTTTACAATATTCTTCAAAGAAATGCGTACAAAGACTAATACTTTTATTCTGTAAAATGTCGTTAATAAGCGAGTGGTTAAGAAACGACAGTAGTTGACTAATGCCTTAACGATAACTTGAACGATATTGTTTAGAAACGTATTCCGTATACCATTTAGCTATTTGTTAAATTTTCACATTGGCTAGTTGTGCTAGTTGTGTAAAAATTAGGTTACTTATAGCAGTGTTTCTCAACCTAAACCGCACCGCGGACCAGTAAAATACTTAATTTTCTAAAGCGGACCACTAATAATAATTGTTGGTTATTTTTTTTTTTTTTGCAACAAAACAAATATATTTAATGTGCTACTAAATATGTTTATTTTATTTGTAGAAAATCACAGAAAGGTTACAGAAAATAAACAAAATATAAATTAATAAGTTAAGAAAAATAAAAGAAAACATTGATCCATGGATAGTGAACGGATGCAGAAAGGTTCAAACTGTCATCAACAGACTGCGAGTTGGACATACACGGTTAACACACGCTCATATTTTTCAACACCAAGAACCACCACAGTGCGAAGAGTGCCAAACAACGCTGACCGTGGAACACTTCCTCATCCAGTGCATAAAATTCAAAAATGAAAGGGAAAATAACGAGGTACCAACAACTTTAAAGGAATTTTTAGGAAACAACAACATCGATAACATATCCAAAATAATACATTTTCTAAAAGATACTAACCTCTTACAACATATATAAAATAATTTTTTCAAATATTCCATATTCATGTAACTTTATATAAATATTCCAAATTGTATTGTAACTCAAAACTGTACCACTATATGTAATGTAAAATATTATTTATAAATTCAAAACTATGTAATCACAAGGTGCCAATAACCTCCGCTGTTGAGGCACCTAAATAACCCTTTATAAAAAAAAAAAAAAAATACTTACATAAAAAATGTACATAAAAATAACAAAATAACTACAAAAAACATAAATGACACAAAATATACATAAAAGAACTCAAAAGACTAGGCATCAATATTTATTATATTTTGAAGTTGGAAGAGGACGAAGCGCTTTGAATAAATACAAAATCCAAAATATTTTGATATTTTGAATGAAACCTGGGAAAATTTAGTATTTAGTCGAATGGTCCGCAAAGAAATATTTCTGTTTCAAACGAGTAATTAATAAACTTATCTAACAGTGTAAAATCTGTTTATTGCTTAAGTTTTTTGAAACGCAAAACATTTTCATTTTATGTCTGGACATTTTTATATAAACTGAAAAATAATTCTAATATGAATACCATATTTATTCAAAAAAAAAAACAGCTGTGGCCACCACAGGACCGACCGCCATCATAAAGTACTTCTATAAAATACATTCTAGCAGCAGAGTAGAAATAACTTGGCCTAATATTTCTAACAGAGATATTATTTATTATGACCATGGAAACGTTACACATGAGTATAAAAAATTGAATCAAAAAATTTCGATTCCAATCAAATTTTTTTTTTTTTTTCGTTTTATCAAAAAATGTCTCAAATAAAAGTTGTTAGTTAGCTAATTGTTTTTATAGCAACTATCGTTTAATGAATTTTTTCGAAATATTTTTCTGTTGTGAAATATTCGCAAAAATCTTAAAATTCGACACGAGTAAACTCCCATTTTTAGTCAACCGATTTTTATCAAAAGTTGATCAACTCGTGCCATTGATGGCAGAAGCTTAAATATGAAGTTTCATAAAAATCCTTTCAGCCGAATTTGCTCTGCACGTGTACACAGACAGACGGACAGACGGACAGACGGACAGACGGACAGACGGACAGACGGACAGACGGACAGACGGACAGACGCCAGACGGACAGACGGACAGACGGACAGACGGACAGACGGACAGACGGACAGACGGACAGACGGACAGACGGACAGACGGACAGACGGACAGACGGACAGACGGACAGACGGACAGACGGACAGACGGACAGACGGACAGACGGACAGACGGACAGACGGACAGACGGACAGACGGACAGACGGACAGACGGATAGACGGACAGACGGACAGACGGACAGACGGACAGACGGACAGACGGACAGACGGACAGACGGACAGACGGACAGACGGACAGACGGACAGACGGACAGACGGACAGACGGACAGACGGACAGACGGACAGACGGACAGACGGACAGACGGACAGACGGACAGACGGACAGACGGACAGACGGACAGACGGACAGACGGACAGACGGACAGACGGACAGACGGACAGACGGACAGACGGACAGACGGACAGACGGACAGACGGACAGACGGAAAGACGGAAAGACGGACAGAGAGACATCATGTTAAAAATAGTCAAAACGTTATGTAGGGACCTCAATTCGTGGAAATCCATCGAAATCTCGAAACGTCAAAATTGGTATGATCACAATACCTTCCTTATATATGTTGGCGGTCGGTAATAACAGTTATTAGTGAAAAGGAGGACAAGAATTTTAAAATTAACTCAAAATGGACCTGGAGATGGTCCTCCTAGAAAGCCTGTTTCAGACCTCGAAACAAAATTATTAGAGTTACTGGGATATGCCAGATTTGTGGCCATAGTTTATTAAAATATTGTCTTTTCTTGTAACGATACACGATCGTTGTAACGTAATACCAGGAAGGCAGAAGTCGTTTACTAACGACAAATATTTGACGACTTTATCGTTTGTGAATGACTAGAACAATTTACAGAATAACCCCGCGTCGCTGAAAATTCCTTTGACTCTTCAGCGACTTGTCCTACTTTGTCGTGACATTGTCGTTACTTTTAACGACAATCGTCAATGAACTTGTCATTAAATGTGTTTCAGAATAGACCTGTAGATTTTGTAAAAAACAAGTTCTGACTAATTAACAAAAATTCAGTTGTTTCGACAAAACGATACTTTTTTTCTGTTTACATAATAATCAACTTGATTTGACCATATACTTTCATAAATTTCCATTAAAAAAAAAAAATAAATAAATTAAAATATGAATCGAATTTTTGGTCTTTGAGTGTTGTTCTTAAATACTGAACCTTATTAGAACTGTTTATTTATTTAATTTGTTATTTCATATTATTTGTAAACAAAAATGCGTTAATATTATTTTTGTTTATTATTAGGGTCCCACGCAGAACTACTGCACAAAGCCCTTCAAAACTGCTAACCGGCCCAGCCTAACACTATCAGCTGTATAACAGATAAATACAAGTATCCTTCGCACGTGTACTAATGTAATTTAACGCCACTAGTTTACAATAAACAATCTAGCTTGTTCTAACATCCCTGTATATCCTATAATTATTAGAGAAAGTGTCACTATTGCAATATCTTGTCCACGGTTATCGAGATATATTCGTATTGGGCGTATTAGTGGGGAATATGGTATAAATGGCATAGTGAGAATTCGGAAATGCCAGTAGTGTACACACACCCTGAGATACACAATATCACAATGAAGGTTTTGGTACGTATCTTAGAAAGTTTTGCGGAGAATCATAAATTTTAATCGAGTCACGTTTGTTTTGTTTAGAAATTTCTTTTTTGTTTTATTCACAAAATGGCCTTGCATGACAAAAATACAGGAAATATATACTCGGAATTTATGATTTTTGAATGAATAGAATTTAAATAATTACTCTCTTTAATAAGAGTATGCAGGTTATTTGAAATAGAGATTTTCAACATGGACTGAGATATTATAATAATAATAAAAGAAAAATTGGTGTAAAGTGTGAATTTTCACATATTTCCAGGTCTTGTAGGTCTTTAATAAATAAAAGAGACAAATAAAAAGCTGAATGTCTGGAACAATATTTTTGTCAATTACCGTACCAAAATCAATTTTCGGTTTGATATCTTTCGATAGTAATAATAATAATAATAATAATAATAATCAGTGTGTTTAGAGAATTTTTGAAAAAAAAAAAACGGCAAAATAAAATAAATCGTAAAAAGTAATTTTTGTTCGATTATTTATTTATTTATCGTATGGCATGTGTACAAATCACAGTAAATATAAGAAAATAATGATAATAACTATGAAAATACCAATAAATAAGAAATAAAGTAATTAATAAGTAAGATAAGCTATCAATCAATTATTAATTACAAACAAACATCTAAGTTAAATATATATTCAACTGCACTCTCACTCGCACTCAGGAAGTCAGTAGTTTGTTCAGCGTTTTTCGTTAATTTTTAGCTTCAAGATTTTCATTTGAAGGCAATGCTACACTGAATTAAAAAGTGTTTTTTTTTAAACTTTATAAAAAATAATTAGCTGTGGCTTCAATAGAACCGACCGTCACCACAAAGTACTTAAACAAAATTCAACAGATAAATTTATATATATATATATATTATTTTTATGGTCTTTGCTTCTCTGGCAATTAGCCAGGGCAATTATTATTTTTTTTTAAATTCCATGCCTGAACGGTATTCGAACCCGAGACCTTAGCAACGCAGAGCACATATGTTACCACTACGCCACGCCGGTCGGTAAATGAATATTGAAAAATATAAAAACGTGTTATAGGAACCTATTACGTTTACAATGTCATTGACAATGATACGTATTTACAATTTACCGTAATCATAGAAACGTACCTACATAGGTATATATAAGCTGTTCACTTTTGTAAGAACAAACTAAGAGGGAATTTTGTTTTCAATAGTTTGCACCTTTGAAGCTGTATGTCATGTTGGTATTAAAAAATGTCACTTTTTTAAAATGTCGATCCATTTGACATATGTCATAATGAAAAATTATATCTTAATTATAATGATCATAACCTTATCAACCTATAGTCGGTTTTACAACGTAAGGAATATTTTTAATTGACATTTTAAGTCAGTAACACACCATAAAAGTAACCAAAATAACCAGATCTAGTGTGTTCTTACAAAAGTGAACAGCTTATACCAAAATAAATATTTAGATAAAAGGTCGTAAAAATATTATAAAAACTTCTTGTCTCAAATAAAAATCTCAAAAAGGAATATATCTATATCTTATGTTGAAAAATATTTATGAAACAAATAAAGTGGCATCAATAAAGTATGCGGTGGACTATTAAACTATTTTGGTTGACGGATATGTGCTAAAAGTTGACCAAATTCATATATTTACGTCCGAAAAAAGTCCGTTCTCCAAATTTGCTCTACACGGGTCCACAGACCGACAGATAGACCGGCAGACAAACAGACTGACGGCCTCTCATCACGATAAAAACAGTTGAATCATGTTACAAAAAGACTAATTCGTACTAATCTGTAAAACTCGCGAAAAGTCTCAATATATATGGTCAAAGGTATGGTCTTATATTGTCAAAGGCATATAAACTAAAAATGTGCCTTTCTCTACTCACTGCGCTGTCTAGGTGCTGGGAACTTCTACAATAGACAAATATAGCCTATTTCTTTGATATAAGTGAAACTAGATTTGGAAAACTATAACTTTTAACGGTTAAACGATCCTTTTGCTCAATTTGTTTAGCAAAAGCCCACTTCAATCAGAAAAAGTGAGCTCGTGACAAATTGCAAAAATTAAAATTACATTTAGCTCCACTTAAACGTTTGGAAGAACCTATAAATAAAACTATATTTAAAGTACCATGTATCCAAAATTTGTAATATTTGTACTTTTTGTAAAATTAAACACGTTATTTGTTAAAAATAACAAAAATTCATTGAAGGCGACAAGCAGTCTAGAAAGATTTTTGGCACGATTTTATCAATAGATAATGTAACCGGGAAAGTTTATTATGATGACATTATTCGTGAATTCATGTCTAAAATATTCAAAAAATTTATTTAAGATCAATTTTATAAATAGGGCAAGTGAAAATTTATATATTTTGTATTTTGTATTGTAATTTTCAATTTTGCATATTTTCTCGGCCAGGCCTGGGTAGATGATCAACACAGCAAAACTCAATAATCTTATAAATCTATATATATATATAAAAATGAATAACTCCTTGTATGTCAGTTTTTTTTTTTTGTTATATATACCCAACCGGAGATATCAATTTTTACTAAATTTGATATATGGACCCAAAATAATCCGAGAAAGGTTCAAGATTGGGTTTCGCCTTCGGCCCGTTTCCGTCTAGAGGGCGTTATGTGGGGTAAACTAGCAGTATTGTACTCATTCATTCACTTTTAATTGAATATATTGGCTAAACCTTAAGAAATTTATTGTCAAAATGTAAACAAAAAATTAAGATCTTAACCAGATCTATGGTCTATTTCAAAGTAGAAAAATGTGTGTAAGAAGATAGGAGCTGTTTGCCCTTGCTTCGGATTGGTTCAGATCGTCATCCCTATTACACTGTAAAAATATTGTTTTTAGTCCAAGTTGACAGATGTTCAGTGTCGTACATTGGAAATATATCTTATTTATATTATTTAATTTTTCTCATATATTTTGTTATTATTTACCTATTTAGACTTTTATTTATATTCTTGGCGTAGATTTTATGGAGAAAATTCTCCATGTAATTTGTTTTTACGCAGTTATATATTTTTTAGGTTATCTGACATATAAATATTTTTTGACACTTGAAAATTAACAGATCAAGAGAGAGGACTAATGTAAGGCCAAAAAACCGCCTAGCTGATTGTGCCCAAAGAAGAAGTTATTGATATAATTTTTAGACCTTCATATATACATATATTTTTAATTTGTATTTACAATAATTATTTAAATAAGAAACTTTAGCTCTGAAGAAATATTGTTTGTTTTATTGCTTTGTTCAAACTCTTTTAGCCAAATCTCTTTTTTTATATATAGTACATAATTTTTAAAATTAATATTTTTTTACCTTTTCAAATTTTCCATTAAACTGAATTTATGTAGTATAAATAACGTAAGTGTATTATCTGCCTTGGTTATTTCAATATCTTATTAACCTTTTTTATATTATAAAAAAAAAAAAAAAATAAATCACTTGCTAACCCAGTTGCTACGTCCATGTCCTAGTTGTAACTTATTTTAAATTTTCCGCTATACTGTATTTGATCAGTGTAAATCATACTCGGTTCGCAGCGCTATCTACTTTTTTCTACTTTGAAATAGACCATAGAGAATCAGAATCATGGAAATGTTGTAAACATTACAACAGTGGAAACTCAGTTCGCTATTATGGAGGATTACCGGACAGAATTATATTTTTTGCTAACTTTATTTAATTTCCCAATTCTTACCGTATTTTCTTTCAATCAGCACAGTTCTGATATTTAATTTCTGTCTTCTTGTCTTATTCAATTACAAGTTTTTATTATTGTACAAGTGTTAAACGAGAACATTCAGCAAGAAGAAAATTAAGCATGAAATGAAAATTACGGTTTACGTCAAAAATATGTCATTGTCAAAAACTTATAAATTTTCATGAAAGGTTAAATTAAAATATCAATTATAAATGTTAAATTAAGTAAAAAATTGTCTTTTGTTTTACTAAATATTTTTTTATGTCTGAAATGTCAAGTAAAATGTAAATTTAATTTTTCATATTTTATGACAAATAAAGTACTATCTGGAGGGCAACATTTCATTTTATTTCAAATATATGTAAATATTTAGAATAATACATTCGCCCTGAGACAGATAAATAATTGTCTGAACCACGGCCGCCGGGAGCGGGGTCCGGGCAATCAATAATTTTGATTCCGGTCCTCAAAAAACAAAGTTCAGGGCTATTGCCCTGGAAATACAATAAATCCGGGTCAAATGAAGGAACAAAAACCTGCCATTAAATAGATATTGTTCTTTATTTTATTTTTTTCTGTTATATAATAATACGAAAATTGAATAATATAGCATGCAGCATGATATGTTCATATAACCAACCATCCACGCGCAAGCTACCGACAGTATTCATAATGCCCTGACATTATGAATAATGCCCAAAACAATCGGACAAGATAATACATGTTACAAAAAAATATTAAATTGCCGGGGCATTATGAATACTGCTCTGTAAGCGTTGGGCAGAGTGATTAAAGCAGTTTCTGTTTAAATAATTTTTGTTTATTTATATATTAAACCTTTACAAACGTATGAACAAATTAACAAAATTAAGCAGCAACAGCAGAACCATTAAGAAATAAACAACAAAATAAAAAATATTAAAAATAAATGAATAAAATTAAACTTTAAGTACTCAAGTAATAAAATAAATTCGTACCAACGTAACAAAAAAAACAATATTAAGAAGTTATTTAACAATAATAATAATTAAGAAACAAAGAAAACTAACTTAATAACTTTATTTGGCATTATTTTTTTGTATTTAATACTTTCTCTTATTTACGTATTGAACCTTTACTTGCGTATTATCAATTCAACAAAATTAAGCAGTAACTGCAGAACCAGTAAGAAATAAACAACTCAATAATAATTATTAATAATAGTTAAAGAAAATACATATTGAAATGCTTATCGGAAACTAATAACCGTCAACATTATTAAAATGACCAGCAATATTGTAGCACTATTGATAATGACCAGACAATGTGATAAAATATCATACATAGGTACATACATATTTATTATCTTGCCCGATTGTTTTGGCCATTATTCATAATGTCAGGGTATTACGAATACCACCCGGATTAATCAGTTGGTCCATAACATATATAATAACAAACTGTGCGGTTGCAGTAGCGTAGTGGTCAACTTAGTCGCTTTGTAAGTTTGGGATCGTGAGATTAATCCTCAGTACGAACAAAAGATTTTTCTAAAAAATTCTTGGCCTTTGCAACCGTAGGCCCACTCAGCGTCATCTAAATAGTGTACCTATATCTCTGAATTATATTCAGAAATATTGGGCGTTCTTCAGAGGGCACGTAAAGCCAGCGGTCTCGACTAATATAAAAAGTAGTCGTTAGGTTATGCCAGAGAACGCTAGTCGCGACCTTAAAATCTGACACTTATGTATTAAGCCATACAAAAATAATAATACCAAAATGTACAGTTAATCGGGTCTGAAGTTTTAAATAACAATATTTATTCGGTACCAATAAACTGTTTGTCGCTTTAGTAAAAATTGTGTCAAAACGGCTGGATCTAGAAAGCCAAAATTAGGCATGCTTGTATAACTCTTTTACCCACATATACAGGCTATTCCAAACGTTTAGGCGGAACTAAATGGGAATTTCGTTCTTTTAGGTTGTCACGAGAAGGGACCTTGTTTGGGTTAGATCATTTTTCATGTTGGAATGTAAAAAATATAAAATTCCAACAATGAAACCATGGAAACGAATGACACATGTAAAAAGTAAAATACTTTTTTTACATATTTTAATGACAAAAAGATAAATTAATGGGAAATTTGTATTCAGAATGACAAAAAATTAAAATATAAAGGAAATGACATTTTAAAATCATATTGACCTTAACCAAAAATGTTTATTGTAAGTATGATTTACAATGCTTAAACAAAACGGCCAAAAAGCACGATTCAAACGATGAAAATAACTAGATTGCAAAATCTAGTTCCGCTTAATCGTTTGGAATAGCCTATAGAAAGACTATTGTGAATTCAAAAACACACATCTTGGTAAAAATATAAACAAATATGTATTCAAGGAAAAAATAAATATTTATTTAAAATTATGAGTGGGATATCAAATAAAATCTCTTAATGCGTGCATAATCCAATACATCTAGTCATTGAAATCTAGTCATTTTTATTTATTAATTTGGACTTTTGGTCATTTTGTTTAAGTTTTGTAAATAATACTCACATTGCAAATTCTAGATTAAATTGACCGTCATTATAAAATGTTCTTTTCATTGCCTTTTAATTTTATTCATTCTTAATAAAAATTCCCATTTATTTCTTTTATTTTTGTCTTCAAAATATTTAAAAAATGTATTAAATTTTTTAATAAATGTCTTTCGTTTTCATGGTTTCACTGTTGGAATTTTAAATTTTGACATACCAACCTGACAATGATCATTCGTACCTGATCATAGCTGACAATGAAATAATCCAAGTAAGATCCCTTCTAGTGACAACCTGAAAGAACGAAATTCCCATTTAGTTCTGCCTAAACGTTTGGAATAGCCTGTATGTATAATCCGTCTCAATTTGTAATACGAAACTAGATCTGGTTTCTTTGGTGACTGTTGTGGTGTAAACAGACTTTGGCGTATCCATGTGAACCTATACTATGATAATATTTTAAATGTATTGTCAATATACAACATAAAAAATGAACTTTCCCTGTTAGTTACGTATTACAAAATGACACAGATGATATGATTTTTGAAAAATGAGTTATTTTTTTTTATTTTCACCAAAAATATGTTAAAAACTTTTATCCCCCACCCTTTTTCCCAAAGGAGTTCATCAAAAACATGAAAAAGTTCACAATAATGTACATTGATAGAAACCAAAATAGTTACGACAAGAATTATAGATCAGATTATTTTTTTGAAAAATATCAAATTTTTAGTGTCGTTAAAAAAAATATATATTTTTTTTATGATCTATTTTGAGATATTAAAAGAAAGCTTTTAAGATTTAGACAAAGGAACAAAAAGTAGCTTTTAAAATTTCACGATTTTTGCCAAAAACTCTTGTCGCGCACCCTATACCCGGGGGGGGGGGGGGGTTAATAATAATCTGAAAAACACATGCACATTAATATGAACCGGAATAGTACAACAGAAATTTTAGATTGGAAAATTATTTCGAAAGTTATCGTATGTTTTTAAACACCGTGCTAACAATATTTCTCTGACTGACTGGAGAAGTGGACATCTAAACCTGGCTCTTAATGACAGCGCATGTCAAACACGCTTATAGGTTTCTAGATGGAAGCACGTAGGTTATTCATCCAAAAGTTATCGAAATTTATGATTTATAATATGCAGCCACAATTTGTTATCACTTATTAAATAGCAACAAGGTCCTGAAATGTGTGAAAATTCACACTTCACATCAAGCGTTTATTAGGCTGTGTATTAGTTGAATCTCTATCAGGGTCACTGGAGATTTTATTGGGCAAAAATATATCTAGAATGCATTTTTTCACGTTTTATGGCCTTTGGTATGAAACGTGAATTACGTGTTACGATTCTGAATTCTAGTTATTTAAATTTCGCGCTAAAAAATTCTCTTTAACGTCAATGTCTCTATTTGTTGCCATAGTTAATACAATTAAGAAATAACGTTGTCAGTTACAATAAATTATGACTGGAAGTGTGACTGAGATAAAAATTATTGGTAGACATTCATGAATCATTTTGAACTCGAAAAATTTAAAAATAATCATTCGCTGATAAATATATAAATGGATGAAAAATGTTATGCTATTGGTATTTTATTACTACTAACAGTTACAACAGACGGCTGGGGAAAAATTGCGAATATTATTAAGACAAATATTATTTTCCTTTTCTATTTTATTTATTCAGTAATTTGGGAAGAAATTAAAAATGCTGTAAGTTCTATAGTCATTAACTTATAGTCTGAATATAAAATCTGTTTCTTTGGTTTAGGCGGAACTAGATTTTAAATTCTAGTTACTTTTACAAATTAAGTGAGGCTTTTGATAATTTTATTTAGCAAAAATCTAATTCAAACCATAAAAGAAGGGCTCATGCAATTTACAAAAATGAAAATTCCAGGTAGTTCCGCCTAAACGTTTGGAATAGCCTGTATTTGTTCATTTTAACAGAGCTGTTAAATTTCAAAGTCCACAGATGATATATCGCCGACGCCCGTGCAATATATCAATTATCAAGTAACTTCTATACCAATTAATTTTTTATTTTTACAATATACCCTAGTTATTAAGATAGGTTGTTTTAGGCGGAAATAGCCACCGGTGGTGTGCGCCAAATTTTTTATTTAAATATTAGAAAATAATATGCCATATACAAAACAAACACTAGCCCATTCTATAGGAATTGTTGATAGTATCAAATATAAAGCATTTGGATTTTTTTTTTCTGGCTAAGATAACTTGCTAGTATAGGTCAGTCGTTTAATCAACGCAGTTATTTCATTTCAGTCATTTAGCGTCATAATTTCAATGACAAACTAAGTGACGAAAAAATAACTAAATTGTTTTTTTTTGCATGTGAATTATACACTAATATTGCTCTTTACTCTTTTATTTTTCTAAAACATTTTGAAGTTATATTTAGTTTGTTCGATAGACATTTCGAAGATTTACAAATTTTAAAAGTGTTTATTTAATATAGGGACATTTGTATTGGTATCGCTAAATAAAACGATGTTTACATTTGACATTTTATAATACGCTCTGAGGTGTTTTGATACTTGTGTTCACATATCTAACTTATAGTAATTTCTAAAAACCTTTTTTATTTCGTTTGTTGTTTATTTAGCAGTTTAGTTATATATTTTCTTATAGATATTTATAGATTTACATTTGATATTGTGTGTAGTGCATAGATTTTTAGGTTAAATTTAACTTACTTCTATTTTCTTTTCTTTGATCATATTTTTGGATTACATCAGCTCTTTTTAGGACTACTTAGCCCATTAGAATAGTTTATTTGTTGCTATTCTGTTCTTATTCTTATATTTTCATTTCATTACGATACAAGTGCGTACGAATATTACATTCGTTAAGTGGATGCTATGTAGACGTACTAAACATGACGTCACAAAAACATGTGACGTTTCCAGTGACACAACTGCACTGATTCGCCGACTACCTTATAGATAGATTTTTATGTTATTTATTCAGATTTATCAAAAACGCAGTTTATCAAAAAAATGTCAGTTAGGAAGTACTGCACGCGCCTCGTCGATATGTTAACAGATAGGACATATTACAACATTTACGTTGAATGTCTGTTAAAATTATGTTTAGAATATCACCATTAAGGTTCGAAAACTTTGGATTCTTTAGCTAAAGACAGTAACAGGTTTTTTTTTAAATTAATTTTAGTATAGTATAACCCCAGATAAAGCTCAATATGTATTCCCATAATTTACAAGGCTTAACGAAATAATGTTAACTGCGTTACATTACGTAAAAGGAATGATTCATGATAGCAAGATATTTTCGTAATATTCTATAATTATATCTGCGATTGTAAATTGAGTTATTTTTCTGGGATTTCTTAGGTATAACGAAGAAACTCTATACCCTCTATACCAATAGTTCCCAACGGGGGCGGTACCGCCCTTCAATGGGCGCTGAAACCTTTCATGGGGGCGGTATTGAGTCCAGAGACAAATGAGGGGCGTTAAGGCAGTCAAGGGGGGCGGCGTACCTTTTAAGAAATTAATAATAAAATACTTTTAAAATGCCGTTTTCATGAATAAACATTTTATCTATCTATCTATCTAAAGATAAAATTTCCCATTTATTGTTATCGCATAAATAAGCATTAACCCGAACCCGACATTAACAAATTATTAAAACTCCACCAGCCTCAAACATGATTAACATGACTTATTGTTTTTTGTGTTAATTTTTAAATTTTCAATAAACATATTTTTAATGTATTAAATTTGGCCTTATTAATTTTTACTTTGTGATTCCTAATAAATAGATGAATAAAATATAGCTAATGTGCAATCATATTTTAATATTTGGTTAAAGTTTAACCTAAAGGGGGCGATGATCCAGAAAAGGTTGGGAACCGTTGGGAACATGCTCTATACCCTCACATATGACTGTACAGTAAAAATTGGGGCCAAGCAACTGGATTTTGAGAATTAAACTTTGGCATGTATATATCTTTGACCCGCACATACGAGTAGATAAAATTCTCGAAAACATGTTGCACGAAAATATAAACAAATATAGATTTTTATTTTTTCCATTTTGAGTGAGTATCAATTAGAAGCCCTTTAATGTTTTTTAAAAATTACTTACTACTTATTAATTTACGCTTGATGTTACATGTCATCTAACGTCACACAATGAGCAAACAATAAATAAATATAATAATAATGAAAACTTTTGATAACACAAAAATTGAAAATTTTTGAGAAAATAATTAATTTGATTAAAAAGTACTCAGTACAGGCTATGACAGACGTTTAAGACGTTTAATTAAATTTTCCTCTTACTTTACAAAAGTGAAAATAGTATATCAGACAAAGAATTGTTTATTTATTTATTTATTTTACATTGGCCTATTTCTGCAACGAGGCTAATCGCTGATGCCAGGGTGCGAGCTCCTACACCTGGATGAGGGGTGAATGATTGTGAAATGAGAGTAATATAAACATATTATTCTCGCCCGAATAATATCACCAACGGAGCATCGAACTACCGACCGCACAATACAGACTAGTTTCCACCAGTCCAAACTGCACAATTCAAATTGCATGTCAAATTTCAACTCTCTAGATCCAACGAAATCGACCATCCGTTTGGCCATTCTTGGTTCTTCCTATGAAGTCCTAAAAATCATTTCGTGTTTAGACAACAATAATAGGATCAGCGAAATTTGACAACAGAGAATATTATTTGTTTAGTGTACGCGCCACTTAGATGTTGAGAACGTATTATTTATATTAGATATTTCATTATTTCGTTAGTTTAAGTATAGGCTATTGAGAAAGTAAATTTATTGTTTTATTTATTTATATAAAATATGTTTCAGATTTTCGTTTGCCTCTTCGTAGTTGTGGTCTTGGCCGAAAAAGTAGATAAATCCTCAGAGAAAAACCACAAGAAACGTGGTTTGCTCGATCTAGGATTAGCTGGTTTTGATGGCCACGGAGCTCTCTCATTAGGACACGGAGGTTTGGCCTTAGGTCATGGTGGATTCGCTGTAGGAAATGGAATCGCTGTAGGAAACGGACTCGCTCTTGGTGATGGTCTTGCCATTGACGGTGGACTTGTTGGTGGACAACTTCTTGGACAGAGAGTTGACACACACACCACAATCACTAGGAATATTGGTGTTCCAGTACCACAACCCGTCCCAGTACCTGTAGATAGACCAGTCCCAGTCCCACATCTTGTTAAAGTTGCAGTACCAGTTGATAGACCCTACCCAGTTCATGTAAGTTGTAAACAAAATTCATAATTTGTTTAAAAAACATATGTATAAAGTGATAATAAAATATCTATACTAACTTGCATGCCTTAAATTTAATTTAGAGTTTAACATTTTTTGCAGTTTTTAAATTGTGTGTAGAAGTTACTTTTTAAAGTACTATGATCATCATCAACCTGGCACTACAGTAGAGCCTTAGCCACCACATCTGCCTTTTATCTTTATTTTTCGTCAATTCTGGACAGTTTTGTACTAACAGCCTTTTCATGTATCTCTCACTGTAGTTTAAGTACCTCTTTTTTAGTCGGCCACTTTTGTTTCTCTAGGAGTGTCTTTTTACTGTTGTAGGACTGACTTCTGATAGTTTTTTAAGTAGACTATACATAGTCTCATGTCGCTTCTTCCTTAGGCAGCAGTCTGACTGATCGAGCGCCGTCGTGTAACGTAGCGCCGAGTCGTGTAGTGTCATTTAAAAATTTAAAAGCTGGTCTGACTGATCAAGTACTGTCGAGTATTATCGATCATTCAGTGTCAAGTAAATTTGTTTCTCACTTGTCAAATAGTGCATATTCCAACCTAAAATAATACTATCAAACAGTTAATACTAATTAGCGAGTCCATTTTACTCTATATTGTAATTTTGTTTTTTTTTTTTTTTGACGTTCCAACTGTCAAATAATATATGGTTACGAACTGTATATGCTTAAATGCGCATGTGCTATTGCCTCGAGCGTCGTGTGAAATTCAAACCGGTTTGAAATACAAACAACTTGATGCTACTTGACAGCAAACGATGGTTTAGTGCGACTCATGCCCTTAGTTAACATGTGTTTGAAATTTGCTCGACAGCAAACGATCGACAGAACTCGATCAGTCAGACCGCGGCCTTATTGACTCACGTTATTGTTTCAGAACCCCAAGATGAAAATGTGTACAGTCAAAGCTCCTTATTCGCGGGAGATTCAAATATGGTAATCGTGAGCACGTCATGGTAAAATTAAGATTATAAGAAACAAGTTTCTAGATTACGAAAAGAAAAGAAAAATGATTACAAAAATGTTTTAATTAGACGAACTATATGACGGTTGGCTCTTATATTTCGAGATTGCGCTAAACTAATGCTGCCATCTGGCAACTGACGTTTCTATCGTTAAGTTTGATATTTTGAACGGTATACGTACTCAGAACGTTTTGACGTACGAGCGCTATATGTGTTGTTTACAGTAACTTGAAAAAATTCATCTCGGCTAAAAATAGAATTAAATCGTGATCATTTTAGAGCGATTATTTTTTACAATTTTCGACGTGGATTAAGCCGACAACAGTGCATCGATGAACTTAATTCGACTTTTGGCGATAAAGCACCATCAAGGGCTACTGTTTATCGATGGTTTACCAACTTAAATCGTGCCCATAGTTCGTTTGAGGACGAAAATCGTGAAGGTCGTCCAAAATCGGTTATTGTTCCGGAAAACATTGATGCTGTGCGTGAACGGATACTGCAAGATCGTCATGTGACTTATCATGGGATCGAGGTATCCTTAGGCATTAGGACTAACATACATTCACTATTTCATGAACATTTGGCCATCAAAAAGATTTTTCCGCGTTGGATCCCACATAATTTGACAATCGGTGTGGAAAATGCCACAATCGGAGTGGGAAAAAGTGCTTCGAAAATTGGTTCAAACGCATGCAAAAGTGTATTGATCTTCATGGAGAATATTTTGAATAATAATAAAGCCACTTTTGTTGATAAATAATTGTTTTTGATCTCAAATCCCGAAATATAAAAGGCAACCCTCGTAGCAAGTCAAAACTTAATAATTGTTAGGTTTAAGTATTGTCTTAAAGAAATTTTAGTTTCACCGCTTTTAGCAGATCCTTTAATTCGGGTAGATATTCAGAAGTTGCTTCGTTAGTGTTTTGTTTTTTTTTTTTTGGAAAATTAGATTTATTTTTTTGGATGGATCAATTTTCATGAAATAATTGCAAAGATCATAAGCAAGTCTTGATCCTTTGCTCAGATTTTTTATTGTTAATATCATAATTTTCGAGCTAGTTGCGGATTTTTCTTTAGCCGGATCTTTGGTGTTGAACAAGTACTAAGTCAAGTTTTCATCTTGAGACTTATACAATTCCGGGACATCAGACGATTGCAATTGTTCTAGACCATCTCGTCCATATTATTAGCGATCTGAGCAATGTTTTCGGTCATTTCTAGAATGGCCACATTGTCATTATTATCGTTCGAAATTAAACTAGCTTATAAAACTTATTTTCATTTCTTTAATCTTATAGGTATATTTCAAAAACTAAGTATAATTCTCGCAACCCGCAAATATCGAATATACCAATCTCGAATAAAGAAAGCGTTCCCAAATATTTTCTCTGCGAAAACCAAAGCCGTGAATATCAAACCCGTTAATAAGGAGCTTTGACTGTATTTACTGAGTCACTTCTTGAAACTAATTCACGTTAAATTTTAGAAATAAGTGGCCCGACCTCGTCTTATTTTCATTGATTTTCATATTTAACACACCAGAACCACTTAAAACACGCAGTTCAACTAAGATTATCTTCTTAAACAGATGTTTTCAAATTTACAAGCATTATTGCCACCGTTTTTAAAGCCTGAAACCAAATTTGACAGAGATACCTTTTGTGAAGAAAGCACAATTTAACGAAATAACTTTCGAGTGAATCAAGCTCAACAGTTAACTTACAGATGGCAGCTGCATTCTGTCACTCACTAGGTACTATGTAACTGTATCTGTAACCCTTTGATGTCAATATCTATTCAGCTTATGGTATTGACTACGAACATATACATGTCATGCTCCAAGTCATACAAGTAAGAGTATGTTTACATTGCTGCGGTTATAGACGATAAGAGCGGCTATACTAGCGAAGCAGTGGTGTACATCTAGATGTTTATATTGAATCAGTGCGTAGATTGAGGCTTAGTAGCTGTTCTAGTTGCCAAGACCGCGAAAAACGAAGGAAAAAAAATATAAACTTTCTTTAGCAAAAAAATTCTATACAATAAGCAATAATATTATAGTGTAAGTATAGTTCCTTCCACGTTATCTCGAAAATGACGACATAACTGCAATTATCTGAGGTCATTATAGCAGTTGGGGGTTTATTGCCATAATCCTTAATATTTGAAATGATACAAGGTCTGGCTCCAGCAAAAATAGATTTCAAACTGGACTGGATAACTAGATTTCAAAATATTTTATTTGTTTTATCTTCAATTTTAATTTCTATTATTACTCAACATACTGTGTTGACTTTAATAAAAAACAAACTAAGAGAAAATTTTGATTTCAATAGTTCACACCTTTAAAATTGTCATGTTGGAATTACAAAAATAATTAAAAATATTACATTATAGGTTTTCGTTTCATTATCGCTTCACTTCACTTTTTTCGAAATTGAAGTGATATATTTATTTCTGTAAAAACTAAAACGAACTATCCCGCTTCACTTAACGCTGACAACCTATAAAAACTGCAAAAAAGATACGCAGAAGTCTAAGTACAACGTGTATAAGGCAGGATCTTTTTCTATTTTATGAACCATGGGTCATGAAGATTTAAAATTTTCAATAAATTGAACTATACAAACGATTTTGGTACCAAGTACTAAAAGTGATGTTATAACCCAATTACTATTTTGGTGGTTTCTGTTCTTAGCTGTCACTTATTGTAATTTATAGGTTAGGTTCGTAAGTGCAGCGATAGAAGTTTAACTGAGTTATGGCCCGGTAACACGATGCCAATAACTTGTGCAACAACTGGCACAAGTACTTGAGCCAGTACTTGCACAACTCGTTTTGTCTATTACACGTATGCCAGTAACTTATTTAAGTAACCTTGCAAAGAACCCGAAACATTCTGTTAACCACCAATTATTTTTTATGCGTAAACAGTCATTTCAACGCGACAATTTTCGATGTTTAATCTAATTTTATGTTGTATACGTTTTCCACATCTGTAAACAAAAATAAATCTCCGCCAAAACTGCATTTATAAAAAAAAAAACTTTTTCAAAATGATTTTAGAAGAATTAATTGATAACTTAGAAGTTAATGTGGCGCACCTACCAAATAAAACGATTACCTGATGCTCATGTCACTTGCTAACTTGATTACTGTAGCATCCCGAGCATGCTTATTTCTATAAATTTATGTTGAGTGCCACAAGCATCTATGCTCCCTATATAAAATCACAAATTTATTTGTGGTGCTCAGACCACTTTGTTATGGACATTAAATATTATTAACGCGTTTTTGTATCAGCGAAAACAAATCAGCTGTTCATGGCAGCCTTTTAAACAGTCACTGGCACGGCTACTTGTGCCAGTAAATAGGATCGGCTTCTATTCACTTGACTGGCATGAGATATGAGATACTGGTGCAAGTACTGGCACCAGTACTGGCATGTACGTCTACACAATGCCAGTAATTGGTGCAAGTTCTTACTTGTGCAAGTTACTGGCATCACGTAACCGGTCTATTAATGAACTGATGCGTTTCACTAAAACTGAAAATATATAGGCTATTCCAAACGTTTAGGCGGAACTAGATTTTGAAATCTAGTAATTTTTATCTATTAATTCGGACTTTTGGTCATTTTGTTTAAGCTTTGTAAACCATAGTCACATTGCAAATTCTTGTTAAATTCATTGTCATTAAAAATGTCCTTTTCATTGCATTTTAATTTTTTGTCATTCTTATTACAAATTTCCTATTTATTTATTTTTTTGCCTTCAAAATATGGAAAACGGTACTAAAATTTTTTAAATATGTCATTCGTTTGCATGGTTTCACTGCGAATTTTAAATTTTCATTTACCTGAAACATAAAATAACCCAAACAAGGTGACAACCTAAAAGAACGAAATTTCCATTTAGTTCCGCCTAATCATTTGGAATAGCCTGTAATTCAGTTATGAAGCAAAACTTACGCGACAGTTAATGGAAGTGATATAATATACATAAGTACTTAAACGAAATCAGCTTTCATTAACATGTCATTCCATCTGACATATGTCATATTGAAAAATTATATCTTAATAGACCATATAAGCTGTTCACTTTTGTAAGAACACATTAGATCTGGTTATTTTGGTTACTTTTATAGTGTGTTACTGACTTTAAATGTCAATTAAAAATATTCCTTACGCTGTAAAACCGACTTTAGGTTGATAAGGTTATGATCATTATAATTAAGATATCATTTTTCAATATGACATATGTCAAATGGATCAACATTTTAAAAAAGTGACATTTTTTAATACCAACATGACATACAGCTTCAAAGGTGCAAACTATTGAAAACAAAATTCCCTCTTAGTTTGTTCTTACAAAAGTGAACCGGCTATAATAATTATATAGAATAGTAACTACGTCGCAAAATGGGAATCACTGCTACCGCCTCGCGGTTGGATACCTTTTATTTGAATTTAGCATGTTTTTTTTTTTTTTTTGTTAAATTGTATTTTGGAACTATAAATCAAGTTTTCAAAATAAAAAAATGCTTCACATCAAAACTACAAGTCAATATTTTTGTATTAAAATTCTTAATTTATACATTATAATTTAAAATGTCATTATTTTTGTTTTTAATTTTGAAAAATTTACTTTAATAATCGTTATTATGGCAAGTAACATAGCAATAAGTGTGTAAGCCATATCGAAATGGTTTGAAGGAACAATATAGGGATTTGCAGCTAAGCACCCTACCATCTGGTGAGCGTTTCATGAACTTGTGTACATCAGATAACATTTCGTTTTGTATGAGTATTTTAGATGTTTACAAGTAATGTCACTTCACAAAATCAGAAAATACCAAACAATTATTTATTTTTTGTCGTTTTTTGATACACTTTTCGCTATTATTTACTAGTAAATGTCAAGTGGTATCTGATTTAGAATGGTTTCAAAAATTCCGCGTGGCGCTACGATCTTAAAATTTTTCCCCTATATTGTTCTTATTTTATCCATTTTTTCATTTTCATCTGTCAAAAAACGAAAATATCTGCATTAAGAATGTAGCTGTAATGATTACAATTTGGAGCAAAGCAATACACCATTATGCATTCTAAAACAAAATGATAATGATTACTTAGTGTTAATTAAATAAATACTAAAGATATTTCGATTTTCATATTATTTAAAAACGTAACCTACAATTATATCTTTGAATCCTTATTTATATATTTATAAAATCAATATTCTATAATATAAAGTATCTGGACTGTATATATTAGTATATACTTATTAAAAATACATATTTTTTGCTCCAAAATTGAAGATATTCATAAAATTAAGGTAACAAAAGTAATGTTACATGTATTTTAAACCAGTCAATACTTCCAAAGGAATGCGCTCCGATGGCAGCACATGTATGTGACGACACACTAATATGGTCTATTATAATGATCATAACCAAAATATCTGAAGCCTATTTTACAGCGTAATTTTTTTTTAAATAAAATTTAAAGTCAGTAATACAATATGAATGTAACCAAAATAACTAGATCTTGTTTGTTCTTATAAAAGCGAAAACAATATACAGCCCATTCTTTTGTTATGATTATCGTAACCACCGACCACCCGTAGAGTATTAAATAACAATTTACAAAGGTAAGAGTCATTTCGGATGAGTGTGGAATAGACTACATTTCTAGCTAATAGAGTAATAATGTAAATAAACATTTACCACAAACAATATGATCTTGAAATAAAAGGAAAGTATGCTACAGTTATATTCAATATCACGTAAAAACAAATCGAGATGTAAACAAAGTAACAGTAAAATAAAAAAATATATGTAACATGAAAAGGAGATAAATATTTAAATGTGAGATTATTACGGTTTTACGTAATGACAAAAATAAGGCGTGACAAAAGTGAAGGGTAGAAAATTTCTTGCAATTCCTACAAATGACAAGTTCCTTCTAAAGACCTTGATGTTACACGTGCAAATAAAATATTTTAAAAATAATAATTTATTGTAAAATTCATATTAATTAAATAATATTTTACAATATATTACATTTTTAATTATTATAATTATTCTGGCATTTTAATTTTTTAACACTTAATTAACAACTAAAAAATTAATGACTTGCATATACTTGTTTGCCACAATTTTATTGAAAAAGTTTCAAAATAATGTTATGTTGTATAAGTTAAAGTTGTTTTTGTAGAAAATTATTCATACTAAAGGCATTTAATAAAAATAAATCAATAGTACTTTTTGCTAAAGTTATATGCGTGATCCTTAAGAAAGCAAACTTTTCAAATTATTTTAAAAAAATTCCAGGAAAAACATGAGGTGTGAAATTGTCACGTAATTGTATGTGGGTATCCAATTATTTTATAAAAACCTATGTGATAACAATGTTTTTGTCGCTATTGTATAATATTACGTGGGATATCACGGTTTGATTTGATTGACTCCCTCTACAACCACAGATTACCCACTCAGATCAAGGAGCAGAAAATTGAAGAAGCCGTATAAATAAAACGAAATATATTCCATAGTATGGAAGATCATTGCAGATGAATATGTTTCACACACGTTCAATATTATGCGCGCATCAAGTTATGTATGTTTTACTTTACGTATGAAGTTGCGACCTACATACGTAATTCAGGGCTCAGGAACCAATGCTACCAGTGCAGTGATGCGTTTCCATATCTGCTGCGCACTCTTTTTCTCTTGAAGATTCCATTCAAGCACCTTTTCCGTAATATCAATTGGGCCTATTCTTAGCATATAACCTAGCCAAGCCCACTTGCGAATCAATTTGCATTTTATGGGCTCTTAATTGGTGAGTTTACAAAGCAAAATATTGCTAGCAATATTAGGACAAAAAATGTATCCATATGTCTTTATTTCTTTTTGAATATCCACCATTTACTACATTGATGAGCTCTTATTTTTGACCAGTGGAGTCTATTCCAATATTTTCTTGGACCACCATGCTTTTATTCTTTTAACATAGCTTTTTTCTTCTATTATTTTTACGATATTATTGTTGGTTGTTTGGTATTCATTCTGATACCGTTTGTGAAACTAAATATATGATCATAACAAAGACGAACTTCATTGTTAATGGTCTATTGTTAAATAATAAGTAACAGCTATCTCTCAGTACTAATACATTGACTTTGGAATAAACAATAGTTTGGATTCTTCTTCTTTTTCTGCGGTTTCAATCCAAGGATTGGTAGCAGCTCTCCACGCGTCTCGATCCTGGGCCAGTGTTTTAAGTTGGATATAAGAGAGGCAGTCTAACTCCTCCATCAGCTGTCCAATGTAGTCCAGTCTGGGTCTACCCCTGCAGTTTGTTCCATCAACTGCGCCCTCCAGTATGGTATGGACTAGTTCTTTGTGTCTGATAATGTGTCCGATCCAAGAATTTCTTCTTTTACTTAGAGCATTCATCAGACACGGTTTCTCTCCAATCCTCCGGAGCACCTCTTCATTTGTGACTCTGTCCACCCAGAGGATCTTGAGAATTCTTCGGTAACACCACAACTCAACCGATTCCACTTTCCTTCTTTCGCTGCCCCGAGTGTCACCATCCAAACGAATGTTTTCACCAGTTGCTTTCTTAGCTCCAAGTTGATATTATTGGAGATAAACAGTGTCTTTTTTTGTTGAAAGCTATCTTGGCCTGATGGATGCGACTGACAAGGTCCTTCTTGCTTCATCCATCGGATGTGATTTTGCTCCCAAGATACACAAACTCGTCAACATTTTCTAGTGGCACTTTTCCTATAGTCAATTCAGCCCACGTATCTTGTCTGCTCACAACATCACTTTTGTTTTCCTTTTATTTAGTCTTAGGTTGTACAAGGTGCTTGCTGCCGACTCCATCATTCCCAATATTTCCAATAGTTCATCCTCACTCTCTGCTCATATCGTGATGGCGTCTGCGAACCGAATCATGTCAATTTTCCTTCCTTGTACCTTTACACCTGCTCTGTGTTCTAGCCTCTCTCTTATGTGGTCAATAGCCATTTGCATGTAGACGTTAAAAAGAGCTGGTGACTTGGAGTTTGGATTATCAAGAACAAATACGAGCGTGTACCTAAGCCAGTCGTTTGGATGTTCATCTTGAGATTTATTTCGAGTCGTTTTCTGACAAAAGAAATAGTCTTGGTGCCAAACTCTATAAAAATGTTGACAAAGGCCTTGATCTTGTGTGTATATTTTTCACTATACTCTATATCAGGGGTTGGCGGCCCGTCGAACGATTTTATGCTACCCACTAATAAGAAAATAAATGTTTGCTTTTCTTATCCAGCGTAACTAACGCATTACTACCGTGCTGTTCCAGGCTTCTTACACACTAGGCGTATTTATGCCGACGAAAATACGTGTAAGTTGGCGTAACCAAGATCTTAAGATCGTAAAAATAAAAATTACAAAAGGAAATATGGCTCGCCAAAAAAATGTGTTACTATATGCGATCCGCGACGTAAAATAAAATATGAATCCGATACAATATGGAAAGGGTCACCATGGGTATATTTTACTTAAATTATACATATCTGAGGCTCCAGTAACAGTCGCGTAATGTAAACAAAAATTTAAAACTAATCTTTAGGGCAGTTTGTTAGCCAAAAGTCAGCAACCAGCGGCTCATCTAGTACTATCATACGGTCAGCCAGTATAAAAATATAATGTTTATTTTTCTTATCCAGTGTAGTAAAGATATTAATACTGCGCTTTAGGTTTCTTACAAATTAGGCGTTCTTACGCCGACATAAATATGCGTAAAAAGCGTAAAAAGCTCTTTAGCAGAACTGGAGGAAATAGAAATTGCAAAAGAAAATATGACTTCCCAAAATATATTTTTACTAAATGCGACTTGCAACGTAAAAATGGTTGCTGACCCCTGCGGGCGCAAAATACTGCTACGAATACGTTCCTAGAGTTAAGAACCCTAAATGAAAGTACGCTTAAACATTAAACATTACATAAATACGAATGTCTCTCAACAGAAGTAGTTTATTTCCATCCCGTTTAACTCGGCTCAAAATTAGGGATATTTTCTACTAATTGGATTCGAGATTTTCTGAGGAAGCCCATAGTTGCCAAATTGTAGAGTTCTTTACATGAGAACAGGCCAGTGACTTCATATGCGCAGAAACCAGAATTCGTACAGTCGCTTCGTTGCTACGCAACCGACATATAACCGTTTACATATCGTACTGCCATTGGTTTAACGTGATTACTTGGCTCTTATACCATCACTCTCATAGGAAAAACACTCTATTATAAGGAAACAGTGTTGAAAGCGGTAACGCTAAACCATGTCTTACTTTACAGAAAAGTTTTACATTGCCAATTTCCCGTTAAATTTGATATAATTTTGATTACAAATTATGATCTTTACTTGGTTTATAACTATTATCAAAATATCTGATGTATTTTTTGTGTTTTCAGGTACCCAGACCATACCCAGTAGCTGTTGACAGACCAGTACCATATGCAGTAGACAGGCCCGTACCATACGCTGTACCCCATGAAGTACCAGTACCAGTGATCAAGCATGTTGGAGTACCTGTACCAGCCCCATACCCTGTTAAAGTATTGAAACCTGTACCAGTACCAATTGCCCACCCAGTAGCAGTACCTATTGCTAAACCTGTCTTAATCCACGCTCACGGATACCACCATTAGAATATTTTAATGTTGTCACCAAATCATTAGTTCATTTTTGTCACGGTGCTCATTTCGGACGTGATATGCTCATTGTGCATCATTGTATATATGGATTATTTTTATATTAAATAATTTAATTAAATTTGTGTTTTATATATGCTTAAGGTCCCAAAACATACCCCAATCTTTCAAGTAATTTCTTGTTATATAATTGTAAATTTAAAGTAAGTAACACGAGTTCACAGAACAAAAGTAGAAGAAATGTAAGTGATAACTAGGGCTCGGGTAAAATAAGTTTTTCTAGGAAATTAGTTCGTTTCTAATTTTTCATTTTTAAGAGCCTGCAAAAATATTTGTATTTTTTATTGATTTTTCTAGTGTTAGATTTAATTATCCGCAACTCAAACAAATCGAACTGATACTCCTTATAATTGTTCATTAAAATATGAACTATAAAACTCTAAAAAGTGTTATATGTGTTAATCAGATTACATAATTGGACGACTGTAGCTCATTAAAATTTTATAATAGACAATTAAAATATATTCCATATCTGTGCATATGTTTTTTTGTTTAATTTTTGAATATTTTTTTCAACTGAATTTATTTGACTGACAATGTTTTATTCATATTATTTGGACGATTTTTTTTTATGATTAAATTGGCTGTCAGATATCTTCATTGCCAGCTTCGATTATTTAGTTGTATGTCTCTTTACCTAATCTATTCTAACCGAGAATGATGAGTATGATTTGGGAATTGGACAAGAGGGGAAGGTGGACGGGAAAAAGGGGGTTTGCTAGTGAGGCTCTTGCCAAATGTACGTCTTCATTGCCGAAGTACTTTGAAAGCTTTCTCTAACAATTATTGCCATCATTTCACCATTTGTCACATCACTAACACGGGTAGTCGTACAGTTTTGGAACATATAATTGACGCAATGTAGATTCATCCGGAATGTCTCGACTGGTATATTTGTTAAGAAACTTTCTTAATAGTGAATTATTTAATTTATTTAACGGTATATTAGCAGCTAAAAATGCCTCACATAGGTCTTTATTGAATTCTTGACTAGAGTAAGATGTTAGACAGTCCATATGCATTTTAGTTTTAACATTTTGTTGAACATCACTTTTTTTAAACACTAAGGACCGGTTTTTGAAAGCTTGGTAAACTATAAGCTAATATGGTCAACTACGGTTACAATATAATAATCCTATAAGTAATCATAGCAATCCTTTTCTAACTATTTCGTAATAATTAACTAAGCTTTCAGAAACCGGCCCTGAGTTTTTTTTTTTTTTTTTTTTCATGTATTATAATGAATTGTGTTTTGGTCCAAAATTGTGAAGCACTTATATTCTTCGACCCATCCAGTCATCAAATCATTGCGTGAGTTATACATGATTTTAAAACAAAATGATAAATACTATAAATTAAAAAAAAAAAAAAATGATAATAATTTTTAAAACATAATAAATATAATTCTGCTAAAACCAATATGAAATTATAATTAAATAGTTCAAAGTAACCAACCTTTAAATAAACAACAATATATAAAAAAATGTTTAAAATAACAACAACAAAAAAAGACAAACTACAAACCAACCACTTTTATTTGCTGTCAATAAATGAAACTAAATATTAATATTTGTAACGTGTTCTAGCCAAAAGACGAGATGATACTTATACGTCTGGTAATTTCTGACAGTCAGAACCGCCACTACGACCAGGTTTAATATCTAAAAATTCTGTTTATACACGTTCGATAGTCGCAAAATTCTGTTAGTATCGTATTGATGCCTGTATTTTTTAAATTAATTTATACATTTTAATATAATATATATAAAATAATACATAATTTAGTTAATTATTAGTTTTATATAAATTTATAATATATGAGTTTATCGAATAAATTGACACGCCACTGGCAAATCTAATTAGGAACTAATAGACACTTAAAACTTATTTTACCCTTTTTTACTCTTTCAGAGATAGAGTATAATATATTCTAAAATGTAAAATTGTTCAAATAAGTAATTGTCTTGAAATGGGTATACGAATCAAAGTTTACTAATTAGTTGAATTTACGCAAAGATATATAACTAGAGACCGGTAATAAATATGCAACGGTACTTTTGCCATAGGCGTGCTATTTTAAACTTTATTTTAACAAAAACCCAACAAAAAAACAAAAGAATAAAACACTTGTACCGCAATGAATTCTTATCTTAATAACGACACCTCATTACTTTGGGATTATATCCGAGATAGGTAATTCCGGTCACTCCTTTGCCATTGGTCATTTTTTGATAAGATATTAAATTTTTATACGCTACACTATTTGTCAGCAGGGCACATTACAAATATATATAATTACATTTTATTTCTACAGACAACACATGTGCCGCTTTTTATCGAAAAATACCTAACTAAAGTACCGTTACATATTTTTGCCGGACTCTATTTATAACTAAATAAGTTAATTAATTTCGCATCATTAATTTAACCATTATCGTTGTAAATCGCCAACGATCATGTAATTTATTTACTGATTTATTTAATTTATTTTTTTGAAAAACAATGATACTAATGCATTAAAAAGATGCCAAATTTTACAATTAAAAACTATGTATATGGAAACATATTAAAACGAGGTAAGAGATTAATTATGTCAGAACACTAGCGAGAACCATCCATCAGAAGCGATGCTAGTAGGAACGAGATCCGACGCACTATTCTAAAAACACATATATTTTACCGAAAATTAATAAATAAAACGTGATTATTAACCCGTAGACGACAACATGGGGTCTTATGCGACCCTGCTACATTTAAATTTGGTGCTAATTTTAAACAGCGTGGCGCTACCGAGCTATGCTTCTATCTACCTTCTTAGCTTAATCGGCAGTAACTATTGTGACTTTGTTGAGTTTGTATCGTTCACAGTCTTTGCAGTAGATTGTGTTGGGGTCACATACGACCCGTGTTGTTGTTTAAGTGTTTTAAAAAATGGCTTCAAGTAGTAGTTATTTGAACGAAAAAGAGCTTGAAGATATTGTTAGATAATATGAAGCAGAAGAATCCGACACTGAATGTTTAGTTGCGTTGTCACTGGATTCAGATGAAAGCGAAAGTGATGACTACGAAACGGAAGATGAAGTAAATGAAGACGAAGTTAGTGCTGAATCAGATCAATCAGATAATGATGATTCTTCCGATGATAGTAGAAAAATTATGCACAGAAAAAATAGTTGTAAATGGTATAACACTTCCTTTTCTTCAAAACATACACGTACAGCACAGAAAAATATAGTTGTACACCTCCCTGGACCAAAAAGCGAAGCCCGTAAAGCAACGACAGTACTAGATGCCTGGAAATTATTTTTCGATGCAGCTATTTTAGATATTATTACAAAACACACGAACCAAGAAATTGCAAGAAATGCAGTAAAATTCCAAAGTCAACGTTACATTTCAGAAACTAATAAAATACAAATATCTGCCTTATTTGGCTTACTGTACATAAGTGGGGCATTGAAACAAAACCATGTAAATATTGATGAACTGTGGTTCAAACAATATGGGCCTGCAGTGTTTAAAGCTACAATGAGTAAAAACAGATTCATGTTTCTCTTGAGGTGCCTTAGATTTGACGACAAGACTACGCGAATGGCAAGAAAAAAGGAAGTTAAATTTCCCCCAATAAGAAATATTTGGACCAGGTACGTTGAAAATTGTCGAGTACATTATAGTCCTTCTGAATACGTCACAGTTGACGAACAATTATTGGGTTTCAGAGGCAGATGCCCATTTAAAACGTACATTCCTAATAAGCCGGATAAGTACGGTTTAAAATAGTGTTGTTATGTGACGCTAAAACTTTTTATATGGTAAATGCAATTCCGTACATTGGTAAAACAGAAAGGCAAAGCAAACTGGCGATACCAACTCAATACGTACTCAAACTTGCAGAACCAATTTATCACACCAATAGGAATGTGACTGTTGATAACTGGTTTACGTCTATCAATTTATCTGATCAACTGCTAAATAATGGCCTGACCTCAGTTGGGACTTTACGGAAAAATAAACCTGAAATACCACCGGACTTAAAAGAAAATTTGCCAACTAGTATGTTTGCCGTTGACAAAAATAAAACTATAGTATCACATTCCCCTAAGAAAAATAAAATAATTCTGTTTTTATCGTCAATGCTTGATAGTAAAAGTATTGATGAATTAACAAAAAAAAACTTAAATTAATTTGTTTTACAACCCTACAAAAGGCGGGGTCGATACTTTTGATCAATTATGCCACTCAAAATCGGTTTCCAGATGAACTAAAAGGTGGGCGCTTCGAATTTTTTACGGCATGCTTGATGGAGGAGCTATTAATACCTTTGTAATCTGCAAAGCTAATATTTACAATCCTGCTTTGAAACCCATTCCCAGAACTGAATTTTAAAAAAAAATAGGGTTTCAACTTGTTACAGAGCAACTGAAAAAACATCTGGAATTGAAAAACCTACCACAGCTACTGAGATCGTCCATTATGGAAATTTTAGGACACGAAGAAGAAACCATCACTCCTATTAACGTGTCTTCTAAGAGATGTGCAGTTTGTCCAAGAAAACTCGACCGAAAAGGCCTCCATAAGTGCGTAAAGTGTAATAGGAACATGTGTGCAGAGCATAGTTTAAGCATATGCCAATTTTGTAATTAATCAATTTAATTTGTTCTTATGATTTTTTTTTCTAGAAAAATTATTAAATTCTACATTGTTATTTCTAAAATAAAATTTTTACTAAGAAATATCGAGGTTTTATGTGGGGTCACATATGACCCCGTGTTGTCTACTACGGCACAAAAGTTGCATGTTGTTATTTAAGGGTTAAAATTAAGAAGATTATTTACAGTACAAGGTGCCCGTTTTTCGAGTCTAACCATCAGAGAGTCGAACTGGAACCGAACCGAAAACCGAAAACCGAAAATAACCGGAATTTTTAACAAAACCGGAACGTAAAATAGCTCAATTTGAAAACCGAAACCGGAACGAAATGTTAATAACGGTTAGTTTCGGTTCTTTTTTTTTCATTAAATTAATTCATTAATCGCTTTCTTACTACTAAAATTTATGAATTGATAAAAGAATGAATCTATCGAAAGCAAATTTGAAAAACATATTAATGTGTCGATTAACAATGAATTTTTAATTTCATTTTCTTTTCAAATTTCAAATATTATTTTTTCACCTGAATAAACTGTGATTATTATTATTATTTTATTTATTTATTTATTTTTTTTTTGTAAGAAAAAAAGTTTTCCGTTTATAATATTGCGATTCTACAAACTGTTATTTATTATTTTTGCAAAAGAAAAGTTCATATTATTTAGTAGCGTTTTTTTCCTCTATAATTGTGTTTATATTGTCTCTCCCTCAATGTTGATAAGTGCTATGCTATGACTTTTACAAGGAAGCGTGATACTATATTACAGAGTGATTATTTAATGGCGAGACGACGTCACCGAATTTTACGTGCCTCCTAGCAAAATACTATGACTATAATAACCTTGAAGAAAATTTGATTATGAAGAAAAAAAGATTATGCGAATGCGCGCATAATCGCCTGCTACGATGTGTATGAAACGGCAAATTATTAAATCTTCCAGTGACGTCGTCTCGCCATTAAATAATCACTCCGTATATCCCTACAAATTAAATAACGTTACAATAAAAAAAGTTGATGTTACGAAAGATCTAGGTGTTATGTTAGATACTAAGCTTCGTTTCGATCAGCACATAGATTATATCATAAATAAATCTTATAGAATGCTAGGTTTTGTTTTAAGACAAAGTTTTAACATCACCAATTCCAAAACACTGTTGACCCTGTACAACAGTCTTATTAGACCCAACCTGGAATGCTGTACACCAATCTGGAATCCTTTGTACTATAAATATATTTACAGCATAGAGCAAATACAAATTAAATATATGAGGTATTTAGCTCGAAAACAAAACTTAACTTTCCATTCATCAACCTATCATTCATTTTTAAACGATTTAAATTACAGTACGCTTGAAACTAGAAGAACAAAAAATGATATGATCTTATTACATAAAATTATTAATAGTTTAATAGATGTTCAACCATTTATTTGAAATATAAAGATATTAGTACCTCAAAAAAATACTTGATCAAAAAATGCATTTTACATTAATAATTGCAATACAAACTACTGGCAGTATTCACCTCTAAACCGATGCATGTCAGTCTTTAATGAGAAATTTAATGCTATAGATATATTTAATGGTTCACTTCCAGAGTTTAAATCGAAAATAAATATTATGTTAAACATTACACGTTAAATAAAATAAAATTGTTTTATAGAACTTTATTTTTTTTTTTATTATTCTTGCCCTAAGGCTTCGAATTATACATAGTATTTTACAAAAATTTATAAAAATTTAGTTATGTATGTTTTACATGTTTTTAACAAAAAATTATATTGTTGCCATACCCTTTAAAAAATAATAATAAAAATAAATAAATACATACCTATACATATACATACATACATATATACATACATATACATACACATGCATATATATACACACATACACCCATACATATATACATTCAATCTTCTTTCTTTTATCATTGGATCTTTATTCTTTTTAATATATTTCTCATTATTTCTTCTCCTGATCCCAGGTCATCTAATAATTCTGCCATACTTCTGCTCTCTTTTCCATTTTCGCATTCATAGAACAAATGCCACATTGTTTCTTCTTTTTCTTCGCATATTCTGCATTTTTTTTCCTCAGGTCTTTTCCATATTTTATTTTCCGTGCTTTCATTACCGCATCTAAATCTGGCAATTATTCTTATTCTTTCTGCTTTGGAGTTCAGTAGATATCTTGGCTTATCAAGAGTGACAATGTGATGGTACATTGGGAAGTAAGTAGAGTTTCTTATTCTGTCATGCTGTACTTGACTCTGTACATCTCTATCTCTATTCTCTATTTTGCTGATCACATTTTCACCTCTTTCTCGCATCATCTCTATATAGATTGTGGAATACCCATTTCTTTCATAATATTTTCTTCTATTTATCTCCCACCTGGACTTGTTTTGTAAATTCCTTTCTCTCTGTCTCATTTCCCGCCAACATTCTCTTAAAACTGTGTCTTCCTGAATGTTTCTTAACCGCTCTTCATATCTCATTGCTATCTTGCCACTCTCTATTCTCATCTTGTCCCTTTTTGTTTCCTCCAAGAGTATATATGTTGGTGTGTTTCTGTCTACTCCTAAAATCCATCTCAGATATTTTTGATGTAATCTTTCCATTTTAAGTTGCTCCGTCCAACCCCAGATTTCCGCACCGTACATCATAATGGGTTTTACCATTCTGTCGAACATAGTGAGTTTGATGGGGAAACTGTTTTTAAACTTTTTTTCACCTACTCCCCACACCTGGGTCATGGCTGCCATGGCTTTCTTTACAACATAATTTATATGTTCATTCTCATTGTTCGATTGCTGGAAAGTATACCCTAAGTATTTATAATTTTTTACTCGTTCTATTTCTTTATCCTGCCATTTCCATATTTCTTCTTTTACTCTTCCGCCGCCTTTTTTAAAAATCATAATCTTTGACTTTTCAGTATTTAAACTCAGTTTCTTAGTTCTGAGGTACGTTTCCAATCTACGCAGCAGGTTTTGTAGTCCTAATTTTGTTACTGATAGTATTGCCAAATCGTCCGCGTATGCCAAAGACCAGATTTTTTTCCTCCCTATAACTACTCCTCCTGTCTGTTCCTTTGCTAAGTAGTTCTCTAAATCTGAGATATAGAGTGAAAACAGAGTAGGGCTAAGTGGGCATCCTTGTCGTAGTCCTTTCTCTGTCCAGAAAGTTTCCGATTCTTGTCCATTTTTTGTCTTGATAGCTGTAAGTGTTTCTTCATATAACTTTTGTATGTTTCTCACTACTGAACTACTCACTCCTTTCTTCTTCAAGGTATTTATTAATTCCATTCTATCTACATTGTCAAATGCGGCTTTGAGATCGGCGAACAGAACGAATAGTTTTCCCCCTTTCTTTTCCAATTCTCGGTTGGCCAGGTGGTTGAGCATATATATGTTGTCCGTTGTTCTTCGTCCCTTTCTGAATCCGTTTTGTGTGTCTGGAAGTAGGTTTTTTTCATTTATTTCCTGTCTTAGTCTTTGATCCACAATCATGGCGAAGATCTTATAAACGGTGTTCATCAAAGTTATTCCTCTGTAATTTTTTATATCTTTCCTGTCTCCTGTCTTGTATATGGGTATTATCAGTCCTTTTTTCCAGCTTGCCGGCATATGTTTTTCTTTCCATATTTTGTTATAAAATTTTATCAGATGTAATATAATATTTTCTGGGCAGTATATCCATGCTTCATTATTAATTTGGTCTTCTCCTGGTGCCTTGTTCCTTTTTAATTTCTCTATCTGCCATTGTACTTCTTCTAATGTTATTTCTTCTTCTCCCTCTTCCATTTCTTCTTCCTCTGGAAATGCTATAATTATTTTTTCGTTCGTACCTTCTAATATGTTCATAAAATTATTTTTCCATTCTTCCATTTCAATACCTTCAAAAGTAGGTTCATTTGGTTTTCTTTCTTTCTTTAAATATTTCCAAATATCTTGTTCTGTTTTAATATTTTTAATAATTTCTTCCTCTCTGTTCTTGGCCTCTTCTTTTTTCCGTGTACATAGGTCTTTATATTCTTTTCGTTTTATGCTGTATTCGTTCTTTGAAATATGTCCTTTGTGGAGGTACCTTAAGTTTTTTCTCAATTGTTTTTTGAGCTTACGACACTCTCTGTCGAACCAAATATTTCTGATACAGTTATCTCTTGTTATTATTTTCTTTTTAGTAACGGATTCTTTTATTTTATCTATTAGTTCTTCAATATTCTGTAGTTCCTCATCGGCCACACAATCTTGTAAGTTTTCCTTGTATTTATTAATGGCTTCCTGTGACCAGTCCGTAATGTATTTTATTTTTGTTTGCTGTCTCCTGTCCGTCTTTCCCTCTATGGTTTCCCATATGGGCGAATGATCTGATTCTGTTCTGAACCCCACTTCAAACTTACTTGTTTTTGTTATTGCCTTTTGGTTCGTGATAATATAGTCGATAACAGACTGTCCTTGGGGTCCATTATACGTAAATTCTCCCTCAATGTCTCCTTCGAAGTTGCCATTCAATACATTCCATCCTTTTTCTTCTAACATCTCAAGCATTATTTTACCTTGACGATTAATTACTTTGTCTTTAGATCTTCTAGGGATCAGGTTTCCTTCTTCGTCACTAACTATTCCTCCCTCTTCACCTATCCTAGCGTTAAAATCTCCACCAATTATTAAGTTCTCTTCCCTTGTATCTTTTATTCTGTGACTTATTTCTTCAAAGATTTCTTTTAAGTTGTTATTATTGTTATATAGGGTTACTATTCTCCAAATATTTCCATCAATTTTTACCATTCTCTCTTGTACTTGTTCCCTGTATAGCATTTTAGGCTTTACTTCGATTATTTCAGTTTTTATTCCTGTTAGTATACCTCCTTTTGCTCTTCCTTTCTTATGTACTCTTGTGGCGGGTGTATTTTCCCAATTAAAAGTTTTTGGTAGTTTATTTTTCAATGATTTCCATTGTTTTTCATCAATCCAAGTTTCCACCATTCCCACAGCATCAAATTGTTCTATAAATTCCCAGAAGTCTTCATCTTTATTGTTCAAACCGGCCACATTCCAGAATCCAATTTTTATTTTATTTCTATTTCTTTCTCGTGTCCATTTCCTTTGCGTATTTTCATAATCCATTAATGCCGTCCTATTATGGGGTACTTGTAATTGTTTTATATTGTATTAAATTATAACAACACATTTATTTATATCATCTGATACATTGTACTATTATTCTGTGATTATCTGTAATTGGCCACTGACTGGCTGTTAATGTCTTAAATTAAATTAAATATATGAACTGTGTGAGATCACGGTCGGACTAAAGTATTTCTGCGCCCCGGGACAGTTTTTTAATATAGCGCCCCCAGATGTGCATAATTATGTAAAAGTTACTAGCCAGTTAAAGCCAAATTATGTATTAGGGGCGCTGAAAATTAAATTGTTCATTGCTGTCAAAAATATTTGTTGAGCAAAAAATAAGTCTTCAACCAAAATTTTCAACACTCCTTGCATTTGCCGCCCCAGCCAACTGACTGTCTTGACACCCCCCTAATCGGACCCTGTGTCTTATTTGTTAGAATTATATTTTATTGAAAGAAAAACAAGAATAAGAAAGAAATTTGGGAAATAAAATTTAACCAAATTTTTTACCGGTAGGCATTTGCTAATAGATTCGATTTTAACTTTTTATTTGAAACGGAACCGAACCGGAACAGAACCGGAATTTTTAGATGAACCGAAACCGAAACTGAAACGAAAATCATTTACTTGGAACGTAACCGTAAACCGGAACGAAATATATTCGGGTTCGACCCTCTGATAACCATTGTGATCTCGTGAACCGTAAGAGATACGAACTCGGTTAACGTGAGCGTTAACTTCCGGAAAGGATTCCGGTACGATTTCCGGAAAAATGGATAGGTCACTAGATACGAACAAAAAAACTGATTTTGGTCGATTTACTTTTTGGCTTCTTTCAATTCATACAAGTTTATAATTTGCACGTTCTACAGGCCTTTTTTTATGAAGAATTCACAGCCGTCCTCAAAAATTTTATAGCTCATTTTCGAAAATTCATGCATAACTTTTCAATTCATCAATTTTCATATGGGATTCAAAGTTATCTTTAAATACATTAAATCGAGATTTTTTCTTTCTTTCCAATGATATAAAACACACCTAAATTAAAATGAAAATTAACTGAAAAATTAGAAAATTATTGGTTTTATTTATAAATTTTAGCACACAAACAAAATGTATGTATAGCATTACAATAAATGCTTGAATTTTTCACCTTCAACCTCCAAACAGAGCTCTATTCTTTTCCTTAAATTATATATTGTTCGTCTGACATCCCATCCTCCTTATTTTATGTGTTACAGTGTTGACTATGTTTCCATGAAGCTCATTAATGTCGGCAGAAATTGTTTTGTAAAAATGGGTTTTCATTGTATCCCATAAGAAATATTATATTTTTGTATGGTACGTTTGAATTACTTAGATATTACATACAGGTTACAAAGAAAATATGCTAATTGATACATTAAATATTTATGTCTAAATTTATAAGCCATTGGATCGCTTCATTGGTCAGTTGTACTATGGATTGGAGACCACCCGGGAAAGCACGTTGAAGAAATTCTTTTACGATGTGTTTCATCTTCTGTAGAGGCGCGCTACAGTCGCAGGAAAGAGGGTCGGCTAAGCCCCATTTATGGAGCATGTAATTACATCTGCCGTGGCCGGTAACTAGTCTATTTAATCTCACCCAAGCCGTGCGGGGTAGCAAGTAACCATTTGGCAGAACATTGGGATCTGAGATCAAAATTTTGTTGGGATGCGAGAAGTTGTCCCATTCTTTAGACCAGCGTTTCTCAACCGGGGGGCCGTACAAGCTTTGTCGGGAGGCCGCGAAGTCATATAAGATCGAAGCATGAAATTATAATAGAAAAACGCTCAATTTTGCAAGATATATTCATAAATATATGATATTCATATTCATTAAAATATACCTTTTAAACATCAATAAAATAAATTATACTTATTTTGACTAATTAAAACGGTTCGCGTTGGAGGTACTTCAAGTACTTTCAAGTAGGTACGACTTGAACGTGCAATATTATTTGTTATGCTCCGAGCTACTGTTAACTAAAGAGTAAGGATGCGAAAGTGTTCAAAATGGAAAGCAACTTTGAACAATTATAAATAAATATACTTGCAAGCCATTATAGGTAACAGTAACAGATATTAAAAATATGTTTATGTAAAAGTTTTATCAAAAAAGTTTTTTTTTCAAAAGCTTTATCCAAATATACGCCATACGTTCCTATATAAAAAATCGCAGTTGTCCTTGATATCCTGTACTTCCAGTTATTCCGGAAAATTTAAATACCACCATCCAATTATTTGGGTAAGCTCTTGTCACCAAATTATTTTCCCAACTTACTCACACATCGTCTTTTAGCGAAAAATCGTGTTTCTTCTACCTTGATACACCTTGTGATCCCTCCCCCCTCTCTCTATATATATATATAGGAGGGGGGGCCGCAGACAGTAGTTATGTTATTTTGGGGGGCCCCATGCCAGAAAAGGTTGAGAAACACTGCTTTAGACTATTCATCTTTAACGTTATAAGAAGTTATAAAGATGGGATCATTCGAAATAGGATTTCGGGATTTAAGCCTGTGATTTGGAGGATTTAGTAGGTCTTCGTGTATTGGTAGTCTGAGGTTGCTTCCGAATTTTTGCCAGGTTGTGACGGCAGCTTTGTTTCTCCGAACAGGAGGAGGGCATATGCCTGACAGTACAGGTAACCATTCTGAGGGTGTGGAACGTGTAATACCAGTGATCGTTCGAGTTGTTGTATTCAGCTAGACGTCAATTTTGCTTGTGTGAGCACTGTTCTTCCAGACTTGGGAGCAGTACTCTGCTGTGGAATAGAGCAGGACAACTGCAGACGTTTTGAGGGTATGGGCATCGCAGCCCCACGACGTACTTGCCAGCTTGTGGTTTAAGTTATTTCTAGTTTTAAGTTTTAGACCTACTTTTTCAATATGTTGTTTAAAGATCAGTGAGCGATCTAGAGTAATTCCAAGGTACCGTGGGGTGTGGTTGTATTTGATTTTTATTGCTCAGATGGAAGAGTGTTACTTCAGTTTTTTGTGGGTTAGGTTTTAAACGCCAAAGTTTGTAGTAATTACTGAGTATCTCAAGATCTTCAGTAAGTAGATACTCAGCTCCTTTTGCATGTGTGCACTGCACAGGAATGGCAAGATCATCGGCATACGCAAATTTTCGTCCTGTAGTAAGTGGCATATCGCTTATATATAAATTAAATAGAATTGGAGCCAGCACAGAACCTTGCGGAAGAACGTTCTTCAATGTTCTAAAGTTACTCTTTTTCCCGTTAAGATACACTTGAATCCGTCTATTTTTTAGCATGGCTTCAATTAACCATTTTATTATCCGGTAGTGTATTGTGCAGTTTCAAAACGAGACCGTCTGTCCACACGGTATCAAAAGCAGAGGAGAGGTCAATAAATGCAACTGCAGTTTTAAGCATAAGTTTGCCATAAGAAATAATCTGACGACGATAAAACCGTTGACCATGACGTCATTATTATTTTAAATTACTTTGTTGGGAAATATTTGAAACAAATACTCTCCTATCCTTCTGGAGTTATGAGGCGGTGCACCATTATGTTGAAACCACAAATCATTTAAATGTTTCATACAGATATTTTTGTGCTGGCCAACGTATGGCATTATTATTTTAAATTACTTTATTTGGAAATATTTGAGACAAATACTCTTCTATCCTTCTGGCGTTATGAGACGGTGCACCATTATGTTGAAATCACAAATCATTTAAATGTTTCATACAGATATTTTTGTGCTAGCCAACGTATGTCATCATTATTTTAAATTACTTTATTTGGAAATATTTGAGACAAGTACTCTCCTATCTTTCTGGCGTTATGAGGCGGTGTACCATTATGTTGAAATTACAAATCATTTAAATGTTTCATACAGATATTCTTGTCGATATAATTGGTGAGAAACGTATTCAGAAAATTCAAGTAACGTTCGATATTTAAATTTTCTTCGTAAATGTGTGGGCTAATGATTATGTTGCCAAATAAACCAACCCACACGCTAAGCCCAAGGCGCATTTGTGGTCACCTTCCTTGATTAGCACGGGGATTTTTTATGGACCAAACATGTTCATTGTGGCGGTTAAATATTTCTGAATGGATGAATTTAGACTCATCAGTCCATATCACATTATTTAAAAAAATTTGATTTTCTCTCATTTGGTTGATTGAAACAAGAGATTTTAGATTTAATTTCCAAAGTACACTTGATCGAAATGAATAAAACCAATAATTTTCTAATTTCTCAGTTAATTTTCATTTTAATCTAGGTGTGTTTATTCATTTTAATCTAGCCGCTTATAATATCGTAGGATTTGTATTGAAGTGAATACTTGGTTTCTGTAAATATTATTTCATAAAATATTAGGTATTTGTGTACCAACGCACTAACTTACCTATAAGTAGGATGGTTAATTAAATGTTTAATATGATATAATATTGAATTACAACTTACTTACTTAATATTACTATTTACTTGAAATCTGTTGTAAAATTTTTCATCATCCCACTGATTAATATTAAAGTCAGTGGATTATACAAAGTACCGCAAGCCTTTGAAGAAGCCGACAGACCCCAGGGTTTGATTGGCAACATTGCTTCCCCTATTAAGCAAACTAAAGCAGCAATCTTTACGTTCTTAAGTTTACGTCTGCGCTGTCACATCTCCCTCTCTCGCTCTCATTTAATAACCTTCTTTGTCAGCGGTTTGAATATTTAAGGTTAAGTTTAATTTAAATTTATATATTATATCCATTTTATTTAATAAAAATTAAAAAAATAATTGAAATTATACCACAATTTTGTTATAGTGCACCTTTGATTAAAAAAATCCTGATTACAATGTTTAAAATAAAATCTAGTTTCTTATTTTTGTAATGTTGGAATCACTGAACATCATTTGTGTTGGCGACATTTTTAACCCCAGCATGGCCGCCGTTGCGGTACTTTGTATAATCCAGTGACTTTAATTAATATAATCATACCGGTGACTATAGACGGGTATGCGACGAAAACGTATAAATATATTAATATATAACATTTTCATTCAATCAAATTAATCTGATCAATTTTAATATGACACATAACCTGTCCTATTTGACAGTTTATTTTGAATTAAGCCAAACAAACCTATCGCTTAAGTATTTTCCTGGTTAAGCTTAAGTTTAAACCAAAAACTGAAACTGTGCAACAACTAAACCTTAAGCTAAAACTTAAACCTAAATAAAAACTTAAGCGGTTACTGTGTAACTGGGCCTTAGTGAGATAGTATGAGTAGGTAATTGTAATTTCCAAAAAAAAAAAAAAATAGATCAATAATAACGAATTTTCCCTGAGTTAAGCCGGGCGAGGTAGCTAATGTACTATGAAGCTGGTGTACTATGCATATTATTAGCTTAAATACTTTACTATTTTATACAAAAAATAATTATTATTCAAACAAATTTTGCATACCATTGAACAGTGTTATAAATAAATGAATTTTATTTCGAGAATATCGGGATATTGTCTTTTTTGTTACAACATTTATTACACATGTTCCACAATGCCCCAATTTTCGATTTGAGTAAGACGCTTAAACTGGCACCGAAGGTAATAGCTTCTAAAGAAAATTCTAAAGAAGAAACTCAAGCGAGCTATTCCAATTAACATCAATGAAATTACTTTGAATTTTTCAGAATCACAATTATTGTATGAAGTTTGAATTATTGTATGGTTTATTCCAAACGTTAAAGCGACACTTAATGGAATTTTTATTTTAACGGAATTTATCACGATTGAAAAAATTATCAAAAGCCTCATTCAATCGTTAAAAGTTACTAAATTTCAAAATCTAGTTCCGCTTAAACCAAATAATCAAACTATAACTAAAGCATCAATGAATAGAGTATATTTGTTTAATGAAAATATTTATTACTCAAAACAGTGCATGTTGCTATGTTATTATCCCACATTCTATCTCCCTAGATTTTTTCGGTATAATACTATCGTATATCATTTCAAAATCATCCAGTAAACAAGGAGCTCCACAATCTGGTATAGCCAATTCAATTGGTGTCGTAGCTGCATAGTTTTTAAAATAAAATATCCTAATTTCCATTTTATCTATACATGTTGAATGTCCTTCTATTGCAAGTGTTGCACCATAATCTGGAAGTTTATGATCAAATATCCCTAAAGCATTCATTACATTTACTAATGTTAAATCATGACCGGAATAAATAAAAACATCTACATCAGGATCCATATTATTTTTTTCTTTCTGTCGTGTGGTACGTATAATTTCTTTAAGTACTGGACCACTTTTAAGTCTCTTCATTAAAGTATTTGCTGTAAGTAATTCGAAACCAACAACAGCCAGTGGCAGGATTGCATCTGGATAGATTTTTTTGCTCCATTCTGGCAATTTTAGTCCATGGTGATCTTGTACTTGTAAAGTAAAATAAAGCCAAGATAAATCATACATATTATTAATTTTAAGATGTGTTTTTTCATTAATATATTTATATAAATATTTATTTTTTACTTCTTTCTTTTTCCAATCATCTGATCTTAAAACTGCAGCCTTTTCTTTAACGAAAGCTGGACATGGGGCACTATGTCGAATTAAAGTATCGTTCTCACTAGGAAGTGTATGTATTGGTATGGGAGTCCAGTTTATATCTGGATTCCACATATATTTCTCCGTTACAGGAAAAAACCCAGCGAGAAAAGTACTTGCGCTCATAATACATCTATCAACATCACTACTTCGAACGAATATTTTACTTGTTTCAAAATCTTCTGTAAAGAATTTCTTATAACGTGCATGCATGGTGGTTCCTAATTGATACAACTGCATTTTTCCTTTATTAGTTAAAGCCCCATATCCATCTATCCATTTATGGTGTTTATAGGGATCAGTATCGTAAGATTCTAATGAATTTCTGTGCCCATGACGAAATATTAAATGCACAATTTGTACAGACCTGTCTGCTGGCATTATTTCGCCGTATACATAAATCACCCATAACATCAATAAGGTTGTAACATGGATAACAAACCACGCTCCTGTATTATCCATACGTCCAGTTACAGACGAAAATGTAAATAATACACACAGCACTATTAATGAGGTTATGATCGGAAAACCAACTGATGATTTTATTAAAACTGCAGACTTGAAAAAATTAAAGAGATTCATGTCACTTTTATCATTTACAAATATTTTTTTAAATAACATTTAATTTAGTAATTTTGAAATTTTGACAGTTCTGACAGTTTCAAATAAAATTCACCAACCAATTTCAAATAAAACAATTGAAAATGATTTAACTTATTGATGTTAATACTTAAAGACTGCGTCAGTAATGAAAAAAACATGTAAAATATTTTAATTCAAGTAGACACAGTCGTGATAACACCAATCAACTGTTATACTTTTATAGAGTTTATACTAGAGGTCTGCACGAGCTCGGGCTTGGCCCGTGGGCCCAGGCCCGACCCTGCCCGAGGGCCGCGTACGGGTAGGGATGGGAATTTATTTTTGAATATCGATATATGCGCGATTCGATATATCGTAACTGTGATATCGATATTCGATATATATCGAAGTAAAAATATCGATATTTTCGATATATCGAAATAATTAACACGTAACATGTAAGATATATAAATTACAGTTTTTTTTTTTGTTGGCTTGGCCGGAAAAGAAATCGCCACTTGACAGACAATCACTTTACAGTTGGTACTCACCCAGCTACCAACCAACTTACTAATATTTTCCTAGTTAACTGCTCTTAATCCTAATTAATTAAATATATCTGTGCTGTCCACTTTTGTAAGGACAAACCAGATCTTTTTGGTTACTTTTATAGTGTATAATGGACTATAAATGTCAATCAAAAATATTCCTTACGCAGTAAAACCGACTTTAGCGAAAGTGACATTTTTTATAATTTTTTAATACCAACATGACATATAATTTTAAAGGTGCAAATTATAAAATCAAAATTTCGTCTTACAGGCTATTCCAAGCGATTAGGCGGAACTAAATGGAAATTTCGTTATTTTAGGTTGTCACGAAAACGGACCTTACTTGGGTTATTTCATGTTTCAGTTTTGGTATGTGGAAATTTATGATTCCAACAGTGAAACCACGGAAAAGAATGACATATGTCAAAGAACATTTTTCCATATTTTGAAGACAAAAACATGCAATGAAAATGACATTTTATAATGACAATCAATTTAATCTAGAATTTAAATGTAAGCATGATTTACAAAGCTTAAACAAAATGACCAAAAGTTCGAATTAATAGATAAAAATTACTAGATTTACAAAATATAGTTCCGCTTAAACGTTTGGAATAGCCTATAGTTTGTTTTTACAAAAGTGAACAGCATATATTTAAATGTAAAAAATATACAAGCATACCGATATTTTGTGCGAATATCGATATATTGCGCGATATATCGCATTTCAAATATCGATATAAAAATATCGATATATTTTTCTAAAGTATCGATATTTTCGAAATATCGATATATCGTTTCCATCCCTACGTACGGGTCGACTGACATGTATTATTTTCGGGCTCGGGCCGGATAAGAACAATAATACCTTTAAATAATATATTTTTAAACCTTCGTTATTTTTTTTTTTTTTTAATTTCTAGTTTTATAATTATTACAAATTGTAAGCAATTTTTGTATCATAATATTTTTTTAACGAGGCATATTCGGGCCGAATTTAAAATTTTGTCGGGTTCGGGCCGGGTAGATGCAATAATTGTATTAATATATTCGGGCTCGGGCCGGGCCGGACTGAAAACATAGCGGGCCGGGCTGGGTAAAGGTGGTCCAAAATAGGCCCGTGCAGATCTCTAGTATACTTATTATACTTTCAGATACCTAGACATCATGCTAGGTAAATTTGATTCAACAAAATTTAAAAACATTACTTAATTTGCTAATTTATGCTTACTAATTTATTTAATTCTAATATGAACTGGTACGAAGCTAGAATTTTTTCTTAGGGGGGCTCAAAAACATTTTTTTTTCTTGGGGTGGGGCCTCATGTATATATCCTTTCAGCTGCTTGAAAAATCGGTCCCTTAAAACGGCATTTTTTAATGTATAGGTCAAGTCTGCGACCCTCTTGAGTGTGCGCCTGATATTAATTCTGTAGGACTATGACACATCACAAAAAAATCAGCAATAAGCTACCGATATTCATTATTAAGTCACTATTATCATCATCAAGCTTGTGGTGGGATTACGAGTTACAAAATTCTATTCTGGGTACATTCGATTTGTCGCTCCGAGTGCTCCGAGCGCGTTCTGTGCACTCAAACTTGTTCGATTTGATGCTCGGAGTACACTCAATTGCATTCTTTTTGCGGTCGAGGGTGTATTTAGAGCGCGCTCTATGTGTCCGGGATTTTAAGACTGGGCATATGGGGTATGACGCAAAAAGGCGGGGAACGGCGGGAAAAGTACTACCATTTTTTGTATTTGTGACGTTTCTATTAACTAAGCTTTATTGTGTTTGTCAACACAGCATAAAAATATTTAAATACACCGGCCATATAATTATCATGGAAGAAACAGTGTTACGTTCTATTTGTAAATTTATAGGAGCTCTCATTGTTGGCAAGGTACCATAATGCTATCATAAGCTGTGTCTCGAGGTTTGTTTTGGGTTTACGCCCTGATCTCAGATGAACTTCGTCTGGCATTGTTTGCAGTTTTTCAAGAACGTTTTCGAAAATTGTAGATACCCGGAAATGTGATTTGAATTGACGATCTGTAAAATTTGGCACCGTGTTTTCTGCAAGCCCCCACACTTTTCCTAAAATTACTTATTCAGATTCATCAGTGAAAAATAATTCAACGGCAAACCATAATTTTTATTCATGACTGACGTGAACAAATCTGACAGTAAAAATACCGCTTAAAATTGTAGGTTTAGATTTTATAAACGTTACATCACAACAATGCTCGCTCCGTGTTCGAGTTGGTGCGCTCCGTCAGTGCTCTATTCATGACGTCACCAACTGTTTGCTCAGCGCTCGCTCTACCCTGTACAACTCGAATGTACCCATTATAAAAAAAGTCCTTCCTTGGCAACCACCAATAGAATCACCTTATTGGCAGTAACAGAACAAAATTCTATGCAATTTTGTGTAATTTTACCACTGTTTCATCTTTGGGTGTTGTTGGACAGCCTTTAAAGAGAGCTGTTTATGGTTACCATGGAACGCGAGCAGACAATAATTATTAATTGGTTTATCTGTCATAATTGTAACATTATTTTATAGTATTAATAAATAGTATATAATAATAATAATAATAATAATAATAATAATAATAATAATAATAATAATAATAATAATAATAATAATCGACGGGGGTCATCCCACAAACAATACATAATAGCTTACACATACTAAACTTAAACAGAAACACATATATACAGACACAAAAAGCCATAATCATAAACACATGTCATATAGTAAGAAAATTCCTAAACATAGCACACGACATTACACCTTTCACACAACATCCACCGAGAATAGCTCAATATAGAACACAATATAGAACACATATCGCAGCACCCTATATCCGCACAAGACGAACAAACGGCACATACACAACCTACACAACTGCAGTCACAAGAGTCCAACCACACGGAACAAGACATTCAACCATCACAAAATACACAAAACCTACACAGAACAACACAACCCAAAACCAGAAACCGAAAACCAACTTCTGAAACATCAGAAGAACAAACACAACAACCCGACACAACACAAAAGCAGAAACGCTACAATCTCCGCCCTCGTTAATATAACATACCACCACACCATACTAGACTAGACGAGGAACAATTTAGGAAAGCAGCCGGTACTTGACTTTGGTCCGTACGGTTGTAAGCCCCGGACTAAGTCCGTGATTATTTATATAAAAAAAAAGAAAAATAATAATAATAATAATAATAATAATATTAATAATAATAATAATAGCCTTTATTTTTCTAAAACATTGAAATACATTATGATGATATATATGGCAAATATAAGCAGTTCACTTTTGTAAGAACAAACTAAAAGGAAATTTTGTTTTCAATAGTTTGTACCTTTGAAGCTGTATATCATGTTGGTATTAAAAAATGTAACTCTTTTAAAACGTCGATCCATTTGACATATGTCATAATGAAAAATGATATCTTAATTATAATGATCATAACCTTATCAACCTAAAGTCGGTTTTACCGCGTAAGGAATATTTTTAATTGACATTTAAAGTCAGTAACACACCATAAAAGTAACCAAAATAACCAGATCTATGGTCTATTTCAAAGTAGAAAAAAGTAGATAGCACTGCGAACCGAGTACGATTTACACTGATCAAATACAGTATAGCGGGAAATTTAAAATAAGTTACAACTAGGGCATGGGCGTAGCAACTGGGTTAGCAAGTGATTTTTTTTTAAATATAAAAAAGGTTAATAAGATATTGAAATAAACAAGGCAGATAATACACTTACGTTATTTATACGACATAAATTCAGTTTAATGGGAAATTTAAAAAAAAATTAATTTTAAAAATTATGTACTATATATACAAAGAGAGATTTGGCTAAAAGAATTTAAACAAAGCAATAAAACAAACAATATATCTTCAGAGCTAAAGTTTCTTATTTAAATAATTATTGTAAATAAAAATTAAAAATATATGTATATATGAAGGTCTAAAAATTATATCAATAACTTCTTCTTTGGGCACAATCAGCTGGGCTGTCTTTTGGCCTCACATTAGTCCTCTCTCTTGATCTGTTAATTGTCAACTGTCAAAAAATATTTATATGTCAGATAACCTAAAAAATATATAACTGCGTAAAAACCAATTACATGGAGAATTTTCTCCATAAAATCTACGCCAAGAATATAAATAAAAGTCTAAATATGTAAATAATAACAAAATATATGAGAAAAATTAAATAATATAAATAATATATATTTCCACCAAACATCTGTCAACTTGGACTAAAAACAATATTTTTACAGTGTAATAGGGATGATGATCTAAACCAATCCGAAGCAACGACAAACAGCTCCTATAATCCGTCTCAATTTGTAATACGAAACTAGATCTGGTTACTTTGGTGACTGTTGTGGTGTAAACAGACTTGGGCGTATCCGTGTAAACCAATACCATGATAATATTATAAATGTATTGTCAATATACAACATAAAAAATTAACTTTACCTGTTAGTTACATATTACAAAATGAAACAGATAATATCTTTTTACACACATTTTTCTACTTTAAAATAGACCATAGTGTGTTCTTACAAAAGTGAACAGCTTATAGAATACAATATAATATGGAACGATTTATATAAAATAAAAATAAATAAAATAAAATATGAAATATAAAATGCATATAAACAGTTCACTTTTGTAAGAACAAACTAAGAGGGAATTTTGTTTTCAATAGTTTGCACCTTTGAAGCTGTATGTCATGTTGGTATTAAAAATGTCACTTTTTTAAAATGTCGATCCATTTGACAAATGTCATAATGAAAAATTATATCTTAATTATAATGATCATAACCTTATCAACCTAAAGTCGGTTTTACCGCGTAAGGAATATTTTTAATTGACATTTAAAGTCAGTAACACACCATAAAAGTAACCAAAATAACCAGATCTATGGTCTATTTCAAAGTAGAAAAAAGTAGATAGCACTGCGAACCGAGTACGATTTACACTGATCAAATACAGTATAGCGGGAAATTTAAAATAAGTTACAACTAGGGCATGGGCGTAGCAACTGGGTTAGCAAGTGATTTTTTTTTTAAATATAAAAAAGGTTAATAAGATATTGAAATAAACAAGGCAGATAATACACTTACGTTATTTATACGACATAAATTCAGTTTAAGGGGAAATTTAAAAAAAAATTAATTTTAAAAATTATGTACTATATATACAAAGAGAGATTTGGCTAAAAGAATTTAAACAAAGCAATAAAACAAACAATATATCTTCAGAGCTAAAGTTTCTTATTTAAATAATTATTGTAAATAAAAATTAAAAATATATGTATATATGAAGGTCTAAAAATTATATCAATAACTTCTTCTTTGGGCACAATCAGCTGGGCTGTCTTTTGGCCTCACATTAGTCCTCTCTCTTGATCTGTTAATTGTCAACTGTCAAAAAATATTTATATGTCAGATAACCTAAAAAATATATAACTGCGTAAAAACCAATTACATGGAGAATTTTCTCCATAAAATCTACGCCAAGAATATAAATAAAAGTCTAAATATGTAAATAATAACAAAATATATGAGAAAAATTAAATAATATAAATAATATATATTTCCACCAAACATCTGTCAACTTGGACTAAAAACAATATTTTTACAGTGTAATAGGGCTGATGATCTAAACCAATCCGAAGCAACGACAAACAGCTCCTATAATCCGTCTCAATTTGTAATACGAAACTAGATCTGGTTACTTTGGTGACTGTTGTGGTGTAAACAGACTTGGGCGTATCCGTGTAAACCAATACCATGATAATATTATAAATGTATTGTCAATATACAACATAAAAAATTAACTTTACCTGTTAGTTACGTATTACAAAATGAAACAGATAATATCTTCTTACACACATTTTTCTACTTTAAAATAGACCATAGTGTGTTCTTACAAAAGTGAACAGCTTATAGAATACAATATAATATGGAACGATTTATATAAAATAAAAATAAATAAAATAAAATATGAAATATAAAATGCATATAAACAGTTCACTTTTGTAAGAACAAACTAAGAGGGAATTTTGTTTTCAATAGTTTGCACCTTTGAAGCTGTATGTCATGTTGGTATTAAAAATGTCACTTTTTTAAAATGTCGATCCATTTGACATATGTCATAATGAAAAATTATATCTTAATTATAATGATCATAACCTTATCAACCTAAAGTCGGTTTTACAGCGTAAGGAATATTTTTAATTGACATTTAAAGTCAGTAATACACTATAAAAGTAACGAAAATAACCAAATCTCCTTTGTTCTTACAAAAGTGAACAGCTTATAGATGATATGAGAAAAAATAAAATATCAAAATGTACATCATTCAGTAAATGAATAGCATATAATAAATAATATAAAATAAATATAAATTAAACAAAATAAAATAAAATAAGATAAAATAGCTAAGTGTACATGAATAAATAAATAAATAAATTACATAAAATTTAATTGACTGACTTAGCTAAATCAAATCCCATTTCTGAGCAAAGGCCTCCCCTAAGACCTTCCATTCTTCTCTATTCTGCGCTGTCCTCGTCCACAATGGACCGGCATATCCAACAATTTCATCCTTCCATCTTATATGTTGGCGACCTCTTCTTCCTTTATTATACCGTGGTGGCCATTTTGTTATTTTCCGTGACCACCTATTGGGATCTGAGCTCATTAAGTGTCCAGTCCAGCTCCACTTCAAAGATTTCATGGTAAGTAAGACATTTTACAGAAGCAGATATAAAAGAAATAAATAAAAAAAAGTGACATCGAAAACACCTGTCTTTTGTCTGATAATAGTGTTTCTTACCCAATATTTTAGTGTTAGGCCTAGCATGGATCTTTCCATTTTAAGTTGACATGTCCGTATTTTTCTTTCCTGCAATTTTGAAATAGCCCATGTTTAGCAACCGTATGTCAGCGTTGGAATAATACACATATCAAATGTTTTTTTCTTGACTTCGTCTGATAGTGGACCTTTAAAAATATTTTTGAGTGCCAAGAACTTATTCCATGCCGCTTTTATCCGCCTTTCAACTTCCTTGTTTTCTTTTTGAAATGTTACGGCCTGAATTCTTTTTTATACTCGATGTAGTTTCCTTCGATTTCAACTGGGTCTTCTGTGTTATTTGTAAGAAGCTTGGTCTTTGAGTAGTTGATCGAAAGTCCAACTTCCTTTCCATATAAGTTCAGCATATTCATTTTTTGTTTCAGCTCCGTTGCATTTGTTGAGAATATAACAATGTCGTCCGCAAATTTTAGATTGGTTAAGTTTTCCCCGTTCACAATTAAACCAATGTGTGTATACACGATAACTCAAGAACGATTCAACTTAAAGAATTCGTTCTGGTACTAAAAAATTCTCCTATTAAATGGGAAGAACCCTATTGTTTTTTATGAAAATCGGTTGACTAGAAATGGGAGTTTACTCGTGTCGATTTTAAGATTTTAGCGAATATTTAGCAACAGAAAAAAAATATTTAGAAAAAATTTATTGAACAAAAGTTACTATAAATGCAATAACTAATAACTTTTATTTGAGACGTTTTTTGATAAAACGAAAAATTTTGAAATTGTTTTTGTAAAATTATTTTTTTTTTTTTTTTAATTTTTAATGGCCTTTGCTACTGTGGCAATTAGCCAGGAAAATTTGTCCAAGTTTCAATTTTTTCATACTTATATGTAACGTTTCCATGGTCATGATAATTAATTCGTAACTAGTAAAGCAAGCCTTGGACAAAAATTTGTATAGAACATAATTTGATGTATTTTTGAAGATTTATCTAAATATTTAAAAAAAAAATTTAAATTTAATTTTTTTTTTTTTTTATGCGAGGGCAAGTCTACCGGAGGTTTCCATCCGCCACTGGTTTATCATATCATCCACTTCCGAAATCAATGCCATTTAAAATTATGCCACCTGTAAACAACAATCAAGCAGTTTTTCAATTAGGTGTAATGTGGATGGTTACCATAGAACGAGAGCAGACAAAATTATATTAGGGCATGTTTCTAAATTCAGCTAACAATTTAGTGCTAACTTCTAGCGCTAGATGTTCGCTGTGATTAATGCGCTAAATACAAAATTACAAAAATAAAGAAAAGACTTGGTAGTTTGTTGCTTGGTTTCAAGGAGGTTATGTAGTTGTTAGTAAAGATGACATTTTATGTAATGAAACGACTTCTTCAAATTATTGTTAGGAATTGCCATATATACAAATTTGAGATAAACAGGGCGTGACAGCAGAAAACCATTACGTCAATTATCAAATTGTGATGTTCACCTCTCTAGCTCTAGCAGCTAGCAGCCTTATTAACCGCTAGATTCATTGTCTAGCGCTAGTACCTAGCGTACATTTAGTGCTGTAATAAGAAACAGCCTGCTAGAATTTTAAGCTGAATTAAGAAACGGTTTACTAGATTTGTGCTTTATGCGCTAGATCTAGCGCTGAATTAAGAAACATGCCCTTATTATTTTGTTAATTATATAATTTAATTGGTCACTAATACAAGGTGTCTCAAAAGAAATTTTATATTTATTTAGCTAACTGCGTGAACGCAACTTATCCGAGGGGCGCGGGGGTTATGTCAATCGGTAGCCTGGCTCTTGGGAATTTAGTCGCTATGGAGCGTTTCTCGGGAGCAGACCGCGCGTTATGCGTGCGAGAGTTTTACAAAAACGGTGATTCGGCGACTGTAGCGCGTAGAAAATTCTGCAGTATTCGAGGTTTTCGCCACTTATATGATGCGCCAAGCATTCCTCTCATTCGACATTGGGTTAAAAAGTTTGAAGAGACTGGTACAACGCTGGATAAATCAAAATCCGGGCGACCTAGGTCATCAAGAACGGTAGAAAACGTGAAGAATGTTAATCAGTCTGTTCGTGACGACCCGAACCTTTCAATTCGGAAGCGCGCAAGTGCTTTAAATGTGCATAGATCATCATTACATCGCATTATGCACAAAGACCTAAAGCTGCACCCCTACAAAATTCAATTGGTGCAAAAATTAAAGCCCCAAGATGCCAGTCAGAGGCTTAATTTCGTAAATCAGGTGATTGAGCGATTTTCATCGTTTACCAACATTTTGTTTTCGGATGAAGCTCATTTTCATCTTAATGGCCACGTAAATAAGCTGAACTGCCGCTACTGGAGTGCAACGAATCCGAAACGCAAACATCAGAAACCCCTACATTCGCCTAAAGTGACCGTATGGGCTGCGATGTCGGCGCGAGGAATTATCGGCCCTTACTTTTTTGAAGACGAAAGGGGGCGTGCAGTTACAGTGAATTCAGAGCGTTATGTGGAGATGTTAGACAACTTCTTGGTACCTGAACTGCAAATCTTTCTTGGCTATAACCAAAGAACATGGTTCCAACAGGACGGAGCAACTTCACACACGTCCAATATGTCTCTGCCACGTGTTCGTGAAATTTTCTCAGGCAAATTGATCTCCCGGAGAGGTGACATAAATTGGCCTCCACGCAGTCCAGATTTAACCCCTATGGACTTTTTCCTATGGGGTTATCTTAAATCTAAAGTTTACGCCAATAAACCGACTTCACTGCCGCATTTGAAAGAAAATATCCGTCACGAAATGGCAGCCATCCCTGAGTCCACCTGCCGAGACGTCATAAGTAATTTTACTGTTCGATTAAATGAGTGCCGAGAACGTGAGGGTCTACATTTAGACGATATTATTTTTAAGAAATAAATCCCCAAAAAGTGTATTTTAATAATTAATAAACATTTTTTCTATATACGGCTTACTTTTTTTTTAATCGATCCACTAAATATAAAATTTCTTTTGAGACACCTTGTACTTTTTCTTCTAACTTGTCTATATTCCACAAATATCGAGAGAGTCGTAAATAACGAAATGTACTTTTGTTATTAAAAGAAGTGTAAAGTGAAACATATTATCGTAGTGATCATATTTTAAATTAACTTTTTATGAAATGATGGACGTTTAAATTTATTTCATTTCTGATTCCTATACAAAAATATATTGAGATTTTATCATTCAACGAAAAGATATACTGTACCTTTTGAATTACAGATATAACTTTTCAATTTAATTTTTTTAAATTAATTTTTAAAATTCATGCTTGACAGATATGTTGAGTAGTGGATCTAGTGGATGAATTAAATGATCTGCTAATATAAATGACATATTGTGAGACTAAAATCACCGTCAATGCATTAGTAATACCATGCTTTTAACTTCATTTATAGCATTGAATAAGAGATTTTTACTATAAGTTGTTCACTTTTGTAAGAACAAACTAAAAGGAAAATTTGTTTTCAATAAATTCAGTACAAAGGGAAATTTGAAAAAGTTAAAAAAACCTTAATTTTTAACAATTGTGTATTATATATAAAAAGAGAGATTTGGGTAAAAGAGTTTAAATAAAGCAACGAAACAAACAATATATCTTCAGAGCTAAAGTTTCCTATTTAAATATTTATGGTAATATAACTTCTTCTTTAGGCACTATCAGCTGGGCTGTCATTTGGCCTCACATTAGTCCTCTATCTACCAAGTGTCAAAAAATATTTATATGTCAGATAAGCTAAAAAATATATAACTGCGTAAAAACAAATTACATGGAGAATTTTCTCATTAAAATTTACGCCAAGAATATAAATAAAAGTCTAAATATGTAAATAATAACAAAATATACGAAAAAAATAAAATAAAATATATTTCCAATGTACGACACTTAACATCTGTCAACTTGAACTAAAAACAATATTTTAACATTGTAATAGGGATGGTGTTCTAAACCAATGACAAACAGTTCCTATCTTCTTACACACATTTTTCTAAGCTGACATAGAACATAGATCTAGTTTGTCCTTACAAGTGAACAGCTTATATAGTTATTTACATTCCATTTATTTGAAATAAATGAAATTTTAGACTCGCAGCTTTCTGTCATAGTTAAATGTATAAACTAACAATAATACCCGGTTGCATTAATTTTTTAAAATTAGTTATAAACTAAAACTAGACATAAAACACAAAACTTTTAATTATTTACATCTTGGAAACTGATTAACATTTTCTATCAACTATTATTTCATACGCCAGTATGTATGCCACCAGCATGACGATTAAGTATGGCATTGAGGAATATAAGGCGTTTACTATTAAAATTTAATAGAATTCAGAGGTAAACCTATATAATTTTAAAGCTGTGCGACCTACTTCTAAGATTATAAATTGTGCATGTGATATCCTCAATATTGTAGTAGGTATACCGTGTCATCTACATTTAAAAAACTGTTATAAAAAAAGGTTCGTAGTCTAGGTAAGTGATTGCGAAATTAATAAATAACAAATAAAGTGGCGTTTATATGTGCAAGATAAATGTATATTTACTGTTCAGTATGTTAAAAATATATTATTATCTTGACACACGAGGGTAGGTCAATAAGTCTTTACAAAACCATAGAAAAACACATAATTTTGGGTTGATATATTTTTAGGATTTTGTAGGTATGGCCAAAAAACCCTTATACCGTCATTTTGTCGTCTGTCTGTCTGTCTCTCTCTTGTCTATCTGCTCGGTAAAAATTGTAGCCAAACGGCTAAACCTAGAGAGTTGAAATTTGGCATGCTTATACAACTCTTTGACCCGCACATAGGAAAAATACTAAAACATCTAAAAAACATATCCCCCTAAAAATAGAAACAAATATGTGCTCATCGAAAAAATACATATATTTTTTTTAAATTCTGAGAAGGGTATCAAATAAAAGCCCTAAGTACGTAGATTAACGACCAAAATTTTATTTTTGCAAAATAATTATTATGATTTTGCAAAAAAAAATTTTGTCCCACACCCTGTAGTCCAGATTATATAAAAATCTGAAAAAATTCTAAGAAATGTACATTGGTGTGAACCGGAATAGTACAACAGGAATTTTTGATCAGATTATGTTTTCGGTTATATTTTAGCAAATGTTGCATTTTATTTTGAAAAGCGTAAATTAATGACCAGTGGCAATTGTTGAAATTATAATTTAATTCTGTTTCAATTTATACGAAATTAGAGGGGCGGAACTTATGACTTAAAACAACCATAGACGCAACAATTTACAAAATTGTAATGAAGCTTGCATTATAAAAAAAAAAAAAATCTGCACATATTTAGAAATCTAAATAATGTTATTAGGCATTCGAATTAAAATTAACAAAAAAATATTTTAACTTAAAATTTGTTTTGGCATCCCAAATAATCATCATTCAATTGTTGGTACTGATCGTTTGGTAAAAATTTATGAAATTGAATTAAAAGTTAAACTTCTCTTTCAAATTTGACTTTTAATATCTCACAATGCAAATTAATTGGAGGAATGATGGCAGTTGCTCAATAGCACAGTTAAATGTATGAGCTCAGTCTAGATGCAAAAATATAAAGAAATTAAAAATTAATAAACCCTGCAAATCCGCGATCCAGATTACCCGCGGATATCCGCCATTTTTCTGCGGCTGCGGATAAATTATCATTTAAATCGTGCGGATGAGAATCGGATGGATTCGGTTAGACGCCTCTTCCTACGGAAGACGCGTTTAGAACCCCAAAAATTTATCGTGGTATTTGTATTGGGCTTATGGCAAGAGTGTAATAATGATACGATACGGCGGTTTTTACTTTTTTTATGCTTACTTAAATAGTTAAATATAGTAGAATTTATACAACAGGCGTAGATACAACAATTTCATTGGATTTATTGTGTTTATTAATTTAAAAATAATTATGTATCGCCTTATTTTACATTTTTGGAAATATTAGTAAAAATTAACAATGTTAGTTTTCCACATTTGAAAACATAGAAGCTTATATCAAATTTAAAAAGATAAAAATAACTTAAGATTCTTGAAATCGTTATATAACTTTCATCTTTTAATAAAAAGTTGAATTTAAGAATTTAGTTTTATTATTAAGAAGCTATTTTTTTAAATTTGCTTATCTTATAGGACTTTCCTTGTTATTTATTGGTCATACATGTGATAAATTAATCTGTTTAATTATTTCTTAACTAGGTTATTACCCATCAACAATGACTGATTTATAATATTAAAATTTCAATTGTTGTGTATTTGGTTTTATTTTTTAACGTATCTTAATTTCATCGCCAGTCAGCGAATTACGGGACAGGACATCACCCCTTATCTAATCACGGGATAGGGTGTCCCCAGTTAGCCCATCACGAGAACCTTACGAAAAATTGACGTCATAATGTTACTGACACTACTTACAGACACTTGCTGATTATATAGTTAGATTATTTATTCAAAAACCTTTTAAGATGCGAAAACGATTTTACTCCGTACATTACGGAGTAAAATCGTAGTAATTTATATTGTTAAAACTAAAAATAATTTAAGACGTTAATTTATGCCTACCAAACCCTAGGCATTTATGTATGTAATTATATTCGTAGATTCTTAGAGAATAAACCTGCAAAATATTGTTCATATCGGTTAATGGATATAGGCTTGTCTAGAGTGTCTCTTTTATGCCTATAAAACCCTTAACATTTTTATATGTAATTTTATCCGCAGTTTCTTAGAGAATAAATCTGCAAAATATTGTTCAACTCAGTCAAAGGATATAAGATTGTCTAGAGTTTCTTGTTTATACCTACGAAATCCTAGACATTTCTATAAATTATTCTATCCGCAGATTTTTAAATAATAAATCTGCAAAATATTTTTTATATCAATAAAAGGATATAGAAGTGTCTACAGTTTCTTGTTTATGCCTACGAAACTCTAGACATTTTTATACGTTGTTTTATCCGCAGATTCTTAGAGAATAAATCTGGCAAATATTTTTCATATCGATCAAAGAATATAGGAGTGTCTAGAGTTTCTTATTTATGACTACGAAATCCTGTATATTATTTTGTCTGCAGATTCTTAGAGAATATATCTGCAAAATATTGTTTATATCGGTCAAAGGATATAGTAGTCTCTTGTTTATGCCTACGAAACCCTAGACATTTATGCATGTAATTATAAGTACGTTTTATTGCTAACAAATTCCTTCCACTGCTACCAGTGGCAACACAATTCGCCGTTTTATTGCAAATATTTTTCCACCTTCTTCCCACTTTTGCTACGAGCTCGTGAGGTCGTAGCGTTGGTGGGAAAATAATTTTCGCGCTAAAATATGGTTTTGGTTAATCTAAAAAGTTTGTTTGAAAGATTTTGACAACAACGAATTTGCAAAATTGCTTCAAATGTGAAGACATTTATTCTAAAATGTGATTTGAATGTTGCATTTTAGAACTGAGGAATAGTCAACTATACATAATTTTTAATTTTTGAAATATGATCATTACATATGCTAAAAGACAATTTTAATTATAAATAATAAGAATGTATCTTTTCTTCAATTATTTTATTAATTAATTATTACACGTTAAACAGACTTAAAATAACCAATACTTCTGAATTATATAATATAAAATACTACCATCCAATTTTTCTACATTGTAGTCTTTTTTAAGTCGATAGAAGTTATTAATAGCAAATAATATGACAATTCTTTAATCCATTTTGTATAATTATTTTATGGTTATTGTAAATTATCAAAATGACAGTTCCGACCTTGAACGCTTCAAACGACAAACGATTCTTCATCGTTTTTTTGCACACCTTCTTCTGGCTAAACTTTCGCAACTCGGTTGGAAGCAATAAAACGTACTTTATATTCGTAGATTCTTAGTGAATAAATCTGCAAAATATTGTGAATATCGGTCAGAGGATATAGGATTGTCTGCCAGTCACGAGAACCTGAGAAAATATTGTCATCACAATGTTACCAACACTACATACCGACACCTGCTAATTATATATATATCAGATTCTTAGAAAGTAAATCTGCAAAATATTGTTTAAATCGATCAAAGGCAGTGTCTAAAATTTCTTGTTTATGCCTACGAAACCCTAAACATTTCTGTAATAGTTATATTTGTTGATTCTTAGAAAATAAATCTGCAAAATATTGTCAGTCAAAGGATATAGCAGTGTCTAGAGGTTTTTGTTTGTGCCTACGAAACCCTGGAAATTTCTGCAAATAATTATATTTGTAGATTTTAGAAAATAAGTCTGCAGAATATTGTTCATATCGGTCAAAAGATAAAGCAGTGTCTAGAGTTTCTTGTTTATGCCTACGTAATGCTAGACATTTCTGTAAATAGTAATATTTGTTGATTCTTAGAAAATAAATCTGCAAAATATTGTTTATATCAGTCAAAGAATATAGCAGTGTCTAGAGTTTTTTGTTTATGCCTACGAAATCCTGGACATTTCTGCAAATAATTAAATTTGTAAATTCTTATTAAATAACTCTGCAAAATATTGTTTATATTGGTCAAAGAATATAGAACTGTCTAGAGTTTCATGTTTATGCCTACGACACCCTAGACATTTCTATACGTTATTTTATCCGCAGATTCTTAGAAAATAAATCTGCAAAAATTTTTTATAACGATTATAGGATATAGGAGTGTCTAGAGTTTTTTGTTTATGTCTACGAAACCCTAGACATTTCTGTATGTAATTATATTCGTAGATTCTTAGAGGAAAAATCTGCAAAATATTGTTGATATCAGTCAAATAATATAGGAGTGTCTAGAGTTTCTTGTTTATACCTACAAAACCCTAGACATTTCTATATGTTATTTTATCCGCAGATTTTTAGAAAATAAATCTGCAAAATATTTTTTATATTGATCATAGGATATAGGAGTGTCTAGAGTTTCTTGTTTATGCCTACGAAATCCTAGACATTTCTATACGTTATTTTATTGGCAGTTTCTTAGAGAATAAATCTGCAAAATATTCGTAATATCGGTCAAATCAAATAGGAGTATCTAGAGTTTCTTGTTTTAGCCTACGAAATCCTACAAATTTCTATATGTAATTATATTCGTAGATTCTTAGAGAATAAATCTGCAAAATACCTGTCAATCAAGAGACCTTAAGAGTCCCCAGTTAGCCAATCACGAGAACCTTAGGAAAAATTGACGTCACCCAGATTGATGTTACCCAGATCACATACACATACTTTCTAATTATATATGTACGATATCGCAGCTCTAAAACAGTAGTTAAAAATCTTAAAAAACTTAAATCTTAAAGTTTTTGTGATATTGCTGTTTACATTTTATATAAGTTTTACATTTTATATGAACTTGATTTAATAGTCGAATAATTGTAATTTCTATCATTATTTTTTAATCTATAAAATCTCAATACGACTTTAGATAGAAAACATATTTCTGGACTACGTAATATTAATGCGATAAAATTTAAAAAATTTTAGTAGTGCTTTAAAACAGTGATATGCCAAATAAGGCGAAACATGTTATATATTTCCAAACAGACAGCAAATCCTGTGCGGATTGTGCAGATGTGGATCGGATGCGGATACAGAAAAACGTATCCGCGCAGGGATCTAATTATATCTTTTTTTAATTATTTTATATATTTTACATCGGCCTATTTCTGCAACGAGGCTAATCGCCGATGCCAGGGGCGAGCTCCTTCACCTGGATGAGGGGTGAATGATTGTGAAAATGAGAGTAATGTAAACATATTATTCTCGCCCGAATAATATCACCCAGGAAGGAGGCTCGAACCACCGACCGCCTAGACCAGACTGTTTCTACCAGTCTAAAACCGCACGACTTAATGCGCTCGGCCACTCCGTTGGCTACTTATATCTTATTAGCGCAATATATTATACTATGATTAAATTCTGGTTTCGTATCTTTTAAAATAAGAGAGTTCTTCTTCTTCTCCTCAATTTGTTGACCTCGGCTCAAAGTCTGTCCGCCAGCGCTTAGCAATACGAGGATGGTGTGAGGATGTAGAGATTTAGTCTAATTAGAAGAATATATGTTAAGAATTCCGAAATTAAGGAGCATATTTATAAGAGAGTTATTGGCTACTTATTGTTTTATAGATACCCTGCACAACTGAAACTGATTTGGAAAACCAGTTGCACAATATTTATACTATTACACACCTTCTAATTAAGTGCAGCACGCCACTATTGAGGAGTATTTGACATTGACATTTATGTTACAATTTTTGCAACCTAATATCTCTTAATTCACTATTGATTGTAAATATTTGCATTATAGTTAAACTAGGTTGATTGATTGTACGAGATAGGTAGGACATTATATATTGAATTTACTCTTTGTGTATTATTTTTACAAAGAGCATTCTACTTTCAATAAATCATTTTGCGATCTGAATTAACAATAACTTGCTTTAAGTTAGTTGGTAATTTAAATAGTGAACAATATTATATATATATATATATATATATATATATATATATATATATATATATATATATATATATATATATATATATATATATATATATGGGAAAAAAATCAATGTCGAAAGGTGTTTCAATTCATAGCAGCATTTAAATTTAATTAATTTGTTAGCTAATGGCCATGTATACACATTTTAAATGGTACAATTAATCTCCTATACGTGTTGTTATAAAATTGGGCCGGCTAAAATTTTAAACAATTAGTGGCTAATACCCCTATTCTAAAAAAAAACATTTTTATAACGCTTTCTTGTATCAAATCTGGCTAAATGTGCATGTTAAATTTTATCTTGAACTTTTACACCGCCATTATATTTAACATATTTGGTTTGGAATAGGGATATAAGTTTATGTTAATGTAACAAAAAATTGTTAAAAATTGTTTTTTTTTTTAATTGTTTATTGCCGGTTAAACAGATTACATTTATTATTTACAGCTGTGATCTATTTACAAAAAAAAATAACAGTTAGTATTTACTGGTTAACATAACTACCCTAGATTTACATAATTGTCTATATATATATATATTTAATTTTAGCTTATACTAACAATGCTAATCGCTATTTTCATCCGATACGTAAATGTCTTGGGGTAATCGTCTTTTGAGTCTGTTATAGATGCCTTTTTTTCCTATATTGTAAATTGCTGCACTTTCACAATTGTTAATGTTTCTTATGAATTTCTGGGTAACTTTTTTAATAAAATTGTTTATGTTCGGCACTAATAGTTCGTTGTGAATCTGTTCATTTCGAATGAGTCAGGGAGCGTTGATGGCAATTCTAAGAACTTTATTTTGGAAGGTTGGATTTTTTTTAAGTTGGTTGGCGACGTGTTTCCTCATACTTCACATGCGTACATCAGAAGAGGTCTAAGTAGGGATTTGTAAAGCAATGTGGCACATTTAACTTTGAATTTTGATTTTTTGTAGATTAAGGGGAATAATTGTTGTAACCTCGCGTAAGCTAATTGCAGTTTTTTATTTATGTGTTGGCTCCAGGTTAAACGAGTATCGAGGTGGATTCCTAGATATTTAACTGTCTCATTTTTTGGATTCTATTCGAGTTGTTGGATATTAATTTTTATATTCTGCGGATTTCTCACTCTTCTGAGGCTAAATATCTTTGTTTCGCATTTTCCAGTATTTAACAGAATGTACCACGTGTTGAGCTATTTAGATACTGTATCTGAAGACCTTCTATAGCTATTTCTAGTTCAGAATGCTGTGTTAATAAGGCCGTATCATCTGCGAACATGGCTATTCCGTCTGATATGGGCGGTATGTCGCTAACAAATATATTAAATAGTACTGGGCCTAAATTGCTTCCTTGTGGGACTCCTGCCTTGATATGTCTTAGGAACGATGTTTCGTGGTTAATTTTTAATGAGAATGTTCTTTCTTTCAGAAATTAAAACAGAATTGAGGTGATGTATGATGGCAAATTTAAGTGTAATAATTTGTATTTTAATCCTTCTAACCAGACTTTATCAAATGCTTAAACGATATCCAAAAATAGAACGGTTGTGTATTGTTTGTTTTTATATCGTTTCGATAAGTTCAGTTATTCTCAAAAAATAATTTTTTAATTGTTTCTAGGTAGGGAGTGATAAAATTCAGTACGATGTTTATTATTTGTTCCATTGATGATGATATTTCAGGACAGGATGAGGTTGGATGATTTCTAGTCACATTTGCGTAAGTTCGGGAGGCATTGCTGGGAATAGGTGGGGGAATACTTGTCGTAGGATAATCTTGCGTTGGTTGTAGATTATTTATATTTTGTGGCTGTCTTGTTCTATTTGCCTGATTTTGTTTTAAGTTTACATAATAACTACAGACCTTGTAATTTGCCGGATGATGTTCTTTGCAATTGACACAAGCAGGTGGTGTTTCTGGCGATTTTGTGCACTCTTTATGTGAATGGTTCCCTAAGCATTTGACGCATCGGTATTCCATCCTGCAATAGTTCCTAGTATGGCCGTATTTCTGACATCTATAGCATTGTGGAATGTGTTGACCATATTTTCTTGGTTCAATTTTTACGATTGCATGACATATTTTATCGATTTTGAATATTTCTTTGGCTGCATCGTTATTTGTAAGTTTGACAGCTACTATAAGTAAGGTCTTTGTTGGTTTAATAATCTTGTAATTTGTAGGACTGGTAGTTTTAGGATGGTTAATTCGGTTTTAATATCTTCTTCGGTCAACGATGCGGGAATATTTTTTATTACAATTGACAGTGGTCTTGAGGCAGCATCTTGATACGTGTGATAATTTACGCGATTGTCGGAATAGAATTTTGTGACTTGCCTGAAATCTTGTATGTCGGATAGATTTCTTCTAATGCGGTCATTGGTAGAAATTGTTTCGAAGTCGTTCTTAGTTATTTTTATAATATCTGCTAGTAATTCGGTATATTTTAGAGGCGGTACGAAGATTGGAGGTATTTTAGGTCCAGTTTGTGGGGGTGTTGGAAAGGTTACGGTTGTTGAAGTTGAGGGTTGTGGAGGAGGATTGGCATCGCTTAACTGCTCTGCTGGTTGATGAAGTAGGTAGTACGGGTTTGTCTTCAGTATTTATTTTGGTTCCCATAAGTAGCGTTTTTGAACTTCCGTTATTCGTATCGAAAAATGATCTGCACTCCGTTTGCCATCGTTAATCATTTTTGATACTGGCAACACCCTATAGGTGCGCCTTTGTTATTTTTTAACACTATAAAATTTTAATTTTTGATATTGTTCTGTGTTAGCTAAGATTCACTACACGTTTGTACGCAGGTTTGCAGGTTTGAACTCAGTTTTGACACACTGATAAAGAGCGCTTGAGAACACGTCTGTTTGCTATCACTGCCCAAACTCGAATAAAAATTGTTAAAGAGACAATATTTTGCCCCCCACTTTATTTCCCAGAGGGGTTGATCTAAAAATCTGAAAAAAATCTCAATAATGTACAATAATGGTAACCGGAATAGTTTATTCATTTTATTTATTTTAACGTAAGTTTTACAAAAATATATTTAAAAAAATTCTGTCATTTTACCCTTTAACCCAAAGGTGTTAAACTAAAAACCTGAAAAAATTCTAAATAATGTAGGAGAAGCCGGAGCATAACGGGCACCTCAAGGATTATCTTTAATAAAATCTTAAGAAATATCGTAAAAAATTTCGAAATACTTTTATTCGTAAAATGATTTATATCTGAACGAGTTGAAGTTCCTGCTGCAGAACCAAGTTATCCCGAACTCACAACACGGATTTATCCCTGGAAGATCAGTAGTTTCAAACATGTTACTTGCAACTAACTACTGGTCCCAACACTTGGACAACTTGGAGCCCGTGGATGTCGTTTATTTTGATTTCGCCAAGGCTTTTGATAGAGTAGCGTTTCAAAGGTTATTCGCTAAACTGGAACACAATGGCATTCGCGGACAAATTCTGCAGTGGATCTCCGCATATCTCTCCAACAAAACCTTCAACGTGCGTATAAGGAAGTGTTGTTCAAGACACTACCCGGTTACGAGCGGCGTACCTCAAGGCAGCGTAATAGGCCCTATCCTGTTTCTGCTATTCGTCTCTGACTTGGTAGTCCATCTAATATCCCAGCACCAGATGCTTGCAGACGACTTAAAAATTTACAATAAGGCAGAAAACCAAGCCGATATCAACAGGATTCAAGAATGGTGTAGTAGGTGGCTTCTACCATTAAACACGTCCAAATGCAATATTCTGCACCTGGGGTCTACCAACCCAAGGCACACATACTGCATCGCGGGACATGCAATCCAACAGGTCAAACGTGTAGTAGATCTTGGACTTACTGTGACAACTACACTAGACTGGTCAACGCACGTAGTCACGGTAGCAAGAAAAGCTAACAAAATCCTCTATCTGATTTTCAAATCCTTTCCTCACTTAACTTCTACCTTATTCCGCACAATCTACCTGTCGTATAGCCGTCCCCTTCTTGAATTTGCATTTGTAGTTTGGTCGCCTTACTTACAAAAGGACATTCAACTTCTGGAGGGGGTTCAGAGACGCGCCACTAGATTGCCAAGAGGTCTCCGCCGTATGCCGTATGAAGAGCGCTTAAGAATTCTCGACATTCAACCTCTGTCAGAGCGCCGAAAACGTGGAGACTTAATCCAAATATATAGGATTGTAACGGGCAAGTTCTCTACCGATATGTCGTTACTATTCCACTTTAGTACCGACCAGAGACTCCGTGGTCACCACCTGAAGTTGAAGCACGAGAAGTTTAAACGACAGCCAAGGCAGTTTTTCGTCACCAACCGTGTCTTCAACCTGTGGAATTCTCTCCCGGAAGAAGCTGTGTCTGCCCCAAGCATAAACACCTTTAAAGCCAGAATAAGCCATTTATTTCCCAGAGCAATGTAATTTTAGTTCTATATTTAATTTAATTGTAAAATCTTCATTTATTAATTTAAGTAATCATGTAATTATTTGTTTATATTAGTACAGTCATTTGCAAAAGTTTAAGACCACCTGGGATATTTTTTAGGTTTTCAGAAATAAAACAAAAAGTTGACCGGTCAAGAAGTTTATTTAGGTTCTTTAACATTATTTTAATATTCTTAATAAGAAAGAACACTATTTTAGTACTTAGTATTGCCGCCATTGTTGTCGATTACCGCCTGCAGTCGCCTCGGCATGCTAACGATGAGTTCCTGGCAATACTCCTTTGAGATTTCTTTGACCCATACTTCCTTAATGGCCTGCTCTAATGCCTTTAAGCTTGATGGCTGCTTTTCTGACATCTTTTGCTTCATAAACGACCACAAGTTTTCATTCAAGAACCTGAATATTCTTCTCAGTCAGATAACCTCGCACCGCCGTGATCTATGGCATGGAGCTCCATCGTGTATGAAAATATCACACTTGTGGATTGTCATGTGTATATCTAACTTCTCTTTTAGTAGTTGCAAGTACCTTTCACCATTCATTGTAACTACAATGAATACAGAAAACTTTCTGAGGTAAAAAATACAGTCCAGCTGTTCCATTGTGGCTAAAAGCCCCTCATATCATCTGGCTGGGAGGATGTTTCATGGTAGGAATCGTGTATTTCACATCAAATCTTTTGCCCACTGGCCTCCGCACATGTTGCTGACATGATGTAAACTGATGGAAGGTACTTTCATCGGAAAACATTACTTTGCTCTAATCAGCAACCGTCCAGCAAACGCCTTCGAGCAACTCCAATCTTTTCTTTTGCATGGCTGGAGTCAGTTTTGGTTTTTTGGCTGGTTTGTTGCTTTTTAGGTTAAATTCTTTGCTCAAACGTCGTGAAACAGTGCTTACTTACCTCACATCCCTTTTGAAGCAAACTAGCTTGAACTTTTTTGCAGGAACTAGTGGGCGATCTTGAAACAAACAATTTCATCAAGTTGTCATCTCTCTTGGTTGTTTTGCTTGGTCGCCCGGTTCTCTTCTTGTCCGAATAAGTGCCCTCATTTTCAAATTTAGTGATGGCGGTGTGTACAGCTGTCTTGCTACAACACATCTTTGAGGAAATCTTGCGCTCAGAATACCCTTCTTCGTGTAAAACAACTATTTTAGCTCTTTGAACTTCAAAAAGGGACGTTTTCTTGCCCACTAAAAAAAATGTTCGTGAGAGATAAACGCAAGAACAACCTCCCCGTACAAGGGCCAGAGCGCAAATAGTGGTAAAACGCGGTTGTCAGAACCATTACCACGTGACTTGCACCATACTTGTTTCTACAAGTACATATCACGTTCAGAAAACGATTATTTTTGAATTTGGTTAAATATCAGAGGTGGTCTTAAACTTTTGCAAATGACTGTATATCATGTAACTAGTTTGTAAGTATAAAATGTATGGTTCAATTGAGCATAACAAACCCTAGGCTTCTGCTCTGATTGTAATAATAATAATAATAATAATAATTTATTGTTTAATTAATACAGACAGTAGAAAAATACAAAAATAAAAGTTATGACGATATAAAAAAAGCTTCCTTGTGCTCTGGTGTCGGGGCAGAATGAGCACGGGCGTGGTATAATGGTCAATCTGCTAAAATCTAGCGCAGAATGAACACACGTGTGTGCATTCCTCATCATTATCATCTTCTCCAGCGCAAGAACAATGTGCCCACTTGCCACATGCTCTCCACTGGAGCAATCAACGGCCGGATATGTTTGAAAAATATATCAACACAGCAAAAAACACGTTTCACTTATTTACAAAATGGAAACGCCAGCTCTCAGGCATACAACCACTCTCGGCAGACACTAGCGAAGTACTGAACGTGATTGGAATATACCCAAACATGGCGGCTTGTTTTAACAGTCAAAAAGAAGGGAGCCCGTTATACCCCGGGAACCCTTTATGCTCCGGCTTCCCGTACATTGATCTGAACCGGAAACGTATGAAAGGAATTTTTGATCAGATTGCGTTTCTGGAAAACATTGCAGTGTTTGTTATTTTGACAAAATTAACTATTTTTTTAATTCATTGTTAAATTATGGCGAGTTATATTATGGATTCTTTGTATTTATGGCTAAGGTAGTGTATGTCTTCATTTAAAATTAAAAATACAATAATAAAAAAAAGTAACAGCTGAGATTCGATTGAGTACAAGCTCCGCTTAATATCACACACCATAATTCAACCTATTTTTTTTTTTTTTATTATTATTGTTATTTTTTTTTTTTTGATAAACTGTCAGATAGGAACAAATCATTAATAGTAGTGAAATACTCATAAATCAAATAACACATTGTTAATAGTGATAAGTACGTTCCTAAAATTGAAAAAATTAAGCCATTCATCAATATGTTTCATAAAAATTTAATGAAGGCTTAGATACGAAGCAAATACAAAAAAAATCGCTGAGATCTATTATGTAAATTTTACTGTGACGAAATAATTGGAAATTATTTAATTTAAATTTAAACAAATTAAATGCCGTACTCATGGTACTCAAATAATGAATAAAAATGATTATGAAACACCGGTTGATTTTGGTGGGATTATAGAAAAAATATTGACCAGTGTTTCTCAAGCTTTCGATAGTTGCGGACCACTTTCAGAATTCCACGCTAACCGCAGACCACAAACATCAAGAAATAAATTATTTTTGCGAAAAGGCTCGTTATAAATACTAATGAATTTTTTTGTGCGCGGACCACCTACAACTGATTCGCGAACCACCAATAGTCCGCAGACCACAGTTTGGGAAACACTGGCCTAGAAATCTAGTATTTGGTTGGCTTCTTGCACTTATTAAATACTTAAAAAATCCTGAAATGTGTAAAAATTCCCACTTCACATCAATTTTTTTAGTTAATTTAGTTAAAATGTACTAAAGCAAGCCTGTATCTGCAAACATAAAATCTTTCCTTAATATATAATATATAACAAAATACTTCCTTCAAATTTTCAGTGCTATCCGACATTCTATCCAACTTTTCAAACTAGATGCAGATAGATTTTTGATTGACATACCAATACTTTGTCAGGTATATCAACTTTACGCTTATTTTTATGCTGTACTATTCTAATATTTCTGACATTTTTAATAATCCTGATTGATATTTGGCTTGTAAATAAAAACTATACTTGCTAATGATTACAATACTTAAATATAAGCTAGCAAAATTCAACAATACTTATAAACTGGTAATTATAACCAAACTTTTATCTGTCACTTCAAATTGTTAAGTTGGCAGTGGTAATAAAAGAGATAAGGTATTAAATACGTATTTCTGTAGATTTTTACTTCAGAAAAAAGTTGCCAAGTTTTAATAACGTCAGAAATTTGATAGTTTAGTGAAAAGTATAATGTAAAACAGCCTTTAGTATTGTTACCATGGTAACGAGAAATCAGTTAAATATTATACAATAGGCGTTTTTGCAAACCCTATCCGATACATATATGACGTCATTGATTTAATCTGATAGCTACGAACCTGTTCGCAAACTTTTTATTTAATCAGATACAAAACTATCTACGTTCGCAAACCTACAATATCTATCTGATAAACGCGATCGGATAGAAATATTTCAATCCTACAAAATAGTAGGATTAATTTCAGATTAAATAACCTAAAAAAATTTTCCGATTATAACTATTGGATACGCTCTTTTTTTCGATGATGGTTATGATGATACTGACGAAAATAATATGGTAATGCTAGTTTTAAACCGCAAAGATAAAAAGAAAAGAATTACAGTGGAAAACATGAAAATATTATTTATCGTTATTCGTTAAGATCTTACAAATCGTCAAGTTTAAATAAAGTCGTAAGTGCTGCCATCTAGACAATAGAACACTAATCTCTAAACAATCCTATCCGCAAAAGTCCGTAAAAGTTATTTGGATCAAGCGATTAATATTTGTTCGCAAACTGACTTTATCTGATAAACAGTAATCTGATAAATTCGATCCGATTGACTTTTGTGACGTCATTTATTTATCGGATAGGCGGTCGGATTGAGGTTTGCGAAAACGGCTAATATGATCGGGGAAAAAAGACGTCTAAGTGGTAAATTTCGTTTTTATTAAATCGAGATTTTTGGACTTGAATGTTATTTAGGAGATGGACCGAACAAAATTTTACCCAAAAAAACTGGGGCGAAAAAAAAAGTTTGCCGAAGGTGGATGAGTCCTTTTAGACAAAATTTTTGTCGCGGCTACTATTTTATTATGATTTTAAATGTATCTATTGTATTAGTCACATTTATGGATAAAACGAATACCATATACACTGAGCAAGCCTGTAGCTGCAAACGGTTAAATCGTCTGTACCTGCTATTTGTCCGCTAGGTAAGGGCACGGACGTGAATTCAATTCCTGCTTATGTGAAATAATTTTTGTGTCAAATTATTTATACAAATTACAGGTTCTGCTTCTGCCGTTTGCAACCGACTTTTAACTGTGGGTGCCTTTCTGTGTTCGCTAAAAAATGGACGAAATACTGACCATATTACTCCTAGATGTACATAGATTGAAAACATGGTCATGAAACCTGGAAACAGGAGGCATTGGCTCACTTCGAGCTGTCGCACCAATGATGATGAGTTAAAATGTAAAAACATAATTTATGAGAAAAATATACTTATTGCATTTTTTCGATGAATCTGTAAATATATAGTAAAATAATAAACAAAGAAACTATAATTATTTTTTATTTATTTGTTTTACCTAGACATAAAAATAAGAGATATTTTATTTTATGTGTGTACAAGAATTTGTATTTGTTATTGGTAGTGAAAGTGAAGACATTTGTGGTATAAAGTTAAAATTACTGTCCAATTACGTATTGTAATGATATTTTACGTCTAGTCAAGCTATTCTGTTTACTGAACAATAAGATTTTGTTACTCAGTTAACCTTGCATTAACAAAGACGTTTTCTTGTGGTTTTGGTAATATTTTAGTTAAATTATCTTTCATTTTTTTATGATGTATTTAACTGCTTCATGTGCTGACAATTATGCAGATTAGAAAGCAAATGTACAGTCTTTAACGTAATTGTTAGCAATAAATTTAATTAGGTCTAGTTGCTCCACGGTTACCTAAATTTCATGTGCGTGTTTTTGGTACTGTTCTTAAATTGTTATCAAAGGAAAGGTATTATTGCTAAAATACATTTTTAAGGATCTGAAATTCATGAACTATGTAAATATTCTGTTATTATTTTAAATTATTATCAAGGACCGAGAACGATAAAAAAATACCGTTCGTTTCCGTTATAAACGAAAAATAAATATATTGTTTTATTCTTTATGTTGCTGTTATATTTCTCTGAAACCAAAATAAAAAAACAGTGAAAACTGACTTAATATTTTAATTATTAGAAAATGTTCCGATGTGTAACTACGAGGCTTGCCTTTTATATCTTGGGATTTGAAATCAAAAACAATTATTTATCAACAAAAGTGGCTTTATTATTTTTCAAAATATTCTCCATGAAGATCAATACTCTTTTGCATGCGTTTGAACCAATTTTCGAAGCCGTTTTCCACTCCGATTAGGGCTTTTTCCACTGAGATTGTCAAATTATATGGGCTCCAACGTGAACAAATCTTTTTGGCGGCCAAATATTCATGCAATAGTGAATGTATGCTGGTCCTACTAATTCCCAAAGATACCTCAATCTCACGATAAGTCACAGGACAATCTTGCAGTATCAGTTCACGCACAGCATCAATGTTTTCCGGAACAACCGATTTTTGACGACCTTCACGAAATTCGTCCTTAAACGAACTACGGCCATGATTGAAGTCGGAAAACCATCGATAAACAGTAGTCTTTGATGGTGCTTCATCGCCAAAAGTCGAATTAAGTTCATCGATGCACTGTTGTTTGGTTAATCCACGTCGAACGTTGTAAAAAAATAATCGCTCGAAAATGTTCACGATTTAATTTCAATTTTAGCCGAGATGAATTTTTTCAAGTTACTGTAAACAACACACATAGTGCTCGTATTTCAAAACGTTCTGAGTACCTTTACCGTCAAAAATGTCAAACTTTACGAGTGAACACTAGTTTAGCACAATCCCGAAATATAAGAGGCAACCCTCGTAGTAGAATAACCGGGAATAGTTATGATACTTTTAACATTTCAATTTGCTCCACTTAGAGCCAGTTTCTCAAAGCTTCGTAAACTCTAATCAAATTTTCGACTACCGTTTCAATTTAACAATTCCATAAGTAACCATATCAACCGTTTTTTAACTATTTGGTTATGGTTAAATAAGATTTCAGAAACTGGCCCTTAAAAGCTTGGAGTTTTTGGTTTGATGTGGAATGGAATTGAACTTCTAATAACCAGAAATATATTTAATTACAAATTTCCAAAATATCACCGCAGCTGTGACAAATGGCCCCTACCATGGGGTTTGTTGTCACACACTTTGAGGTAACTTACATATATTTCAAACGGGGAAACGTGTAACACATAAAACATAGAACATTTTCAAAATGTAAGGTTTAATGATAAAAAATCAGCGCATTCTTAAATAAATAATAATAAACAAATAATTTAATATTTTTTGAACAGGGTTTTCTTAAGGTTTTTCTCTTGCCTTACCTTTTTAACTTCTTCTATTTGGTTTTTTGTCTGGGGTGACGGTCAAAATAGCAGTTTGCCTTTTACGACTGTTTTTCCTGTTTTTTGTTGTCACAAGTGACATATAACCCAGACTGATTTGTGACAAATAGCCCCATCGCGCTATATTGGAATAAGAATGGCATAACTATTATTATTAATAAAATCATAACCTCTTCTTTCAATCTTATTTAAAGTACTGAAAGAGGTATTCTAGTGTTTGGAGTGGGCTATATCTTATCTTTTCGGCCTCATATTTGGTTTCTACACATTTCAGATAACAGGAAAAGAATAAAATACTCGATAGTTTCAAAGAATAAAACAAGTTTATTTGATACATATTTCGGCTTATGAGGCCATCTTCAGAAATACAAAGGGTTTACAGAAATACATTCAGTTAAATAGAAAAATTACACAACTATGAGAGAGGAGAGGTTATTGAAACAAATGTGGCTATAATTAGGAAAACCCTACCTACAAGGTAAAATTATATGAGAGAGAGGATTAAAAGGGATTAAGAAGAGGTGACCATCTAAACTCAACTTGTTCATTCATGAGATTTCTAGACTAAATCATTTTCTTAATTTCAAATACCTCTAATAAATCCAATTTTAATCCTTTCGGCTGTCCATGTAAAATTTCAATGTTATTTCAAATTCCACTATTATCCAACTTATCCTTGCGATCAATTTTATTATTGACTAAAATATTTTTAAGAGTGAACTGATAATGAAATGCGGCTGTAATTTCATGATTTTTTAAAAGGTTAGATATTTTAATGCTGCTAGGACCAAACCAGTGGCGAAGGGAGGCCTTCGCTAGACTTGCCCTCCCATAAAAAATAATAACAATAATAAATAATAATAATAATAAATAAAAACAATAAAAAAAAATCAAATTATGTCTCATACAAATTTTTGTCCAAGGCTTGGTTTACTAGTTATGAATTTTCAAAAATTTTAAAGTTAAATAACTTCGGTTTCCGGTTTCGGATCTTTACAAAAAACAATAGAGTTCTTCCCAGTTATTAGAAGAATTTTTTAGAACCAGAACGAACTCTCTAAGTTAAACCGTTCTTGAGACAATATCCGCAAAAAAATCAATTTTTGCCTGTCTGTCTATATGACTGTCTTTTTGAGATGCACGCAATAACGGCAGAAATTAATTTTTGAAAATTTTATATTGGGAGTATTGCTATTTTGTAACATTTTATTGGCAATTGACATTTGACATCTTATAAGCCAAGTTTGAAGTAAATACTTTAAGTATAAGTAAATTTTACTTATACTTAATTTTAAATTTAAAAATATTTGTAGTTAAAATTATTATTTCTTAAACTGTATGGTTAATATTTTAATTGCCGAATTTTCATAATTACGACCTCCTAGTACATGAGTACCTTTACATTATGGACTTGACTTTACTTCATTCTCATCTTTTAAAATCGCTAAAAATAAATTTAATTGGTTTGTAACCAAGTTTTTTGTTGCAATTTAATTGATGCCTGAAAGTATAGTTATTAGTTTGTGTCTTTGGCCTTCGAAAATAATTTGAGGAAACTTTTAATATTCTTAACCTGTAATCTGGGTTCCTTTTCATTGCCAATATCACTGATATTTAGCACAAAACAAAATAATTATTAAATTAAGTAAATATTTTGAAATTATATTCGGTAAAATATAAAATTGCTTTATTTTTACCGACCGCCAACATATATAAGGGAGGTATTGTGATCATACCAATTTTGACGTTTCGAGATTTCGATGGATCTCCACGAATTGATGTCCCTACATAACGTTTTGACTATTTTTAGCGTGATGTCTGTCGGTCTATCTGTCCGTCCGTCTGTCTGTCTGTCTGTCCGTCTGTCCGTCTGTCTGTTCGTCTGTCCGTCTGTCCGTCTGTCTGTGTACACGTGCAGAGCAAATTCGGCTGAAAGAATTTTTATGAAACTTCATATTTAAGTTTCTGCCATCAATGGCACGAGTTGATCAACTTTTGGTAAAAATCGGTTGACTAAAAATGGGAGTTTACTCGTGTCTATTTTAAGATTTTTGCGAATATTTCACAGCTGAAAAATATCTCGAAAAAATTTATTTAACAAAAGTTGCTATAAAAGCAATAACTAATAACTTTTATTCCAGACGTTTTTTGATAAAACGAAAAATTTCGAATAATTTCTGTAAAATTTTTTCAAGTCTCAATTTTTTCATATTTATATGTAACGTTTCCATGGTCATGATAAATAATATCTCTGTTGGAAAATATTAGGTCAAGTTATTTCTACTCTGCTGCTAGAATGTAATTTATATAAGTACTTTATGATGGCGGTCGGTCCTGTGGTGGCCACAGCTGATTTTTAGACTTATTATTCCAACAATAGGCAGGTTGCGTGACACGGTTCAATAACTTGCCGATCCACAATTACTCGTTTAATGATCGATTTCGAGAAACGCGTTATTTCACATTACATTAAATCCTCAAATACCAATGGTGTGGTCAGGACATGTAATTGGACCTTATTTACCCGAAGACGTTGCGGATATCGCTGTAATTGTGAACGACGACCGCTACCTTGACATGATAAAGTAGTTTCTGTTAAATCTATTAGATGAACTGAGTTAGTAATACATGTCTTTTCATCAAGATAGCGCTACTTATCACATAGCAACGATCGGAATTTTGAAAAGAATTTTTATCGACCAGTCTTCAATAGAATTGAATAGCCGTTGAATTTATTGAGATCCTACTTACAAGGTCCAAGCCAATATGTTGAATGTTCAAATAATCTCAATCTATCCCATGGCGTTCCTCAGTGTTCTTGGCCCCCTTCTCTTCATCATATACTTCAATGATATTCCTTCTTACATAGGTCAAAATGAATGTTTACTTTTTGTAGATGACACAACTCTTATTAATGGAAACAAAGATGTGGATATACTAACTGAATCTGCCGAAGCTTTTCTAGCTAAAGCTTGTGATTCGTTTAATTCCAATTTACTCACTATTAATGTGGCTAAACTCTGTCACCCAGTAAATTACTTTATTGTTAGGCAAAAACTAGGGAAAGAAACAATAGTAAAGGTATGTTATTAATAATTTTTTTAATCAGCGAGTCATTTATTTGCTTTTATAAGTTTCCTATGTGCGCCTCTGGTATGCATCAACCTATAAAATTAATCTAATTATCGAGAAATTTGAAAGCTTGTTAGGTTCAGAACTAGTTGTTGGTCGTCCCTTGTAAAATGTAACGATATCAAATATATCATGTGATGATATATGTGTGACAGATTCTGGAGGACACGTTAGGACACGTTGTAATAAATGCTTGTGCTTGGATCTGTGTGTTTTAATAGATAATATTATAAAAGCTAAGAAGCGTTTACATCAGAAGTGGGATCTCCCTACACCTACAACTAATTTTGACCAGTTTTTGTTGTTTCAGACATAAAATATTACAACAAAAAAAAAATAATAATAATGAAAAATGAAATGACAGAAATATTGTTTGTTGCCAAAAGGAAAAAAGTTTTGTGATATTGAAATGTCAAGATTGGCTCAAAAGAGTTTCTAAAATAGAAGTCACAAGTAAAATATTAAAATTAAATTGTCAAAAGAAAATAAACCAACCAACGTTGAGCACCTATATCATGGTACGCCACAATGATACATAGAAATTGAAAAAAAAAAAAAAAATTGAATGAATTTGGATAAAGTAAGTTTAGGCTAATAATGAGGGTTAGGATGGTGCAAAAAAAATATTTTATAAAATTGCGAAGGTAAAATAAAGAAATAAACTGAAGGTGGTATACAACTTATAAACCAGATAAAAAGAGAATTATGAGATATAGGGTAGGGTGACCATTTTCTTAAGAAGGCAATGCAGGACGGAGCAAAACAAAGGTCCTCATCTCGCAAATCCAAGTGAAGAGAAAAAAAAAAGGTCCTCACCTCCCAAATCCAAGTGAAGAGCAAAAAAAAGGTCTTCACCTCCCAAATCCAAGTGAAGAGCAAAAAAAAAGGTCCTCACCTCCCAAAATGTTAAAATGCGGGACTTTTGCGGGACGCATCTTAATGGGGGTATAGTATTTTTTAAATTTCTTGCTAGTTTAGAAATTCGGAGAATAAAAAAATATATCGTGTGAAGAATGAACGAGCATTTGTCTGTTGACAGATAAGTTGTACAAAGTTAACTGATTAAATTGAGGATGACTAGGATGGTAAAAGACATTTTATTGCTTTGGCTAAAATGATAAGGCACTGAGTATGAAGCAGCGACAGTCAATGAGCTTGTTGGGTACTGTAGACTACCTGTAATGAAATAAACTAATAGATAGTTGAGTTGAAAATTGATAGCTTGTTGAGTACCGCAAGACACTGTACAATGCTGATGATATGGCACATATTATCCATAATAAGTTGTTTGACTCTGGATAGTCAGGCACCTAAAGGAGTTCAGGGAAATTCTGGATGGTACACAACACCTCAAGGAGTTGTGTTTGTTTTTTTTTTTTGCTCTGGATGGTTAGGGACCTCACTGAGTTCAGGGGAACTCTAGATAGTCAGAGACCTCAAAGAATTGTGTTTGTTTTGTTTGGCTCTGGATAGTCAGGGACCTCAAAGAGCTCAGGGGAACTCTGGATAGTCAGGGACCTCAAGGAGTTGTGTTTGTGTTGTTTGACTCTGAATGGTCCGGAACCTCAAGGAGTTGGTGGAACTCTGGATGAGTCGGGCGAAATTAACATTATGTTTTCATTTCATTCGTTTTATTTTGCAGTTATTACATTTTGAAGATGGCACGAGGAGCAGGACGGCCGTGTTAGGACCAGGACTAGTTGTTGGTCGTCACTTGTAAAATGTAACGATAAAAACTATAACGTGATGATATATGTGTGACAAATTGTAAAAATACGTTGTAATAAATGCCCGTTTGTGCTTGGATCTGTGTGTTTTAATTGATATTATTATAAACGCTAAGAAGAGTTACAAGCCTATCAATCATTTGTATTTATAAATATATAATAAAAATTATTTTAAATCCAAGTTTATTTTTGAACCCAAATTTTATGATCGAATCCGATAGCTTGCTTTTATCTGATTGTCTCTGATATTCTGTCGCTAATATCTTCCGTGGTTGTCTACGACAGAATTATTTTTTACTCTATTTTTAATATTGTAACTAAGTGAATACTAATGATACTCATTTTTTATTTCAAACTTTAGTTCCTGTATTACAAAATAATGCAATAATTCAACAATAAAATCCTGCCTAGTTTCCTAGTTCACAGTAGAAGGTATAAAGTCTTATGCATGTATATTAGCAAAACGCATCAGAGTAAATAACAACAATTATTTTATGCAACAGAATTGCTGGGAAACATTATAAAACGTAATTTTAGGGTAGACTTTAACCAGTGCTCTGAAAGAAAATTTCAATTCATACTTAGAAAATGTACTTATGTAAACTTCCTAATGACAATTAGAAATGTTGACATAAATTTGTTGGATAATGGACAAAGACATGCATCCAAACAAAACGTTAGCAAAAATATGCATTTATTTTCAATATGCATAGGGATCAAATATAATTATTAATAACTAGCTGGAGTACCCGTACTTCCTACTGCCTTTAGTGCTTTGCGCCAAAAATTTTAACTAACTAAACAACGGTTTTTGTAATGTACGAGGGCTATTTTTTCTTAGAGTTATAAATAAGGGCAATACGACAAGATTTAATATACAGAAATGTTACTCATACATCTAAATTATTTCTCAACGTAGTCGCCACTAACATTAAGGCATTTGTTGTAAGAGAGAATCAGTTTTTATATAATCTCCTCCAGGGGCGGCTCGTGTATAGGCACTGCGGAACTGCAGCACCCCCTATTTTTGTCGATATATAAATATATTTATTAATTTATTCTTATTGCTTGTAATACTCAATTTTATCATCAACAATTGTTTATACTCTTTATTTTGTATAAAAAAATAAAAATAAAAATACATCTTGCAAGCAGCACGCGAAGCGCACCTGCAAGTTTCAGCACTAAGAAGAGCGAAGAACGCTTGCTGAACTGTGTTTTTCACAGTATTATATCATATAGCAATATGACGTATATTGATGCGTGCCCAAACATTTACACTCGCAGTGACATACGTAATGCGGTACTGTGCATCAAGCAGTTCCTTTGCTAAGTTTGTGGTGTAGTAATGAATCACAGACATCAAAGAAAATGTTATTGACCTTTTCGCTAGAAATAAGACGATAAGAATGGATTTTATTTTTAAGTAATTTTGGAATATAACAAAATGTAAATTTTTGGATAATAAACATTATTTATTCATGTTTATTTTTTTTTTTTTTAATTTTGATGATAACTTTGAAATTTTATCAAACACGCATTTATGATGTGTTTGTAAATTTCGAAAGTTGCAGCACCACCGCATTTCAAATCACGAGTCTCCCAAAAACCGAGGAGGGCCTCCTCTTACTATGTTGTCGGCTGGGTTCTCAACCAATCTTGCACACCGGTTTTCAGTTTCTCATTAGTGCTGAACCGCTTCTTTCTCAACAACACTTTTATCCTAGTGAACAAATAGAAGTTGCTTGGTGCAAAATCCGGGATGTAGGGCGGGTGGCCTAATATCTCCTATCCGAAAGTTGAGCAGTTCATTTAATTGTACTGCGGTATAAGGACGTGAAGGACAAATGTCTGATGACAACATGCCTCTTCTTTTATTCTGTATTGATTTCCGTAGAAATGTCAGGGTTTCACAGTAGGTCGCCGCAGTAATTGTGGTCCCAGGCTCCAAAATTCATTTACAGTTCCAAAGTATAGAAGACATAAAATTTCTGTTGGACAAAGTTTGTTTTAATTTCTTTGGTTTTTGGGGCGAGTTCGTATGCCTCAATTGTTTCGATTGCTCTTTTGTTTCGTGTTCATTACTTAACATTTTTACACTACACTATCACTCATAATGTTTTTTCCATACACAACACACAATTCTCGAAGAATTTCTGCTGCATTGTTACCTTTTGCTTGTAGAAAACAGATCACAGACCGAATCTCGCATTTGGTGGGCACGTAATGGCTGAACCGATTGGGAGGTACTGACAGATAGATTGCTAAATACTACTGCGCAAGCGCCGCTTAACAATGGCAACTGAGTTTCCGTTGGCAACCTAAGGAAAATTGAAAAAAAAAAATAGCCCTCATATATTTTTGCTGTAACGTAAATGATAAGTTTTTTCGAGTAGAACATAAAATTATCGTTTCTTTATTCTAAACCACTCTTTTGTATATATTTTTGATGTTAAGTAAATAATAAGTGAAATACCTACTTCGTTCATCCATTTCCCATAGCTTCCCCATAGCTTCCTAAATATATATTTTATTAAAAACTGCATTGGACATAGAGAAATAGTATCTTTTCTCATATTAATTTTTGCAGTTAAGTAAATGATGAATGTGATATTTCAACCTTAAGTGATACTCCTCTTGCCCCCTAAATAATCATCTTATTAAAGACGGCGTTGAAGTGAAAAAAAAAAATCCTTGAAGTGATATTAAGTAAATAATAAGTGGGATATTTCAAGATTTTAGTTTTAGGGTGTGCCCCCTTTACTCCCCAAATATTTATTCAATCGAAAAGTATATACAATAAAATAGACTTTTTATCTTATTATAAAGAATTTTTCTTCTACATAAATTTGCTAATAATTTGCTAATTTGCAATAAATTTCCTAAGATAAACTTTCTTATATATAAATCAATAATAAGGGAGATATGAGTAGATTTTAGTTTTAGGATGTCCCCTCGTAACTCTTATGCATTATCAAATATTCACCTATGCATTGAACAAAAAAAAAATGTTTTCTTATTTAAAACAATTGTTATTGTATATATTTTTCATGTAATAAGGGGGATATTTTAAGTTTTTGAATAAACAGTTTAATCCCAAAACATCCCCCTAGAACAAACATTTTGAAATGACTTTTAGCGTTTATTCCAATCCTGGTTCTTCTTTATCATCATACCAAATTACGTAAAAATAGGTCCAACCGTTTTTGCGCGAATTTCGGACAAGCAGACAGGCACACAGACAGACAGACAGACAGACGGACAGACAGACAGACAGACAGACAGACAGACAGGCAGACAGATAGACAGTCAGACAGGCAAACAGACAAACAGGTAGACAGATAGACAGATAGACAAAAATTGTATTTTTGTGGATATTGTGTTATATTTATCTGAAACGCGTAGAAACCAAAACTTTTACTTTTATTAAAACATTTATTTAACATTTATTTAATATATTTTACGGTTTACGAAAAATGTTTTCTATATAATGACTTGAAAGTAAAGTATTTTTATTTACAAATGTTCAAAGAGTATTTTATTGTTGTTTAAATACCTTCGCATCCTTACTCTTAAGATATCTGTAGCTGGAAGCATAATAAAAATACTAATAATAAAAACTATTTCACTTTCAAGTCGTACCTACTTAAAACTACGTGAAAGTGAAATATTTGTATTTTTGAATTTTCCATGTTAAACGCCTATAACGCACATTTCGTGTTACAACCTGTATGTAACAGTAATTTAATTATTATAATAAAATGATTAATTAATTGATGAATAACTGATTAAAAAATATTATGACATTGACTGATTAAATAATCAATTCACTTTTATAGAGCAGTTAATTATTATTGCACTTGTTTTCATTGATAAATGCAAAAATTGATGAAAATAGAAATACAAATAATAGGTTTCTGCAAGGTTGTATGGAAAATAATTTCCTTTAATATTTAAAATGGTCTCTATCAGATTTTAAATCATAAATTGAACACTCAATAGTTCCGCTTCGAATCCCACTTAAGAAGTTGATGTAATTTGTAAATATAAATACAACAACATAACCGTCATAAGTAGGACTACTAATAAAAAGTTAATTTGGTGAATTTATACTCATATTAGAGTTTCGTAGATATTTAGAACAGTGTTTGCAACAAATATTTTATTTGTATTAACAGGTTCTATGTCACTCGGGAACATTCAATTTAAGTCGAAGTTGCTGCTATTCCCGATCGAAACCTTTCAGCTTTACTTGGTTTTATTCGCTGGCGCTGTATTTGAACGGTGATTGTGTGGAACAGCCAATTTTAGAAATGTTTGGCTTAAGCAAGTAATTTGTAAGCAGATAAATACATTTTATTATGTTTGCCAAACGGAGTGAACCTATAAAATATTTTTTTTGATACATACCTAATAAGTGAAAATATTAATAATAATATTTAGACATTCATGATTGTCGAATATTAAACGAAGTTCTCCCCTTTTTCCTTCTAACTTACACGGTCCTTTGCTATCCTTAACTATTGTTTACCGGTTACCTCCTTTATATCGTCAGACCATTTTTAGGTGGTGGGTTTACGCTTTTTTTCCCATAGCTGGGACGCCAGTGAACGATATTTATTGCCCAACTAAATCTGGATGTCTGGACTATATGCTGCGACTACCATTTGTTCCGCTCTCGACAAAATTCCCTTAACGGAAAAAAATTCACAAAAAGTTAACGATATCAAAATTCACTTAGACATTTGATAATAAAAGCTTTTTTTTAGAATGCATATTTTATTGAATAAATAGTAAAAAATCAGCTGTGGCCACCACAGGACCGACCGCCATCGTAAAGTACTTATATAAAATACATTCTAGCAGCAGAGTAGAAATAACTTGGCCTAATATTTTTTAACAGAGATATTATTTATCATGACCATGGAAACGTTACATATAAGTATGAAAAAAATTCTGGTTCATTTATGGTTGTGCGGGAGCGTCGACTCCTTGAGCTCCCGCTCCACTACACCACTGGTTATTCCTAGCATTTTGCGCTCTATGGTCCCTTGGCATACTGCTAGTTTATTTAGGATTTTTGGCGTGAAAGAAATTGTTTCTAACCCGTAAGTCAGGACGGACAGCACATAAGAGTCAAACTTTAGCCTTAGGTTCGTAGGGAAATATTTTATTGTGGAGGAAATAGGAGAATTTAAAGAAAGCTACCAAACCTAAGCTAATTCTCCTGTTTATTTTCGCATTCTGGTTTTCTTGCCTAAACTATGACATTGCATTTTCAATTCACTATTATATCCTGGAGTTGTGGATTTAATGACATTATTTTTGTTGCTTTTATTTATGAGTATAGTCAGATTGCTGATAGGTGACTGTTCGTTGCTACAAGTATCAGTGGCGTGCCGTGACTTTTTACAATGGGCAGCAGATTTTTTTTTCCTTATTTTAATTGTTTTTTTTTTATTTTGTTATTTTTACAACTATTTAAAAACTAAATCTATACGCCTGTTTTTCTTACAAAAATTGTCCAGGACTTTATCATAAAAATCTGCCCTTGTTCGCAATAACTGTAAGAGTTCTTTTTCTATTGAAAATAATGATAGATACGATAACCTGTCTTGACCTGTTGAATTTCTGGCATACGTCTTCACTTGTTTTAAAGTAGAAAACGTTCTTTCTACTGAAGATGTGCTGTAAGGTATAGAAATAATTAGGGCACATAATTTAGAAACTTGCGATAATGCATCCTCCAACCCGTTAATTATTATATTTGTGAAAATTTCAAATATTTCTTTATTCTGAAAATTTTCTGAACTATACAAAACTGTTAGCTCGTTGGTCAGCCGGATAAAATCGAAATCCTCTCCGTAGTTCTTTTTTAAAGATGTAATTAATTGTTCAGGATTTTTTTTTTATATGTAGAGAATATTTTACTATTTAATAATTCCAGGAAGTACAACGAACTGAGCTTTGCGAATCGTACAGTGATTTGAAAAACAATAGTGTCTACAATTTCGTTGAATATTCTTTTGTAATAAATTTTTGGATCTTCCCTTAAATCTCGTTTACTTTTTGGCATTCCAGATTCCGCCACTTCGTCAAAGATAGTCTGAAATTCTTCCCTGAATTTGTTTATATTTTCTTTTGTTTCGTTAATTTGATTAATGCAGTTATTGTAAGTTCTGAGTAAGAATCTAACATAAAAATCATTCAAAAAATTTAAAAACCCTCCAGCTGAAATTATAGTTTCTTTATCCCAATTATGCGGATTATCTTGTATTAATGAAAAAAACTGAATGAGTTCTGAATGATTGGTAAATATTGTGTTAACAAGACGGGAATTATAAACCCATCGAGTAGGAGCTACTTTAGGAAATTTTACTTTAATTATATTTTCTAGAGCGTGGGTTCTCTTAGTCGATTGCTTTAGGGAACAATTCCCTAACTTTAGCCTGAGTCCCATTAATCTCTCCAGACATAACTGCTGCACCATCGTAGGCTTGCGCAATTAACTTATTTTCGCATTTCAAATCATTGATGGTCCGAACAACATGCTCTGATAAAGCTTGTGCTGATCTATTAGCGCTTACGTCAGTAAATCCCAAAAATCTTTCGGTAATATCTCCTGACTTTGTAATGAAACGGACAACAGTTGATAACTGTGAATGATTGGATACATCTGAAGTTTCATCAAATAAAATAGCCAAAAAGAGGCAATCCTCAACTTCTTTTTGTATCGAATCCATTATTACAGTTGCAACTGATTCAATTAAATCATTTTGTATGTGATTTGAAAATCCAGAAAAAAACAGAAGATTCTTGTAAATGTGTAGCCAACTTTTCGTCATATATAGACAATAAATTCAGTAGTTCTACATAATTGCCTCTATTAAGACTTTCTGTTCCTTCATCGTGACTTCGAAAACTTAATTCTTGATTTCCAAGGAAACAGACGATATCAATAAATCGTTTTAGAACTTCTCGATTATTGGACACTTTCTTATTATGCTCTATTATGTCCTCACGCTGTTTAGCATCTAAAGCTACGTCTACTCTTACAGAACTTCCAAACATTTTAAAAGCAATGGTAGAAAAAATATGACTTTGGCTTTTTTCATGTTTGGTGGCGGCATTAAAAAAATTGTTTAAATTGCTATATCCCGCAACACGCCATATACCTTGATCAGTGCCAAATAACAAACAAGGCCAGCAAAACATTTTATTAATTTTTTCACAACCGCATAGCCATATATTTTTGTCATAATAAGACTTTTGAAAATGTCTTGTGGTAGTTTTATTTTTAACTTTAATTTCATTTTTTAATTGCGACATATGTGGTGTTGGTCGCGGATATTTTTTTATTTCGGCCTTTTCTTCTAAAGAAAAACGAGAAAAAGGCTTCTGGAGTAAGAGTTCAATGATACAACCCTTCCCACTGCAGGACAAATTGGAAAAATCCGGTGACAATATTTCAGTGTCACTCATTTTGATTTAAAGGCACAGAAAAAAATAAAATAAAAGTAAAAACAAAAGTTTTTAAAAACCAGTGAAACTGGATTAGCAACTAGAACAGTCCTAACAACAATATAAACTAAATAAATATACTCTAACTCAACAAGAAATCAATAAATACAAAATACAATAAGCTTATTGCTTTCTAACGTATGCGATACTCCTTAATTAAAGCTAGAACACTACTCGAATGAGTGCGACTAGGCGTCAGAAGCAGATATATTTCTGCTTGCTTTGTACGTTAAACTGCGTGCTACAGATAGTTCGTCACAGACGTGACGTCATACAACTAACCAATCATACTCCTTATATCGTGCTCTTAGGTAAACAGAAAAATTTCTGCTTGCTTGTAAGACTTGTAGCCTAGTTAAATGTTCTGAAGCGATGTGAATAAAATATATTTGTACTAGCTATAATATAATAAACTAAATAATGTCATAATAATAACTACATGTACTTATTAAAATTGTTGTAATACAGAGTTTTAATGTTATATATTTTAATGATATTTACTTTTATCACATTTAAATGATTGGGCAGCAGAGCTTACCCTGCTGCCCTGGACCGCACGCCACTGACAAGTATCGATATACAATACTATATGCTTTCTCTGTCTATATCATTATAATTATTTGCATACCAATAGTAACGTACAGTGACGCAAGTTGACAACCAACCTTCCAAATTATTTTAATAAAAAACAAAGCATTAGAAAGAAGCAGAATTATTCGTAGATATCTTTGCTAATTGGAGCACGAAAATAAATTCACAGCAGTACTCAAACAAACAGGATTATTAATTTTAAGGTAATAATTATAAATAAGGAAAAACTTATACGTAAATTTTGGATTATAATATGTTGTTTATTTAAATTAAATTTTCATGTCTCCCCTAAGTACAAAGTAATAAAATATTAAGTGAAAATATATTTATTCATATAATATATTGCTACAAGTTGTATTTAAATGTTTATTTTTATTTTAAAACAATTAGTCACTGTAATGCATGATATCGTCGTCATCTGAACTATCGCTGTCATTTCTTGTATTTATTATTATTGGATTAATATCATCAACAATCCTTTCCCTTTCCCACCATTCATTTATTAAATTTTCGATTTTTTTAACAGATTTTGCCCAAGTTTCACAACTAATTTAATCACAGGCTACTACACTGCAACATTTTCAAAATTTCGTTATCACTATATCCGTTTTAACCAATTTGTCTATCATAATAATGTTTTGTTATACCCCAAATTAGTTCAATGGGGTTAAACTGGCAGTGATAAGGAGGTAATCTTAGTACTTCATGACCATACGTTTGTGCCAATGTATCAATAAAATAAACTGGTTCAGATTTTAATTTCCTTCGTTTTCTCGTGATTTTGTTAGTGAGAAGTTCAGATTTATTACATTTTATAATTCTACGAATTGTTGATTCCGAAATCTTTAAGGCAGCTGCTACTCTTTGACGGATACAAGATAGAGAAATAAGTGGCCCATTGTTCTCTATGTCGGAATTAAAATATTCCAGCAGATTTAAAATTAAAGTTTGTGAATTTAATAATTGGTCGCAAGATCTATTAATTAATATTATTAACTGACACTGACAGCTAAGACAAATAACAAAAAACATTTTTAAAATCGCTGAAAAATGGTAACTAGATTATTATATGATTGCAATTCTTGATACATACATGTAACAGTCACCTATCAGCAATCCGACTATAGTCCTGTTTTTATATTCAGGTCTAATAGCCTAGCTGCAATTTCTTCTTCACTAGTTGCTATTAATGATATCAATCTTCCGCAAAGCGTAAATGCGTTAACCTCTTGTAATTGATATTGATACCCTTGGGTAAAGGCCATGGGTAAAAAGGTTTGGTGATAATGTATCACCTTGGCGAACTCTGCGGTATATTTGTATAGGTCTTGTTATACTACTATTAATTTTGATTGCGGAAATAGATTGCTCTCTCATAAATTGTTTTTATAAGGATAGAAAGCGGGTATCAATTCGGTAAAAAAATATAAATAAGTACAATACATGTTTTACTCGTATATTTCAAGCTAGACGACTTGAAATAAAAATTTTATTTACAAAAATCTATATTATTAAAATTGGAGGCTATATCTTTTTTTTTTTTTTTATTTTTCTGTCTCGTATCAAGTTTTTACACCTTTCAGATATTTGTAAGACGGTATCCGCAAAAAAAAAACAATTTTTGTCTGTCTGTCCGAGATTCCCGCGGCAGGACATATTTTAACGAAATTTGGTAGAATGATAGAGTTATACTAGTATTCAGACATAGGCTATATGGGCTATTTTCATTCTAAGGGGGTGTTTCTGAGTTAAAACTATTTACTAAAAAACTTAAAATATCTCCCTTAATATTGACCTAACAAAAAATATGTAAAACAAAAATTGTTTATAATAAGAAAATTATTTATATTTATACTATGTATTTTTTCAATTAGACGAATATTTGGGAAGTGACGGGGGACCCCTCCAAAACCTAATCTTTTCCAATATATCCCTTAGTGCTGATCTAACAGCAAAAACGTATATGACACAAATTGTTTATAACAAGAAAACAAATCTCTTTGTTCTATGCGATTTTTCAGCTGGATGAGTATTTGGGGAGTTACGGGGGGGGGGGCACCCAAAAACTAAAATCTTTCTCGTAACATTTCACTTGTTGTTCACTTTACATCTTTACAAGATTTTTTTTTTTTTTTGTAGCACGAAGAAACATATTTTTGTTATTTTATGGTCATAAGATTGAACACTTGAAATATCTCAATTATTGTTTGCTTAACAGCAAAGTATATATAAAAAAAATTGATATGAAGTTTGACTTTTCATACATTTCAGGGTTTTGTAGGTATTAAATAAGGGGAATATTTGTTCTAGAATCACATCAAAATCATTTGATGTGATAAATTAAGAATTTTTGATAATTATTTTTATCCGTTATTGGAGTATTAAAAGCATCCATTTAATCATTTTAAACGAAATTTAAATAATTTGCAAAAAAATCCTAGCTTTTTTTTTCAATTATGAAATTTTTTTCTCACTATTAATAATGTCTTATTTGATTTTATAAGTATTTCACTACTATAAATGATGTGTTCCTCTTTGACAGCCTAAAAACAAAAGGTTGAATCAAAACGTATAATATTAAAATAAAATAACTGAACACTTCACACTACAGTCTACACTGTTAGACCGGGAGCTCATGACATTTTGGGTCTCCGATTTCATACAGCATGCCTTTTGGAGGAGAGAATATTTACCCTGTGACAACAAAAAAGGGATGGTACTAAACCCCTGCACGCTTTCCGGTCATAGGGAAAATTGCATTTCCACTTGCACAAAACTTTGTGTTTTTCTCTGATTTAATATTGCTTGCCCTTTTGTCAAAAGAAAGTTATAACAAATTTAAAGTCTTTTAATTATAGGCATGCTGTATGAAAACGCGGAAAATCATATTTTTTTATTACAAGATCACATGACCGTTTGAGCCCTTTGGGACCCTCCGAATCGCATGCATATATTTAAAAGACTTTAAATTTGTTATAACTTTCTTTTGACAAAAGGGCAAGTAATATTAAATCAGAGAAAAGCACAAAAATTTTGTGTTTAAGTGGAAATGCAATTTTCCCTATGACCGGAAAGCGTGCAGGGGTTTAGTACCTTCCCTTTTTTGTTGTCACAGGGTAAATCTCCTCCAAAAGGCATGCTGTATGAAATCGGAGACCAAAAACTGTCATGAGCTCCCGGTCTATGTAGAGTATACAGTGTAGAGTGTAGTGTAGTGTTCAAAACTCGGTCCTCAGCTGTTAATTATATTTTTAATTTTAACAAAAGACACACACTATCTTAGCTATAAATACAAAAAAATCCATAACAATATTAGCCATGAATTAGCCATGAATTAAAAATAATAATAAATTTTGTCAAAACCACAAAAACTGTAATATTTTTCAAAAATGCAATCGGATTAAAAATTCCTCTCGTACATTTCTGGCTCAGATAAATGTACATTACCTATAATTTTATCAGATTTTTAGTTTAACCTCTTTGGGTAAAAGGGGGCGAGACTTTTGTAAGAACATTTTTGGCAAAATTTTGGTTTTAAAAAAATATGTTTTTTTTAACGACGACACAAAAAATCGACATTTTTCGAAAAACTTACCTGATCAAAAATTCCGGTTGAACTATTCCGGTTCTCATAAATGTTCATTATGGAGATTTATTTCCGAATTTTAGATCGACTCTTCGGAGTGATAGTGTGGGGTACAAAAGTTTTTTGACATATTTTTGGCAATAATCCCATTAAAAAAAAAATGATTTTTCAAAAATGAAAATTTACTTGTTGATTTACCTATTAAGTGGTTTCATTTGGTATGCCACTCAACATTTGAAAAACAAATATTTATTTTTTTATTAAATACGTAATTTTTTATATTTATTTCGGGATGTGTTTTTTTGAACTCTCAATATTTTTCCTATATGTGGCTCAAAAAACTGTACAAGCATACCAAATTTCAACTTTCTATGTTAAACCGATTGGTTACAATTTCGATCGTACCGACAGACAGACAGACAGACATATGAGTGACGTTTTAAGGGCTTCTTGGTGCTAGGAATGAGCACCAAAATACCCTAAAAAAGTGGTTTAGATTATTTTCTGTTAAATGTAGTTTTTAATAAGATGAATATTTGGGGCCTATGGGGAGCGTTTTTTATACACTTAAAATATTCCACGTATTATTTACTAAATGTCTTTCTTTAAAAAAAAAATATATGTAAGAAAATTGGTTTAGAATGAAGAAACGATTCTTTTCTATTGAATGTATTTTTTAATAAGATTAATATTTTGCGGGTCATGGAGAGCGATACCTATAAACTTGAATCTCAGTTATCATAAGCACTTATCACGAAAAATGTATTTAATTAAAATCGTAGGAGCTAGCTAACAAATAAAATTGTCGAAATAATAATGTGATCAAAAATTTTTACTATTATTTTTCATTTTAATATTCATTGTTCTTAATATCCGAGAATTTTTGACTGATCCATCTGGGTTACAAGTAATGAGCTCATTACGTAACAAGTTGAGCTCATTACATAACAGGTTCAAGTAGCAATCGAACTGGACTGCAGACTGCCCGTTGCTAGGCAAAGTAATAAATAGATGTAATAAAACAAACAAAGTAATAAAAAGCAAATGTCATATTATTGTTAGTTCGTAAAGGAAACCGGATTACAATTAAAAAATACAGTTAAAGTTGTCGAATTTTGCAAATATATTTTTAATAGAGTTGGTCCAGGTCAGTCAGTTAATCAAATGACGCAAGTATTGATATTTTAACTGAATTTTCATTCCGTATGACACGTACATGACTGTTGCTAGGCAATTTAATAAATAGGTTGAAAGCAACTGCCAACTTATTTTTAGTTTTTAAAGGAAACTTAATACAAATTAAATAAGTAATAAAGTTATAGTCGTGGAAAAAGCATAGTATGAAACTTCCATGGAATAATCCTTTCTCACTCGTATGAATTGCGCCACTCGACTGCGGCTCGTGGCGCAAGTTTCTACTTGTGTGAAATGACTATCATTCCATTCTCGTTGCCTAATATACTATTCACACATTGAATTATGATTTTTTTGTCTGTCCCAGTATTAAAAAGTTATTTTAAAATATTAAATTTTCTGAGTGTACCCCTAAATATCGATGTGCGTATCTCTCAGGTACGCACACCATATTTTGGGGACCACTAATTTAGACTACTTTCAGAGAACTAACAGTGTTTGTAAAACAAAATGCAACACTATCCAAATATTAAAAAACATACATAAAAAGTACGCCGACAAAAAACACCTTTAAAAGTATTCCCCGACAATTTTTTCCACTTAAATTTCAAGAGTTCCCCCTCCAAGTTCCAGTACATATAACAATAAATATATTCTAATATCCAGTTGACAATGTCCGTGGTAAGATACCAGCGTGAATTACTTCACCATGAAGGATAGATCAGTGTATCGTTAAACGAAATTGGTTCCGACTTATACCACCAGATAAGAAAAGAAATAATATTAAACAAGTGAATAATGAGTGAATACTGTTATGATAAAACAAAAAACAATACAGTGTGGACAAAAACATAAGTTTCTAACATGTTACAACTGTTTCTAGTGTTGTTTTTTATAATTATTGTGTCTTCACAGAGAAGTAATGTTTGCAAGACGTTAAACGACTATAATTTGATCCACAATAACTCAAATTGTTGGTATAATCCAGATGTAGATTTACTGGTGGTGAGTTCGTTTACTTTCATTACTATCAAGGAGAGTGGGTTTGGTATTAATTATATAGTTATTTTTCTTACATTTCTGTGAATAAGTTATGATAGTTGCTAAATGGTTCGTGTTAGAATAATATTAAACGTTCACCAATGTTTAGTCTGTAAGTATAGCTATTACCTACTAAGTAAATTATAGTATTGCAAACTAGAATATTATAGCACATTTAAAATTCAAAATCGTATTGACTTTAACGGTTCGTATAACCCCTAGAGATTATTTCTTACACAAAACTAACAATCTATATTAATCAACTTGAAAGCTATATCTGTGTTTTAGGTTTTAGTAGGTATGACCACCAAAAAACCCTTATAACGTAATTCATGTGTCTGTCTGTCTGCCTGTACGGTAGAAATTGTAGCCAAACGGCTTAACATAGAAATTTGGCATTCTTATACAACTTTTTGACCCACATACAGAAAAAATACTGAGAGTTCAAAAAACCCATCCTGAGCTATATATAAACAATTACAAATTTAATGATATATATATTTTTTAATTTTGAGTGGCATATCAAATGAAATCTCTTAATGCATGGTTCAACAAGAAAATTTTTATTTTTTAAAAATCAATTTTTTTTATGGGATTTTAGCCAAGAATATGTCAAAAAACCTGAAAAAAACTCCATAATGAACATTGATGAAAACCGGTACCCAATGAATGCGCGCGTCGCCTGTTTCTTTTGATTCACCATAACAAAAATTGTTTATAGTAATAAAATAAAACTTCTTTGTTCCATGAATTTTTTCAATTAGATGAATATTTGGGGAGTTACGGGGGGATACCCTAAAACTAATATATACAAATATCTCCCTAATTATCTACAACAGAAAAATGATATAATAACAAAAATAGTATATTATTCGGAAAAAAAAAAAAAAAATTCCATGCTTTTTTTCATTTAGATGGATATGTAGAGAATTACGGGAGGACATCCTAAAGCTAAATTTTTTAAATATCTCTCTTATTATTGAATTAACAACAAAAATTGTTTATAATAAGAAAACAGATCATTTTTGTTGTATATACTTTCCGATCGAATGAATATTTGGAGAGTTACGGGGATACACTTAAATATGAAAATCTTGAAATATTTCACTTATTATTTACTTAACAGCAAAAATGAATATAAGAAAAGAAACCATTCCTTTCTTTTTAATGCAGTTTTTAATAATACGAGTTAGGGAGCTATGGAGAGAGCTACCTATAAACGAAGTATCTCACTTATTACTTAATTAACATAAAAAATATGTACAAAAGAGTGGTTCAGAATGAAGAAACGATTATTTTGTGTTTTAATTGAAACTGATATATCTCAGTTTTCATTTACGTTGCAGCAAAAGTATGCATTGCAAAAACCATACAAAATACGGGTACTCCTGGTCAGTGTTTCTCAACTGATGGTCCGCGAACCACTGGTGGTCCTTACCAACATCTTAGTGGTCCGCGAAAGGCTTATTATATTATTATTTTTGAGATTTTTTGTTAATTTCTTTATGATCTTTTGTTCATTTTCTATGTATTTGGTTCATTTTGCAGTGATTTTTTTATTACTAAGATATATGTAGAGTTTGCATACACAATTTGTTTAATAGTACATTTATTTTTAAGGATCCGCGGTAGAAAATTAAATATTTGACTTGTCCGCGGTATCTTTTCAGTTGAGAAACGCTCCAGATAGTCTGAAATAAAATTAGAAACAATCTATGCATCAAATTTTACCGCAAATTTGTATATATCTATTAGAATTTTTTAACCATAGAAATAATTTTTGTAAAACTCTTATGCTTAATAATTTAATAATTAATAGATCAGATAACAATTATCTGTATTTTTTCAAAAATATAGAAGGGTTTGAAATATCTTATATTTATATAGTTTTGTGTAGAAGTAAACAAATAGTACAACAATTTTTTAACCGACGTGAATGTTTAAATTTTTCTTTGGTTCAAGTGGAACTTAATGAGAGTTTCGTTCTTTTAGGTTGCCACGAGAAGGTAACTTGCTTAGGTTATTTCGTGATTCGTGTTGACATGTAAAAATTTAAAATTCCAACAGTGAAACCATGGAAACGAGTGACATTTATTATAAAAAATATAATATATAATTAATTTTTATATATTTAAAAAAAAAAGACAAGTGGGAAATTTGTATTAAGATTGACACATAAAATCAAAATGTGAATGATATTTTATAATGACAGTCAACTTAAACCAGAATTTGCAATATAAGTATGATTTACAAAGCTTAAACAAAACGGCCAAAAATCCGATTTAATAGATAGATAAAATTTACTAGATTTCAAAATCTAGTTCCACTTAAATGTTTGGCAATACCTGTAGTTCAGAAACTGTTGAAAAATTCTATACTTGATAATGGACACCACTTGGTACACATGTACTTTACAAAAATAAATCATTTTTATGCTCCCAAGATGACGGCAAAAATATCATACCAAGTATACCGACTATAAGAAATTTTCACAAAAGAACAAAACAGCTAAACTCATATTTGTAGAATGAAGCTTTGGCCTAGAAGTTAAAAAAAAATACCAATTAAGATTAGTGCGGCAATTCTGTGGCAAATCTGTAAGCTACAGACGATCGTATCGAAGGAGTTGTTTTATGTGTTGTTATGGACAGTTTCTTATAGATCTTGTCTGTAAGCTTACAGGTTTGCCACAGAATTGCCGCATAAAACAAGATACATAGATTAACAAATTAATGATAAACTTTTTTCTTTAGCCATTTTAAAACTCCTGATACAAAAAAATACGTTCTTTTTTCTAAGAATCTGTTGATTGCGTGAATCTACTAGGTACTCTCATTTGAAAATTATTTAACAAGATACGTGTACTGTTAGATCAATTGATAACCGACTGGTAAATGGTACATATCTACCGGTGCAATTGTCGTAAATGCCTAATATGATTAAAAAAAGGCGTCTAGTAGGCCTTGAATTTTATTTTAAAATTCTAAGTTGACAATTATGTGCTGTTTATCGTTTATAAGCAATTACTTACTTTGTTTGTGATCGTAATGTGTATTTTTCAATAATTATAATACAAATACAAATATATCTTTTTACAAATATCGTTTATTCCAAACGTTTAAGCGGAACTAAACATTTTTTTTTCAAGATGTCACGAGCTCACTTGTTAACGATTGAATAATTTTTTTATTATATAAAAATGTCAAAAGTCTCATATAAATGTAAAGAGTTACTATATTTCAAAATCTTGCTTAAATCTTCCGCTTAAATCTAAGAAACAGAATATTTAAGTTTGTTTGGATTAGAACCTTAAACTCGGAGGTGAAATGACAGTTAAATGTTACTTAAAAGTGATGTTAATATGTTAATCAAACTTTAAAATAAATAATATTCATGGCTATCTGGACGACTCTTTTTTTATTATACTTGTACTTGTTGTTTTTTTATTATACTGTAGGTTTCTGGAGGTCGTATCAAACCATTTTGTCAGATTAATAAACCAAGAGATTATTGGTCTTCCGGGTTTATTCTTTTGCTCGTTCTTTATCGCTTGTTCTAATAATTAGTATATAGTATTAGTTTCCTTTTCTTCATGATCGCTGGCAGACCTGGGCATGTATTTATGTCCATGTTCTTACCTACTGTACGTAAATACATTGGACTTTTTCAAAAGTAATTGCTCTTGTACTTAATTACTTTCTGAAGAAGTATTTATAAATTCACAAATTCAAATACAAGTATTTTGCGCGTTACAACGTGCAATGTTGTCAGATTTACATATAGGCCAAGTAGGCCCGGAACTTACCTGTAATGAGTTTTATAAGTAGTATGTTATGAGAATAGAATAAAAACAGATGTAGTGTCCAATTTTACTTATATAAACAGATAAACGTCGGTAAACCCACATTTTTAAAATTTTATTTCTTTACAATTCATTGCTCAAGGGTTTATATTTCCACGCCGTAGAGAAGAATGAAAAGTATATAACATCTTACGCTGCTTCTTCAATAGACATTTTTCATAAAATATAGTAAATATATTGTCAAAAACTTTTGTCGTGCCAGATTGTGTGCAAAACCGCGTTTACCGACATCTCGAGCCGATTATAAATCATCTACCGGGTTGATGCACCAGTTTACTTCGGTATTATATCAGGAGACATGTTCACCGAATGTATTTTCGAATGCAGTCAGTACAACCGGTAGTTACCGGTAAAATTTTCGTAAATGCCCAGGTGTTGATTTACCATGACGCTAATGACGCTATCAGTGCCGAACTCCAGCACGCTATGAGGACCCCAAAAGTGCCTGTCAAATTGTATTTCGAATTTATATATACATATCCGGTGCTTTTAATTGATTTTTGATTTTTGATTTCCGTATAGGAAATTCCATAATCTCATAGCACAAGATCTGGATTAGAGGATGTATTACGGAGGATAGTATTTGCAATCCTACATTTTACAAAAAACTTGTTTATCATAAGCTCGTTGTTTCTTTTTGATTATGGTGCAATAAGGGAGGGGGTGGAGCGGAGGGGGCGACGGCCCCTAGCGCACTAAGGAAAAGGGCGCCGATGAGCTTGACTAAGGGGCGCCACATTGCGAAAGTGAGGACCTTTTTTTTTGCTCTTCACTTGGAATTTGGGAGAAGTGAACCTTTTTTTTTGCTCATCACTTGGATTTTGGGAGGTAAGGACCTTTTTTTTGCTCTTCACTGGGAATTTGCTTATCATTTACATTTATTTGCCAAGGGCGCCAAAATGCAGTTTTGCCCCTAGCGCAAGTTTGCCTTACTGCGGCTCTGCATAGTTTCCTAAAATATAGATATCTTTTTTTAATGGCCCCTACATATTCCCGTATTAACACTTCCTCAGATCGTCCAAAATGTAAATCATCTTCTAATTCAAAACCACCATGCTTAAAATTTTTATACTTCCGCTCAGTAGTACTTAAGACTAAACAATCATCTTGGAATATACCAAACATTTCTGCATAGCACTCTTTAGTTGCTAAACTATGTTTAAAAGTATACAAAATTATTGTACTATAATCTCGTCTTAACATGGACAGCTTTTTTTCTACTTTATTAAACATAATTTCAACATGGACTGAAGATAAAAACAAATATATATTGTGGCTAGGTTTATATGAAAGACTCATGTTTAAATATGTACAAACTCAGTATCGCTGTTTATTTATATTAACGCACCACAAAACTGATCTAAAGCCATACGTATAAATTTTGTAAAAATGGTTTCGTAAAATTAAGGATTATTGCTTTAACTGAAAGGCCCCAAAATGATTATTAGCTTCAGGCCCTCTAAAGTGTAAATCAGTCACAGTAAATACATATTGTATTTCGGATGACAAACAAGGTGTAGAATTATTTTATCACATTTAATTATTGTAGAAGAAACCCACGTTTATTTAAAAATTGGAGCAATGACGGAGACTTGACATCGACAATTTTTCAGTCTGTAATTATTTTAGCAGCCGAGGCTAGAAAAAAATATCGTTTCAAATTTTGCAGATAAAATCTGCACGTTACACATTTGGAGTAATTAATAATGTAAATGGTGTGTCATATGCAGTGGCCTTGCAATACAATAGCCATTCAATTAAACAATGCATATTTTGACTAATAATAAGAATGATTTTCTGCCACATTTATATACTACAGTTATCTTTCTCTAATTAACATGTTTAATTGTTACCATCACGTGCACGATTAACAATGTCACGTGATGGGCAAAATATCAGTTTAAAAATTTATAGTTATAAATCTAGTACACATATGAACACTTCCGCTCACGGAGGTTCAGAAGTTAAATTACAGAAAAACCTACAAATTACAATTACGTCTCTTCAGTTCAAAGAACTTATTTCCGCTCTTCTGTGGACAAATTAGATGCTGTTATGTCCACTGAAGTCGTTTTGCTATATTACTCCTACAAAGTTATGGTTTTTTACAGCAAATCAAATATAAAGATTGTTTCTCACAATCGACGCTTTAGTCTTCACTATTAAATTATGGTGGTAAAAGTGGTTGTTGGTGCGCTTAATTTTTAATTTTTATTTTATAGGAGAGACGGGCACCCTTGGAGTGGTTCTGACTTGGGATAATCTTTGTAAAACTATTGTATTTACTACCAAATAACATTGCTTCTGAATGTATCAATCAGTGATATCAATACAAGAAAAATAAAACTATAATGATTTGCGTCATTTGTTTCTGTTTGCGAATAGTCTACTGCCTACGCATCATATTTTATGTTGTTACTGCATTTGATGATAATGGAATGCCATTTGGCACACGTGTTCTTTATAAAAATCAAATAATTTTTACCCACAGCACCTATTTGTGAACCGCGACAGCGATAAGTAATTTTTACAATAAAGCAAAATAGCTAAATACGTATTTGTAGAAATGACCTTTAGCTACAACTTGGTTTACAAGGTATCGTCCTTAATTCATTCTATGATCCAAATAAGTGATTTCCGATATGTCTAGAGAATTTCGTAGGAAATGGGTTATTTTCTATTAACTTGATGCCGCAGGTTACGAATTTGTTATCGAAATGGACCAAAATTTCGCTTTTGATAGATTATTTCCCCAATTTTGAGACATGATTATATACCTACTCTATGTTAATATGAGCAAATCTGCGCATATAAACAATTTGTTTCGATTCCTAAATTTGTAGGACATATTCTTTCCTGCAAGAATATGTGCGGAATTTTTCTCTGAGGGGCGCCGAATTTAAAATAGCGGCCGAAATGTTTTTAGTCCCAACTTCGTATTATTTTAACACTGTAAATTACAAAAATGGAATATCGAAAGTCTATTCTTATATGACTTCGGATTTTGCCCAAAATAAAATAAAAAATCTGACGGGAGAAAAACGTATTAGTTTTTTTGTGCCACACGTGTATTTAAGTGCTCTTCAGTTTACTACTTATTATTAAATAATTCTTAGCTGAACAACGATCAAAATATATAGAACTGTGTAGAAAAGTTAGTGTTATCGAAGTAAATAAAAGTGGACAATCTAAATAGTGAGTAATTGCAAAATTCAATTTTATATATTTTATTAATATTCAATACATAGTTAAAATCACACAGTGCGACTTTCAACCGTTCCGAACCTGCCAGCCTAGTATACTGATAAAATATAAAATACTGTACTGTAACGTCACAGGCAGGGGCGTATCAGAAATTTTATACCTTATTTATATATTTTACCAATTATTTTAATTTTGTTTATTTTCGTATCACAAAATTTGAATAAGTGAACAAAATGTCAAGTCTCTGCAAAGTATGAGTCAAAAGCGAAGTTAGAGACAAGGCACCTATTACCTGTGACACATGTAAAGGTGTGATTCATTCTTCCTGTTCTAACCTAACTAGGGCGGAAGTGCAATACTTGCAAGCCAGAAATAACAAACTAATAACCTATAACTGCGAGGAGTGTAAAAGAATCGATTACACTGCTATATTTCGAGAACTAAAGGAGATTATTTCTATGCTGCAAGTGGAAGTTGCGGAGCTAAAATCTAAAATTATTACTCCTCCTGATACTACTCAAAATACGGCTGCAATTATAAATGAAATATCGGAAAGAGGCCGTCGTGCAAAAAATATAATAATATACAACGTGGAAGAAAGTAACTTTGATGACCTAGAATCAAACCTACAACACGACAACGACTCAGTTACAAACATAATCGCTGAAATATCGAAACAAGGATGTAAACCTACTCGTATATCTATATATACCATATGTCTACCTAGTCTATACGTTCTATCTATACTATTAGACTAGACGACTAGGTAGACGTAATCCAGAAAACCCAAACTATAGCAGACCTATTAAGGCAATTTTCTCGTCTAATAATGAAGCTATGACCGTTCTCAGAAATAAAAGAAATTTAAAATCTGAAATCAGAATAAGCTGAGACGATACAAAGTTACAAAGAGAATACTAACGCCAAAATGAAAGAGGAACTCCAACCTAGGGTAAACAGTGGAGAAGTAAACGTTGCCCTGCGCTACATAAAGGGCGTGCCGACTATAGTGAACCTAGGGGATCCAAAAAACCGGAGACGTTAATAAATATCTCTTGTCTATATAAAAACATCGCTTCGATTACGGCAAAATCAAACGAACTTTATCCACTTATACAATTACATAATCTTGGTCTTATTATATTAACTGTAACTTGGTTAACAGATAGAATCACCGACTCCATAATTAATATACCCAACTATACAATTTTTCGTAAGGATAGAACCGAAGGTCGTGGAGGAGGTATTATTATGTAAGAGCATCGAGAACATTACAATTTCGTCTTGTGCTGGCACTTTTCATCCTATTACCGACAACTTAGAAACTCTCTGGGTCGCATTAAAAATATCGCATGTCTCTTTCACAGTAGGAGTATGCTACAGGCCATCATCAAGAGAGCCGGCCAATGACTAGTGTAGAATACTTCAAGAAGTTAGCGGCAAAAGTAATGTTTTGGTATTTGGAGATTTCAATTTCCCTGAAATCACCTGGCCTCTTGGCGAAATACCTCTTACTGATACCCCCGCAGGAAACTTATAACTACAATCATTAACTGCGGTTTCCAACAACTAATAAATAAACCTACACGTTTTCGTCATGGGCAAAATCCATCGACACTCGATTTAATATTAGTAAATGGCGAAAACCTTATAAGCGACATTCAACATATACCACCAATTGGAAAAAGCGACCATGTTATTTTGATTACCCGAACACAGATTCTGGCTCTTTCTGCTGACACAACATCTGTCACAGCAAAGACAATAAGTTTTTGGAAATTGGACTACGATAAAATTACCTGCACTTTAGCAAACAAATTAAGTAGCTCTAGTGAATCGCCACGAAAACTTTCATGGAGGGACTTTAAATTTATATTAGAAAATTGTATGGAAGAACAAAGAAAACCGATAAATAAAACTGGGAAATAGAAAACATCATGGATGAACAAAAACATAGAAACTCTTATAAAAAAGAAACGAAAGTCCTGGATATTATACAAAAGAGATTCGAAAAGATGTTTTTAGCATGCCTACAGTCGAAAATTCGATAAGTGACATAGAGTTCACCACAGAAGAAATAAGTACCATTCTTTCAACACTAAATGACAAAACTGCTGCAGGCCCTGATAACATACCTCCAATTTTGTTAAAAAATTATTCACCCATCATCGCCCCTGTTCTTGCAGACATAATGACTGTTTCTTTTAGTACCAGCATATTGCCGGAAGATTGGAAAATAGCTCGAGTAACACCGATCTATAAAAAAGGGGACAAAATCAGTGTCGAAAATTTTAGACCTATTAGTCTTACAAGTGTCCCCTGCAAGTGCATGGAACGAATTATAGTCAACAAGATGCTTCCATTTCTACTAGAAAACAATATCATAACCGAACATCAGCACGGTTTCGTTCCAGGCCGTTCAGTTATCACGAATCTGCTAACTTGCATCAATTCGTGGACACAAAGTTTAGATGATAATGAACCAATTGATGTAATATATTTAGACTTTGCCAAAGCCTTAGAATCGGTTCCACTCAAGAGATTATTAACAAAATTGGAACATTTTGGAATAAGAGGGAATCTTTTAAGATGGATAGGTGCATTCTTGGTTGGCAGAACTTTTAAGTTTGCCAAACCGAATCTGACCCTTTTTCTGTCCTGAGTGGAGTCCCACAAATGATATAAGAATGGATACATCAAGTAATGAAGAACTAGGATACTTTGCAGATTTTAGAGATGAATATTGAAATAAAAATAACATGTCTATAAAAAGGTTTAAGATTATTCCTTTCATCATCATCATCAAGCCTTGTCCATCATCGAATTATTTTGGCCTGCCTCTAAAAAGAGCATTTTGAGAGTTCCATGTACTTATCTCTGACTGTGTGGAGTGACGCCAGATGTTTTTTTCCTCTTCTTCTACTGGCCTGTGGATTGTATGTTAATGAATCGTGACATACCTTGCTAGGAGCTCTTCGAAGAGTATGCTCTAACCAACCATACTTTCTTCTTTTTATTTGTAAATGTATGTCTATTTGACCAGTTCTTTTCCCCAATTCTACGTTTGTTATTCTACGTGAACAATAAATGAGAAGGATTCGACGAAGACATCGATACTCGCAGTTTTCTCTTGATAACTTCTGTAACAAACGCAGCCGTAAATAAAAGTTTTTATAAGAGCACCAAAACCTTTAGAATTTTTTTTTCCTCGTGATAAAAGATATTTTTGACGTGAATGAGTTTTGTTAAGACAATAAAACCTTTCTTCAAAGACGGAACTCATAAAATACATTTCAAATATTTACATTTCGATCAAAACTTTGATATTTATGAAACTATTCGATAAAAATGCATAGTAGCATTATAAATATACAATTGTTCCAAGACCCCTTTAACGATTCCCAAACCTCCATTCTGAAGGGAGCATTAGGATATTACTTTGTTAATTTAAATAATGCATATTGCATTATTTTAGCAATGAACTGTTTTTTAACTATCTTCAATTTATCGTGTTTTAAAAAATCTTAAAAACTATCCTATTTTTTCTCGGAGAGAAGATTTTTTTAGGAGATAAAAATAAATTCTTAATTTAAAAAATCACATGTTAAACACTTTTTTAATGATGTCAAAGGTGGTATGCATTTTCAGGTTCAAAAAAAATTAGTTATTTAGCTAAAATTTTTGGCGCACAGCAACAAAGGCTATTTGTGCAAGCTCAAAAAGAAAATAAAACGAGTTTTTCAAATTGCACATAGGTGGTTTCCGCAATAAACTGTTTTTCCTCATTACTTTTTTAATATTTGTTACTAAGGATAATATTTATCATTTTGTAAACATGAAACTGAAAAATAATAGGTCGAAACCGGCTCGAGTCGGATTTTAAAACGGCCAGCATGAAATCTTTGGAACCCCTTACCACAAATGATTTTCTGAATTTCTATTCTCTTGTCTTCTATAGCACATACCTGCTAACTGTACGAATTACGGATTTTAGCACAGAAACTAGAGGTCTGCACGGACCTATTTTGGACCACCTTTACCCGGCTCGGCCCGTTATGTTTCCAGTCCGGCCCAGCCCGAGCCCGAAAATATTAATGCAATTATTGCATCTACCCGGCCCGAACACGACAAAATATTAAATTCGGCCCGAATAAACCTCGTTAAAAAATATTATGATGCAAAAATTGCTTACAATTTGTAATAATTATAAAACTAGAAATTTAAAAAAAATATATAAATAAAATAAAGTATATATTTTTAACGAAGGTTCAAAAATAAATTATTTAAAGGTATTATTGTTCTTATCCGGCCCGAGCCCGAATATAATACATGTCAGTCAGGGGATTTTTGCAACAAACGTGATTTTAAAAGCAATGGAAAAGGACTACAGTAAAGGCTCACATTTTAGCTTTCTGCACCAAACAATGCATATATCTACAAATAATATAAATCTACAATAATAATAATAAATAATAATAATAATAATATTTATTTCAATATTGAAAAGTACACTCTTACACAAAATAATAATAATAATATAGTCATATGAAAATAAATATTTATATCCATAAGGACACACCGCAATGAAACAATTTCAGTGCGTGGCAATAACATATATAGACAAATTTTGTTAGGGTACAATTTGATTTAAGCTTAAAAAAGTGTAAGGGAGGTAATTTTGGTATTATTTCATAAAAATATTTAATCTGTTAAACGATACAAAAATAATCTATTGCTTAGAAAGGGCATTTAAGATAACGGTAGATTGTTTATTATTGCAACTTAACACTTTTGTCAATGTAACATGAAAAGTGAATCGTAAATTATTGTGTTAAAAAAATATACGTCAACCATAAGCACATAAATAATAATTAATTTTTGTCTGAGATATAAATATTATGATTCGGCTATTTTCTAATGGGATATTTATCTGAGTTATCACCAATAAATTATGAATTTTAAGATAGTACAAGACAGATAATCAAGAGGTGTTAAATGACATTTAACAGTTGGGCGATGTAAGCATTTTCAGGGTGGTCTTGTTCTAAGTTAGTTGATTTTGACCCGTCGTATGGTTAAGACCATGTTTAAGAGTGGAGTCTAAAGAGTGAAGAAGTTAAGTCGTATTTTGAGTAGAGTGAAAATTTGTTCATCATGGGTTAGAGTCATTTAGTGTTGTCGGTCAAGTCAAGTAAAATGTAACAAGTAATTCCGTATGAACGTTAGTGTAGTGCCCAGCTAAGACATGTGAGAGATAAATGGTTTTAGAGGATGTCAGTTAGGACTGTGGTGTCCAATGGACAAATTAGTGATTGTTGCTAAAGAGTCCAGTGTTTAGTGTTTGTGAATGTCTCATTTGGATTTAGCTGTATCGACGTAATTGTAAGTCTAGTGTAATTAGTGTAAATATTTAACCCGTATCATAATTAAAGTAGATTAGCTAAAATGTTGAGTTAAATTGAACAACCCTTAATCCTTCCAAGAATCATAGCAACCAGCTAGCGGACTAATAGGTGGGGTCCAGACTTGATCCACTCGCAAGTCTTGGAACCCTAATGTGAGGGAGACCTAAAGTTGAGGGATGTACAGAGTAAGTACAAATGAATTTAATTATCAGCCAACCGTGACATTTCATTATTTACATATCGTAGCTCCCCACAAAAGTACATGAAAAAATAATATCACTCAGTCAAATAATAAGGGAAATATTTAAGAACTATCCAATAGTACTGTGGTATCATCATGATTTAATAAAGAAATCCACTTTTTCAATATTTTTTTATAATTAACAATATTTAAATTCATTAAATTTTAAATAGTTATTAAGGTTATTAAATATTTTGCTGATAAAAAAATTATAATAACTAGAGTTAGGGCATAGTTAGGCCTAAGCCGGCACTGTCGCTTGCGAGCGGCACGTTTTTTTTTTTCAATAAAACTGATTATTTTATTCATGTGTCGAACCTATCAAAACCGAGACTCGTACTTTATCCATTTTTAATGCGCTCATAATGAGTCTAATCCCTTGTATTCCAATTAAATTTAACTGTGCAGACCCTAATTACTGTGTTAGACACCGACCATAGTCACCGTATTGAGGTTTTTCATATATAGTTTTCAACTTGGAAATATTAATAAAAATAGATGATCAAAAAGAAAATGTTAGGATAAATATGAAAAAAAAAAAACTTAATAAAAAAAAGGTAATTGTATGAATTTATATGAATTTGTCAGAATTGCAAGTTATAATGCAAACTTTTTCTAAATTTTCGTTAGAAAAACAATTTCTATTAATCCATCGACATTAGTTCTATGTATCTTTCCACTGACGTGTTGAGTTAAATGATTTATTTTTGTTCATATTATATATTTTTTACAAAGTATACATAACAGTTGTTTTTCTTAATAACTTGAAAATGATCAGTAAATCCATATTCTATTAAAATCAGTTGTAAAAAATTTAATTAATAAGAATAATGTCTACAATTTTTTTTTTTCAGAACGAAATATATTTAAAAAATGCTATAATTATTATTGTAAAAAAGTGAATATTAGTAGATAGATTCAAGAAGTGTTTGAAAGTATATGCTCTAAATCTAAATACCTACAAAAATTATTGTTCAGCTCTGTTCACAGTTCAGAAGAAAAATAAATAGTTGACAGGACTTGCAAAGTTTATACAGATTATATAACGGTTCAAAATATTACAGGTTTGAATGTATTTGACATTTGTATTAAAAGTTATATTTTTCTTTAATATCATGATAACATCTCACAATGATATTGCATTCAACAATGCACATTATGGAAAAATATATGTAGTAGCATTTGTATTAATAAGACAGGAATGTTTTTAGATACCGATTATCCATTTATTGATATTATGATGTGAATTTTTCTACGTCTATGAACATCTCATTAATAATGTTGTTAGTGCAGATTTGCCTAAAAACGTCCGTACTTTGATTTCGATTTACGATATATTTTTGGCACAGCTTGATGAGTTGACATAAGTCTGGTGGGATACGTATGATTTAAAAAGGAAACAGAAGTAGAATTTTTTACAATATGTGAACCTACGGCAAATAAATACAATTGATTAAAATCTAATATTTGGGATTCACTAATTAAGAGATTTGTTAGGAATCTTCTATGTTTGTGGTACATTATTTTTACAAAAGTTTTCTGTAGTACAATTAACTGTTTAGTATGAGTTTTATATAATACCACAATAAACTTAATTTTTACAGTAAACTTAACACTTTTTTGACACAAAACTTAGATATTTAAAATAAACTTAATTTTGCCGATATTGGTTAATAGGTGGTTGCTGAAATAGATTATTCAGTTGTCGTGTGTGCATACTGTTGTGTATCGTTTATTTCAGTGTTTGTGTGCAGGAATTATACTATTCCTGAAATGGTTCACTGATACCAGAATGTTGAGAAGCGCTGATATAATGTAAAGGTTCGCTTGCTATTAAAATGAATATGTGTATGAATCACAATATTATAAATATAAACATACATAAATTACCATGTAAGTAAATAATTAATATCTTGTAATATAAGTACATTGTTAGCAAGTATTAATAACGGTCAGTGTTATAATATGCGGAAATATACATTTTCCGTTGCACTGGATTTAATTTCAGGCTTGTGATAGCATATTAAACTTTCTGTCAAAATATCACTTCCGTATTATGTCATCTTTCACATTCATCGATATAATATATAGAATTTTAAGAATTTCAATAAATATTTCATGGTATTTCAATATTAGAAAAATATTGAAATATTTGCAAGGACTAGTGAATAAGAATGTACGCACATTGTATGAAATATTCAGGGTTTTTTTGGTAACTCTTAAAGCATTGCTAACTTTTTTATTATAGTACCTAGTCTCACCATAAATACTGTCACAAAGATTTCAATGAAATTCCGTAGGACGTTTGAATGTATTTTAATTTTTTTTTAGTATATATTTCACAGACGTTCATATTTAAAACAAGAACTACAAACCAGTTTTAAAAGTTGCCATATCTATCTTTTACACGATGACCCGTCAAATGCGCCCCGGCAAAACCGCCCCGGCAAAACCGCCTCGGCAAAAACTCCCCGACAAATGCGCTTCCGACAAATGTGCTCCCCGACAAATGCGCGCCTCAACAAATGCGCTCCCCGACATATGCACTCCAACAATAAAATATAAATGATTCGTCAGTGTACAAAATTATCCATCATTTTATAATAGAACAAAATCAAATAGAGGTACAATATGTTCGTTTCCAAGCAGGATATCGACGATCAGAAGCATTCAGAAACATATATGTGCAATTTGACATTATAAATTATTTAGGTGGATTGTCGTTTAATTTAGAATTATAATATAGTTAATAAATAAAACACTCGGTAAGTTTCACAAATATCATTTTAATATACTCTATACGTATTTCGGCAGTAACGCCATCTACAGGAGTTCAAATTACAAAAAAACGAACAAAATCGTTTTTTTTTTTTCAAGTATTTATACATACAAACACTTTACCATTCAGTAAAAACTGAGGTTAGGTGTTCTGCGTCAACGTTCAACGGCGTCAAAAGTTGGAAGTTGACGAACATTCAGTATCAACGGCGTTCGAACGTCGTAGGACGTTGTCCATTATGTGCACTTGTGTACGACAGCTTGGTTTTAACTTTTTTCTGACAGAAAGCGCCGTCCGAACGCCGTTAACGCGCCGTAGAACTCGTTGCATTCTGTTCCCCACTTAATGGCGATGACGTTAACCAATAGTGACGAATAAACAGAACATATTTTTTATAACACAGGTCGTCCTTGGATGTATAAAGCACTGTTAAAGTGCACAAGTTCAGAATAACACCATTAGTATTCTGGCTAGGAATGACAAAAATTTTAAATTTATGCAACCCGTCACAATTACTTGGCTACCCGTTTATTATCCACTACCCGTTAATTAACCGCTATTCCGATACTTGAAACAAATTATTTCAAATACGAGAAAGTAACTGAAATTCTTTTTGTAATACTTTATTTCAAATATTCCCAGCTCTGATGACAAAATATGTCAACCATAAAGACGATTAAAGTACTCTATAATGAACAACTAGATAACTTAAATAACGTACTGTGGTAAACGGGAAGTTTCCGGCTAGTTTGAAGTTATAGAGCCTGACTACAATGAGATTCCAAGCATAATATAATGAATAACCCTAGGGATCCACAAGACACATGCTGTAGTTCCGCAGGGCTATTTAATTTACGTTGCTGTCTTCAAAGTAACGTGATAATAAATAATATAATTTGAGATGTGAGTGTAATTTTGTACGTAACTGAAATGGAGAAAAGCTGCAAAATATTCGCAGTGCGATTCATTAATTCCAATGAAAGCGCGAATATGTCACTTACAGTACACCCGAAAGGTAAAATAGAAATTCTCATATCATCAAGAGATAATCTAATAGAGTCTGCAATGAATGTTTTAAATGACTTAGATATAAAACAACAAATTCAGTTGAAGAAAAATTAATATTGATTCTTCAGGAAGGCTTAAAAAATGCTTTTTCCTGATGGTGAAATAACGTCAAATCGTCAGTGAAGTGACTCCAAATTGGCAGTGAAGTAAACTTTTTTTATACGATTTCATGTATGCTGGGTGCATACCTAAACATTAAAATAAGTGAAAACAAGTAAACAAGTAAATGTCAAACGTAGTTGAACACAAATATTTATATCGAATACATTAAAAATGTAAAGAAAATATTAGTAAATACTATGGTTTTGCTTAATAATTGTTGTTAAAGTACACCTTTGCATAGACAGTCATCAATAATATATGTAAAGCACATCTATCCTAAATATTAAAATAGTACAGTTTTTAGAATTTCAAGATTTCAAAAAAAAAAAAAAAAATGTGCACCTTGGCACTGAAGTTCTTTTTTATCACTCACGTGGTTAATTACCTCGGCTGACGCCTCGGAAAATAATAACAACAATTCGTGATATGTCAACTTTTTCAATTAATTGATCAATTAACTGAATCGCATAAAACCCACTTTATTTGTGCTGAAGTCAAGTTTTTTTTTTTTAACAACAATTCGTAATAAAAAAAAAAAAACTTGACTTCAGCACAAATAAAGTGGGTTTTATGCGATTCAGTTAATTGATCAATTAATTGAAAAAGTTGACATTCAATTAATTGATGTGTGTAAAGCGTGAAAATTTCATCAATTAATTGATCAATTAATTGACAAAAAATTTGATCAATTTATTTTGAAACTAGAAGTAAGTTTTATTTTTCGTCAATTTTTCATCAATTTTTTAGGGAATTCTAGGTATATTTTTATCTGTTAAGATATTGCCAACTGTTTAGTTGTAGCATAACCTCGAAACATATTATTTGTGTTTCAGTTTCAAATCTAACATAACCTCTAACGTTCTAATTTATCATCATCTAGGTTATTACTTTTGTTTTTGTTCATAGCTCGTAATTTTGTGAAGATTTTTTCAATATTTTCATTTTGATAAATATGTCAACATGTTTTACAGTTGGTAACGTAAAAATTTTCAAAAAAATTGATAAATAAATTGATGTGTGTAGAGTGAAGTTTTTGTTCCCAAAGGTTACCAATAAATTTTTCAATTAATTGACAAAAAACTTGATCAATTTGTTGATCAATTAATTGAACTGTGTAAAACTAACTTAACTATTCTTCTAATTCAACAAAAACAATAGAATAGGTACTTCCACACAACTATTTTGGAAAGCAGCAAAAAATATGTGGACTGGAACGATGATAGCTATCATAGAAGCATACTAGGTAAAAGAAGTGGAAAAATATTCGGATTAATTTCTCGAGTATTTACTGTGATGGTACGTCCCGGTCAAAATACCCGGGCAAAATTTTATATTTATATTTTAATTAAAATCTCTTGCATAATATTTAGTATAGTATTTCCAAAATGAAATGACCACTCTTGTTAAGAAGCTTAACAGGTCTTTTAAATTTTTCATTAGGGAAAAACAAGAGAAATTCTTATAAATGATTAAATTTTCATAAAGAACACGTGTGTCAAGTGGCATTCCATTATCATCAAGTGCAGTATCTTTTGATGTAGACCCTAGACTATATCGACACAATTCACAAGAAATAGCTACTTTCTTTGGCCATATACAATGACGAAGCAGTAAAAACTTAGAGATTAATTGTACTAGGTCTCTTGTTCTAACAAGGTGGACAGATTATTAAAGAGGTAACCGGATGCTCTATCACGAGTTGGAAAGATATAACAAAAAAAAAAATGCATCATAGGTCACGACTATTCTAGCTAGTAGCCGACATGGAAAAAGAATAAACTCATATAATTTTATTAGTTGCTCGTTGTTTTTAATATTATAGTATTTCAAAAATGAAATGGCCACCCTTGTTGAGAAGCTTAACAATGCGGTAATGAGTTTATGGCAGTAATCCTAAAACTCGATGCAGTAAAAAGAATATAAGAGGTATTAAGGGAATTTAGATCTAAATTGAATAGTTCAATTGAAGTTTCTTAAAACCTATGAAGATTATTTTCCAAATTTATAATCCTATTGTTTCTAAATTTTAGGAGTTATTATACACATAATATTGTATATTGGACCTGAAAATTAACTATTTGGGACAAGAAAATATTTATTTTTCTTCCTGTCAAATTCTCTGCATATATTTTAAAATTCTTAAATGATTCTAAAACTTCATATTTATTTCTAATAAAATAAATTTCACACCACCAAGGTCGGTCATCAATAAATGTTCTGAAATATTTTTTCTTCCCATATGAATCTACTCTCATGGGACCCCATATGTCTGAGTAAATTATTTCAAGAATGTCTTTGGTTCTTTCTTCATTCTTTATTTTTGGAAAAGGTAATTGAGTTTGCTTACCTTCAAGTAATTGAGTTTGCTAATTTTTCACGTCGACCTATACAATAGGTTATGGGCCCAGCACGCTTCCACTGCGCAGTGGAAGCGTGCTGGGCCCATAATATGATGTACTGGATTTTTGACTAGATTTTGGTCCGAAACATAAGAAATTTTTTAAAGGACTAGAAGTTGACGAAATTAAAAATAAATGATGGAGTCTACTTTGAGGGGAAGTATTGTATTATGGCTAATTCAGCCATATGACCAAAGTCAGCCATGCATCATATTTCATATTCATGGTAACAGAAAAATATATAGAAAAATATGCATGTCAAATATATGTCAAGATATATGTTGTTTAAAATGATATTCAACTATAAAATAAATAAATATTTTCTTGTCCCAAATAGTTAATTTTCAGGTCCAATATACAATACATAATATACAATACTTTTTTGTTAATTAATTTTCAACGTTCATAGCGTGCAAACATTAACTACATGGCTCTTTGGCGACCATTTGATTTTGAAGAAATTCCCAATTTCTGTAGTGAAAATAGTGAACCTGTGCAAGGTTATTTGGAGTGCGAAAATGTGGACGTGGCTATTAAAGAAAAATATAATTTTTCAGAAGATTGCAAAGTTCCGATACTGAACGTTTATAAAAATTTAGAGAGACAGGTGGCGATGTTTACAGTTTAGTCCACTCCACTTCAACAATATTGTCCTTTGGAGTGCTGCTATTAGGATGAGCGCGTATAATTTTTGAATAGATATAGACTTCAAACATCCCAACATATGTACCTCTTGATTTATGTATAGAGATATCCGCATCTTTTTTTCGTCTTATCCTTTAACTCTGGAATGACACACTTTTTTATTATATATCGAGTCCTATATTACATGTAGACTGATAATTTATTTTCTGAACTATAATTTAATATCTCTATGATAGAATTATTACAACTGTTAAATTTAGTATATTGTAAAAGTATTTAATGTTTTTAATAAGTTAGATATTGAATTCATTGGAAAAAGAAATTTTTATCTGAATTAAAAATATTTTGGAGTTAGAATGATCAAAGTGAGCAGACGTGTGTACGAACGGTTTACAAAAAAAGTGCTATTATTACTTACCCCGATTACGCTGGTGAGTAATTTCTCTATTATATATTTCTCTATTATCCATTCTCCACCAAATTCACAACACATCACTCCAAACTTATTATTTAAACTAATCAACATATTTCTACAATCATAATCACATCTGAACAAGAAAAAATTAGCAGGGACAAACACCTTATGCTGACAAATACGTGCTGCCACCTATTGGTGAATAGTTGATCTACGCTAAAACAACCATCGGGCGGACAGGGTACACCAACTCTGTCCTGCCAAAATTATGGCCTCAAATAATATTTCTACACAACCCAACTTACCAAAAACAAACCAAAACCAACAATTAAATGAAATTTCTCAACAACAAAAAAAAAAATACAAACAATTCTCATCCTATCACAAAAATGAACTATGCGGATAAACTTAAGCAACCGCAACAAACAATCATGAAAAAAAACCAAGCAATTACTATGATCGCAACAGATGGAATCCCGACTGAAGAGTATGTTCTAGCCGTCGGAAATTTAATTGGTCCAGATAAAGTAATATATTTCTCAAAAGTTGCAAACAAACGTATCAACATATATTTAAATAACAAACAAACAACAGACGACTTTGTAAAACTACACAAATCAGTAATAGTTAGAAACAACACGGTAACTGTACGCCACCTTGTAAGCCCAGACAAGCGAATAATCATCTCTAACGTTTGTCCTACGATACCACACTATATAGTAGTTGAACAACTTGTATCGATAGGCTTAAAACCAACAACCGAAATGTACTGTCTACGTTCCGGCATGAAACAAAAAGGATACGAACATACTCTTAGTTTCAGAAGACACATATTCGTAGAACCTAACGATAACACTACCATTCCTGAATGCATTAATGTAAGTTGGGAAAACGATGATTACAAGCTGTTCATCTCGGACGACTCAATTTATTGTACGTTCTGTAAAAAATACGGACATAAAATAGACAAATGTAGATACAAACAAAATCAAGAAAATGAACCAACTTCAGTCATAATACCACCTGAACAAATAGAAGAATTACCCCCACCAAAAATTAACACAGAAATCCCCCCTACTAATGAAAATGAACACTCCTCTCCTGTCAACAATAATACAGATGAAAATAAACCCAAAGAACAATCCGAAAACAGGCAATCGAAATTACCTACACCAATCGCAGAATCAGCAAATACCAAACGTTCTGCACCGTCATCAAGCAGCGTTGGTAGCGCAGAATCTCTAAACGAAGACGCAGTTAAGCAAATCCAAGACAAAACGATTAATAACTTAATAACCGAATCAAGATCAATAAGAACAAGAACAAAAACAAGAAACAAAAGATCCAAGCGTTCTCCTAGTCCGGGCATCCCAATAGAAGAATGGCTACAACCTGCTCGGAATATAATAGAAACCCCAAACTTCTTACTAACTTACGACCAACTATATAGTTTCATCGAAAATATCTATAATGGTGGAGACCCGCTTAATATATCACGCGAATATACAGACGACACTGAAGGCCTTTTAGAAAATTTGAAACAGTTATATGATTATACAAAAAACCGATCGGCACAAATAAGATTGACCAAGGCCATTAATAAAATAGAACAACAACTTGATGAGGAAGAAACATCCGAAGAAAACAAACAACAATCATCCCAGTTCAAACCCCAAAATGAATAACATTATACAGTGGAACTGCAACGGAGTTCTTTCACACTTAGCTGAGCTACAACAACTTATAGCAAACCAAAAACCTAACTACATATGTCTACAAGAAACCAGACTCAAACCAGACCAAAATTTTAACATAAGAGGATATGATATATTTAGAGAAGACAGAAAAACTTTACAAATAGCTAGTGGAGGTGTTGCTATACTCATCAAACAATCTAACTATGGAGAAGAAATTAAACTACAAACCAATCTAGAAGCCTTGGCAGTCAAAACATTAATTCCGGAGTCCATAACAATTTGTACTATATACTTACCACCTGACAAAAATATCGAAATAGAAGACATGGAGAACATTAAAAAACAACTTCCGAAGCCATTCATTATAACAGGAGACCTAAATGCCCATAACACAAATTGGGGGGCAACAAAAAACAACAGAAAAGGCGACATAATTGAAAAAGCACTAGACGACCTCATCCTTCTAAACGACGAAGGTGTAACTCACTTCTGTCAAAGAACTGGAACATTTTCTAACATAGATTTAACTTACTGCTCGCCCAGAATTGCTACAAGAATAACACACGAAACGCTAGCTTACTCCTACGGCAGCGGACATTCCCCAACAAATATAAAAATACACTCTACCAATACATCACAGACATCGATAAACCACAACACAAAAGAGAAATGGAAACTGAAAACTGCAGACTGGCCTAGCTATCAACAAGCACTAAAAGAAAAATCAACCGAAATAGACATAAACCAGAACATCGACAACACAATAGAACAGCTCACAAAAATAATAATAGCAGCAGCCGAAGAAACAATTGGATATAAAAAAATAAATGAGCGGAAAAATACCCCATGGTGGAACCAAAGCTGTCAAAATGCGAAAAGAGATACCCTTAGGCAACTCTACATATACAAAAAACACAGAACGACAGAAAACCTCTCAGAACTAAAACGAACGCGAGCAGTAGCTAGAAAAATAACAACTGAAGCAAAAAGGAAAGCATGGCAAGAATATGTAAGTACCTTAAACAAAGATACACCATTGAAGAAAATATGGGAAGCCATTAAAAGAATAAAAGGTAACAACAGCAGCCCGTTTATACCACTTCTCAAAAAAGGCACCAACAATATAACCGACCAAAAACAAATAGCAGACACTCTTGCAGAGAATTACGAAAAAATTAGCAGTGATGAAAATTATTCAGTACAATTTATAAACCTAAAACACCAAGCGGAACGAAGAGAAATAAAAATAACCCCAAGTGAAGACCCAATCAATAAATCATTTAGCATGACCGAATTTCTAACAGTAACGAAAAATCTTAAATGCAATAGTAGTCCTGGACCAGACAACATACCCTTTGAATTCATTAAAAATGCTCCATACGAAACAAAAAAATTGATACTCAATATATATAACAATATATGGTCTAACCAAAATTATCCTCGCAACTGGAATAGTGTAGAAATCATCCCAATTTTAAAACCCGGAAAAGACAAAACAACTCCTAACAGTTATAGACCCATTGCTCTATCCAACACCTTGGGCAAAATTATGGAAAAAATGGTCAACTACCGACTTACATGGTTTTTGGAAAAAAACAACATCCTCAATAACAACCAATGTGGATTCAGAAGTGGCAGATCCACAAATGACCAGCTCATCAAACTTACAAATGAAATACACACAGCATTCGCCAGAAAACAACACCTTATAGCAGTATATTTCGACATAGAAAAAGCATATGACACAACCTGGAAACATAACATAGTCAGTACCCTTCAACAGCTAAAAATACAAGGGAATATGCTTTATTTTATAAAAGAATTCCTAAGCGATAGAAAATTTAAAGTAAGAGCAAACGGAAGGCTATCAAACGAAAAATGTCAACAAAACGGTATACCGCAGGGAGCCACTTTAAGCGTAACACTATTCCTTATAGCTATTAACAACATAACAGCAAATATAAATTCCCCGGTAAACACATCTCTTTTCGCGGACGACTTAGCCATTTATGCAAGAGGCAAATCAATAAAACACACTGCTAAATTATTACAGGACGCGATTCTAAATTTAGAAAAATGGGCAAATAATATAGGATTTAAATTCTCGGCGAATAAAACAGAAGCAATGCATTTTACAAGGAAAACAAAAGATAACCACAATCCAGTATTAAAAATAGCTAATAACAACATCAACTTTGTACAGAACAAAAAATTTTTAGGCCTTATATTCGACCATAAACTACATTGGAAAACACATATTAACCAACTGAAAAAGGATTGCCAGAAACGAATGAATATTCTAAAAGCTACTGGCCACCATGAATGGGGCGCGGATAAAAAGACCCTCATCTCTCTATATAAATCCTTAATAAGAGCAAAACTGGACTATGGAAGTATCGCGTATGGAACCGCATGCCGAACAACACTCAAAACACTAGACTCAGTGCAAAACCTTGCCCTGAGAATAGCAACAGGTGCTTATAGGACAAGCCCTGTTATTAGCATTCGCAATGAAACAGGAGAAGATACATTAGAGAATAGGAGATCTAAGCTTCTCCTAATATACGCAACCAGCCTAGCCACAAATCCGTCTCATCCTACATATCAATCAATATACCAAAATAAGTCACCGAACCAACTAATACCCAAAACAGAAACACCCATCCAAAAAGCAATCACCAATACACTCAACCAACTCCACATACATCTTCCAAAAATAGAGAAAGCTACTCACCACACTACACCACCATGGACAATAAAACTCCCAATAATAGACCTAACACTCACAAATTACGACAAATCAAACACACCCAACAGTAAATACAGACAAGATTTCAAAAATCTATGCAAAACGTTCCATCCGAATACAGACTATATATATACCGACGCCACCAAAAGAAATAACGAAGTCAAGATAGCCTACATCCACAACAACACTGTAAAAAGCTACCAACTTCCAGACACAGTTTCCATCAACACCGCTGAAGTTGAAAGCATATATGAGGCTGTTAAATATGCACTAACATCTGCAGGAAATACCCATTTTGCCATCTGCACTGATTCCCTGGTAGCAGCAACAGAGATACTAAATCCAAAAAGCAGACTGGAAAGTGTGCGAACAATCCAGGAAATGGTCCACCATACCAAATCCACACGAGATGTGAAAGTAACAATTGTTTGGATTCCCAGTCACGCTGGAATTCCAGGCAATGAACTTGCAGACAGCACGGCAAAAAACAGCCAAAACGCTCCATTCAGGAACATCGCAACACCCGCAAAAGACTTCCAAAAAATAATTAGAGAAAAGGCCAAAATATACCAAAACTGTCTATGGACAAATGTTTCCAACAACAAACTGCGCCAAGTTAAAGAAGACACAAATATATGGAACTTGGACAGAAACAGGAAACAACAAACCATGCTCACTAGATTGAGAATTGGGCACACTAAAATGACACATGAACACCTACTTGCACGAAGTGAACCCACAATCTGCACACAGTGTAATACACCTCTAACAGTGGAACACATAGTGATAGACTGTCCTAAATATTGCACCAGTCGAATCAAATACAAAATACCAAACACCTTTAAAGAAGCACTCCAGAACAATAACATTTCAACCACCAATCTGATCAACTTCCTAAATGAAGAAAAACTTTCAAATGAAATATAAAAGATATATGTATATATGTAATATGTTAATAAATGTAATAACCAATAACTGACGCTAAAAATCATGTTATTGAAGCGTCATTAAATAAAGATTAATAAAAAAAAAAAAAAAAAAAAAAAATATTTTGCAAAGAATTATTTGATCAAAAAAAAATATAGACTTGATCAGAAGAAAATTGTCGGCCTTGGTAGCGTAGAGGTAGCGCTCCTGCTTCACGAGCCAAAGATCCCAGGTTCGAATTTCGGTCAGGACATGGATGCTTGTGAGCCACAGTGTAACTGGGACATTTAGTCCTGTTCTATGGTTTAAAACAATAATAATACCTTGAGCAGAGAAAATAATGACTTTATTAGAAAAGAATAATGACTTGATGAGACAAAAGTATCGATTTGATCAGAAATGATGGTGCAAAAAATATTTTAGAAAATAAAAGTAAAGAAATATTTATTCTCCAATATTTATTACTCTCTAGGATTTCGTAGGTATGATCAAAACATCCCTCTACCAGTGGTATCCATTACATGCCCTGAATAAAACCGGTATTGAAACGATACAAGTTGTTGTTACGAATCACATGGAACTGGGAAACAAAAAAATAGGCTACGAAAAGTCGGGGAACTAACGATAACGTGGGGACCTACAGACATACTTGGGTGTCGTTTCAGGGTTACCACACCTTTTCCAATTGTATTTCAGAAAGCGTCAATAGTAATTCATATTACTAAATTATAATTAAGAAAGCGTCAATTGTAATTCAGATTAATAAATTGTAATTCAGAAAATATTTTTGAATTACAGTTGGAAAAGGTACAGAACTGAACATCAATTTTAGCGATGTTTCCTTTCATTCGCGTTGAACCTTATTTGGAATGTTCACATACAAGTTCAGTCTTATTTTTTCTCTCTTTTTCAATGTCAACAGTTTCAGAATTATTGTTAAAGTCTACACAAAACCTCATTAATGGTACTTGTGTATTGTGCGAGTATGTTGAGTTGTTCATCTATTGAAGTTAGTGAGACTCTACTATTGAACTTGGTACGGAGAGGACTCATTATCCACAATGAACAGTAATTGTAATGTTCTTTTTTCGTCATTAAGTTTTAGAATCAAGTCAGGGTTAACAGAGGTTAAAAAACTTGGATAATTGCTTACGTATCTGTGAAATACAGAAATATGAAAAGCATCATTATTTTTAAAATATACTGCACAGTGGAATTGCAATGTATATAATTTATGTATAATTTTTAAGTAAGTGGTGAAAAATATTCGGTGACTTTTTGTGTGTTCTTAAAACAGAGTTTTGTCTCACGTTCTATTGTCGGATCATTTTATGCTGGCCTGTGAGAGACTGTACCGCACAGAGTGCGACAGTATTATAAAGCATGAAACCCATTATGAACAGCCAGCAACAGCCGGTACAGCAGCGGCCGGCCTAGCACGAAACTCATTTGGAACAGCCAATAATATTGAATGCCAGACGTTTGAAACAATCCAAGTTTTTGGTCTTTGATTTGGAAGAGAAGCTAACTGTAATGGCTGCAATTTGTGCTGAGGAGGAAGAGCAGGAAAGATAACAGCGGAAACATAGGTTTTGGGTCCATGAGATTTTTAAAAAGAGGAGGGAATTTGGAGAATTTCATAATCTTTCTCCAGTCCTTCTGAAAGATGAAGAAAAAATATTTCTAGATTTTCTTATGTCAAAAAGTAAGTTTTATGAACTTCTTAATCTTCTTGATTTGTCAAAGAAATATACATCTTTTCGAGAAACTGTCAGTCCCGAAGATAATTATTCCTACCTATCCCGAACTCAAAATTCTCAGCAATTTGCTGCCACGCATTGTCCTTCTTCATATTATCATGATATGATGGATCTGATATATCATATAAGAATGGGTATTCCCTCACATATTCTATAAAAAATTCTTTGGTGCTCATTTTTATAAAATATAACCGAAACACTCAAAACACTTGTATTAACCTGTCGAAACACCACGCGTTTCGTGCCGGTCTGGCGTCTGGCTGCTTTAGTCGAACGCCGTTTTAATTCCAAGAGAAACATTCCGGCTGTGGCGTTGGCGTTTTGGCTGTTGCTGGCTAAGTGAGTTGCGCTTCATTACAATACGTGCAAAAGAATATGACCGTTGCCGTACTGGCTGTTGCTGGCTGTACATAATGGGTTTCGTGCTTAAGGGAGTGAGACATAAGTTCCAATTACAGTCGAAAAAAAAAGTATTTATGTATTTTAAAAACTTTGATATTATCTGTCTCATTTTGTAATACGAAACTAAGAGGGAAATTTAATTTTTTATGTTGCATATTTAAAATATCATCTTAGGGTGGTAATTCTGAAATGACACCATTCAAAATATTTGGAAATTCATAATAGACCATATTAGTAACTACGTCACAAAATGGGATTCAGTCCTGCCGTCTCGCGGTTGGATTCCTTTTATTTGAATTTAGCTTTGAATGTTGTTTTTTTGTTAAATTGTATTTTGGAAATATAAATTAAGTTTTCAAAGTAAGGGAATGCTTCACATCAAAAATACAAATCAATATTTATTTATTAAAATTCTTATTTTATACATATTAATTTAATATGTCATTATTTTAGCAAAACAATATTATTTTGCAGGTTAATTTTGAAAATTTTACCTTAATAATCGTAATTATAGCAAGTAACATAGCAATAAGTGTGCATGCCATATCTAAATGGTTTAAAGGAATAATATGTTGTTTTTAGTTTTCCATTATTTTTTTTTTTCATTTTCATCTGTCAAAAAACGAAAAAAATTGCAATTAATAATGTAGCTGTAATGGTTACAATTTGGAGCAAAACAATACACCATTATGCATTCAAAAACAAAATATTAATGATTACTTAGTGTTAATTAAATAAATACTAAAGATATTTCGATTTTCATATTATTTAAAAACGTAAACTATAAATATATGTTCGAATTCTTATTTATATATTTATAAAATCATTATTTTATAATATAAAGTGTCTGGACTGTATATATTAGTATATATTTATCAAAAATACAAATTTTTTGCTCCAAAATTGAAGATATTCATAAAATTAAGGTAACAAAAGTAATGTCACATTTATTTTAAACCAGTCAAAAACTTCCAAAGGACTCAGCTCTCAGATGGCAGCACAAGTATATGACGACATACTAATATGGTCTATTGACATTCAATTATATGTCAATTTACTACTACTGTTCATAATTGAATTTAATGATGACAATAGTGCATAATGATCATAAAATATTTTTTTTGTATTCATGAATGCCAATAATGTGTTATGATTATTAAATGTTTCATTATATGTAATATTGATATTGAAGTCCATTATAACATTACGCTCATTATTTTATTGATTGACAGATAAATTTGTAATGTTACTGTCAAATATTATTCACACCAAACATAGTAAGAAGTAAGTCTGAACCAACGAAAAGTGTAATTAAGGATTCTGTATAACTAGGGAATAGGTACCTGCACATTTGTCCCACCACGTCATACCATACATGATTTGTTCAATGTACGGTGATTCTAAACAGGTGGCACTGTTATGTTAGTTTGAGTAAACTAGAAGATTGGTAGCTCGCTTCGCTCGGCTTCTTCTAACCAAACCCTTCTTTTGAAATTTAGTATTATTATGGATTCGTAGTCTGATTCTGACATACAATTTATAAAACAAGTTATTAATACTTTACCAAGATATAGCTTATTTCTAGACCGAACAAATCCTTGCAATGTTCGATGATATTTAATTTAAATTAAGATTCCGTTTAAATAAAATGACTGTTGCAAATATATTACAAATTATTAGGGAAGATTTAGAAAAGGCCACGATGTGAAACATGCCTATAACACCAATTAATCAGTTACTAGTAACCCTAAGATATTTTGCATCAGGTTTCACATTGATCTGATCAATTTTTTTACTCTCTATTGTACATATGTATTCATCTAATATATGAAGTAATAAACTGCACTCGTTAGTCGTGAAGTTCTAAGGTTTTGGCCCTTTTCCATTTTATAAATTCAAATGACAAGTGACACTGACAGCAAATTTTTAAAATATTGTTTTTAGCTCATTTAAAAAACACGTTTTTATGATGATTTTAGTTTTATTTATTATTTACCTTAAGTACATTGTTGGTTATGGTATTGATATCAGCGTATTATTATGAAAGAATTGATTAGTACCGCCTTTTCAAGTTCATTGTTCAAACGTACAGGTCTCCTAATAGGTCATTCTAACAATGTCATTATGCATCCACAAACTTTATAATACAAAAACTATTACGGTTAAAAACAGAAAATTGCCCAATACAAGATATTGGTGCATGATAGGTATACGTTCTCCCGGAATTTTTTTAGACCTAGTTAAGATCTGCAGTTTTATCGACCTAAACATATATAAGGGAGGTATTGGGTTCATACCGATTTTGACATTTGGAGATTTCAATGGATCTCCGCGAATTGAGGTCCCTACATAACGTTTTGACTAAAGTCACTGGATTATACAAAGTAGCGCAAACCTTTGAAGAAGCCGACAGACCCCAGGGTTTGATTGGCAACATTGGTTCCCCTATTAAGCAAACTAAAGCAGCAATTTTTACGTTCTTAACTTTGCGTATGAGCCGTCACATCTCTCTTTCTCGCTCTAATTTAATAACCTCCTTTGTCAGTGGTTTGAATATTTAAGGTTAAGTTTCATTTAAATTTATATATTATATCCATTTTATTTAATAAAAATAAAAAAAATAATTGAAATTGTACCATAATTTTGTTATAGTGCATCTTTGATTAAAAAAATCGTGTTTACAATGTTTAAAATAAAAATTTTGGTAGTACTAGTTTCTTATTTTTGTAGTGTTGGAATCACTGAAAATCATTTGTGTTGGCGACATTTTTAGCCCCAGTATGGCCGCCGTTGCGCTACTTTATATAATCTAGTGACTTTAGTTTTGACTATTTTTATCATGATGTCTGTCTGTCTGTCTGTCTGTATGTCGGTCTGTGTACACGTGCAGACCAAATTCGACTAAAAGGATTTTTATAAAACTTCATATTGAAGCTTTTGACATCAATAGCACGAGTTGATCAACTTTTGGTAAAAGTCGGTTGACTATAAATGGGAGTTTATTCGTGTAGATTTTAAGATTTTTGCGAATATTTCACAACAGAGAAATATTTCGAAAAAATTTAATTAACAAAAGTTGCTATAAAAGCAATAACTAACAACTTTTATATGAGACTTTTTTTTCGACATTTTTTTGACATTTTTTGATAAAGCAGTAGGTATATCTCTTAAGGTTTAGCCTATGTAATCAATTCAAACTGCACGGAGGGTGCGAAACTAATGGTTTACCCCACATAACGCTCCCTAGGAAAACACAGACGAAATTGGAACCCACACTACAACCTTTCTTACATTATTTTACCCCACTGTACGAAATTTGGTCGATCCGTTTGGCTTTGCATAAAGAACAGACATACAGAAGTCGGATTTACAGAGTTGTACAAACAAGATCTAAAATTACACACATTCATTCTTACAACTCATTGACAGATACTCACATTACTATTAACTTACATACTTCTAGCACTACAATATTTCGGATTATTAATAAGGCGGAATGCATTATTGTAGCAAGTAATTAGTCTACGGAAACAGCTGTTGCTATAATGTACCCAGAAAGGTGCGGTATAAAAATTGGCTCAGCATGTTTTAAAAAGGTAGACTCGTATACTAGGATTACATTTGGCGAATCTCCTATTCAACATGTTAGCGCGGACACATATAGCTCTACACTGACTTTCAATGTCAGCATTGTCGGATATATTATCTGAAATAATGTGGCCGAGGTAAGTAACAGAAGAGACTTGCTTGACTACGGTACTGTTGAGACATTTGCCAGGAATATTGTACTTTATGCCTCGCGGCTGAAACACAATGTATTCGGCCTTGCTGGCGTTGTAGAGGAGACCATGTTCATCGGCATACTGTACGCAAGTATTCAACAGCCAACTCAGTCCAGCAAGAGACGGATTTATGAGGACCATATTATCCTCATAGCTACATGGTTGATAAGAGTGCTACCCATAACACCTATTTTCTCTTCGCTCAGTCTACCACTTAGACCGTCCATGTAGACATTGAAGAGAGAGGGTGACATTTATAAAATATATGAATTAGGTACTATATTTGTCTTTTTTGTAGTACTTTTCACTTTTCTAGCTTTCTTCTTTTTTTGAGATTTTTCGTGTTTTTTTCTTCACTTTAGGTGTTTTTTATTCGCATTTTAGTGCTTTTTATAGACGCTTATATTTGAAAAATAAATGCTTATAAATCCGCGCTCTAATAATAGTATGTATTTAATAGTTTATAACTAAATAATGCAAAAATAATATTGCATAGTAACTAATTAAAAAATAAATAAATAGATGTTACTAATTTTACGTTTTACAGCAAATTTCTGCAAATATATTGTTATATCTAAAGTCACTAGATTATACAAAGTAGCGCAACGGCGGCCATACTGGGGCTAAAAATGTCGCCAACACAAATCATTTTCAGTGATTCCAACAGTAAAAAAATAAGAAACTAGTACTACCAAAATTTTTATTTTAAACATTGTAATCACGACTTTTTTAATCAAAGATGCACTATAACAAAATTGTAGTACAATTTCAATTATTTTCTTTATTTTTATTAAATAAAATGGATATAATATATAAATTTAAAAGAAAATTAATCTTAAATATTCAAACCGCTGACAAAGGAGATTATTAAATTAGAGCGAGAAAGAGAGATGTGACGGCTCATACGCAAACTTAAGAACGTAAAAGTTGCTGCTTTAGTTTGCTTAATAGGGGAAGCAATGTTGCCAATCAAACTCTGGGGTCTGTCGTCTTCTTCAAAGGTTTGCGCTACTTTGTATAATCCAGTGACTTTAGTCATTTCGAAATATTTGCTCAAAAATATTCTAAAAAAAGCAACACGAGTATACTTCAACTTTTAAAATACCGATTAACCGAATTTTACCAAAAGTTGATCAAATGGTGACACTGATGTCAAAAGTTTATATATAAAATTTCATTAAAATCCATTAAGCCAAATACGCTCTATACTTGTCCATCGGTTGACAGATCGATAGGCAGACCGACAGACTTGGATATCCATCGGAATCTCGAAAAAGCGATATGACCAGAATACTTTCGTTATGCATGTGGTGGTCGGTAAGAGAACTTACATAGCTGTATATCATAATGAGTTAGTTTCGAACAATTTGGATGTTGAAAATGAACAATGAGCAATAAATATATCATATGGAAATTAGTTTAATTTACATATGACATAAGGTAATGAACTATCATAACGTTATTCTGCTCATATCCTGCTCAACAATTGATAAAGTTATCATTAATAAGATTCGATATGGCATTGTTTTGATGAATTAATGTAGAAAGTGGAACTATATAATAATGGGAACAGGACTATAAATACTGTAAATAATTTCAATTATAATTTTAATTGATTTACAATAATTTTTATTTTTGTTTATAGCCAGGAATAATTAAAACTCATGGATATCCTTTTGAGGAATATAAAGTCAAAACCAAAGATGGCTACCTACTACGTTTATTTAGAATTCCATTCACCAATACGCAGACCTGGCCAAAACCAAAAGGTAGTAAGCAACCAGTGTTCCTGCAACATGGGATATTTGCCAGCAGTGCCCCTTTTGTTCTTATTGGAAATAAATCACTAGGTAAGCAGGAATACATATTTAACAAATTATTTACAAACTCAGTTATAAAAAATGTATTGCTTTTGTAGTTCGGTTTATAGTAAGTATAATTAGTTTTAGAAAAATGAAATGCTAAATTTCTGACGAATTTGACCTATTTGGGTGTGTAAATCTAAATATAATATATTGAGATTTGCACATCATCATTGCCATCATGATTTGCCATGATGATATGCCATCATGATATGCCATGATATGCCATATGCCATCATCATTGCAGAGGTTGGCGATCAATAGAGCTATTTCGATCTGAACTCTAGCTCTAAACCTGTCCAAGCTGTTCAATATAAATAAGTCTTAGGCTCCATACCATGATGTTTTTCTTTGGTCGGCTGGTCTTTTATAGTATATTTCTACTTTAATAATGAATTAAATTAGCTAGTGTTTTTCATTTTGCTCAATGGTGCTAAAAAAAAAATTATCTTCCTTATCTCAATTTGGCACGTACCATCAACAAACAACTTATTTATATATTTCTGTCTCGCACATACATTGCAAGCTTGAGTGAGAAAAAAATATACACACACCGGCAAATTTAAAGAGACAGACATAAAAATCTAATTATTTTCCCTGTTATACATATTGTTGATATATCTCAGGTAATCTTCTAGTACGATGTTTTTTGGAATAATGTTCAATCGGGTTGAGGTCAGGGGACCACGCTGGCCAACCCATTGTTGTTATACCCACTTGATTTAAAAAGTTTGTAACACAGTGGGCGACGTGTGGGCGCGCATTATCCTGCATTATGGTGGTATTTTCTCCGATATATGGGGCAAGGGTACAACATGGTCTTGAAGAATATCTCTGATGTACCTATCTGCAGTTAATGCTCCACCAGCAATCACCACTAACTCTGTGTGAGCTCCCAAATATAATTGAACCTCCACCAAAAGATACAGTAGTAGCAAAATTAAATGGCGCATTTTGTTCTTCCTAGCGTCGATACAATCTTCGTTCATTGTTTAGTAGAGCATTCAAACCTATCTAGATATAGGCTACAAAATAATAAAATTTAAAAAAACATAATTTTCAATCTTTTCCTTTAAATTTGCCGGTGTGTTGATCACTGATTCGTTCATTTGTCATTGAACCATCTTCTTAAAAAAAACTGAACTTTAAGCTCTTTTTCAGTAAATTTCACTTTTAGAGTTTCATCATTTGCAACTTTGTCTGTTCTTGATATACATGGCATGCTCCGGTAGATCTAGTTTTCTAGATCGTTAATTATTCGTGAATTCTTCGCGCCGTCTTCAGTGCTAGATATGATTATTGGAAATTTGTAACATTTCATAATACGGAGTTACCTTGTTTTATACCTATACATTTTATTTCTGTAATTTTTGTAAGTTTCTGGGATTCCACTAAATAATCAACCGAGATATGTGTAAACAAATATCTTCTAGATATTTCCGTTGCCAATTGGTATTTGTACAATTTCTTTTCCTACGCATCACGTTGTATAGTATTTCCAAAATGATATGGACACTCTTTTTAAGAAGATTAACAACGCGGTAATGGGTTTATGGCAGAAATCCTAAGACTCGTTGCTGTAAAAATATAAAAGGTATTAAGGGAATTTTAAATTTAAATCGAATAGATGTAACACTATAGTCTAGTGCCTACGCACCATATTTTACGTTGATACTGCACTTGATGATAATGGAATGCCGTTTGACACACGTGTTCTTTATAAAAATTAAATCATTTTGACCCGCAGCACCTATTTGTGAAGTGAGGCACATTCAAGATGGCGGCGAAAATAGCGCGCCAATTACGATAACGATAACTAATTTTTATGATAGAGCAAAATAGCTCAATATATATTTGTAGAATGGACTTTTAGTTGCAATTTGTCGCATCGTACGCGAATTTACGTCACATAATTTACAAGATACCGTCCATAATTCATTCAGACGCAAAAAAGTGATTTCCGAAATGGCTCACGAATTTCGTATGGTATGGCTCGTTTTCTATTCATTTAATGTCGTAGATTACGAATCTGTTATCAAAATGGAGAAAATTTTAAATTTTGATAGATTTTTTTCCCAAATTCGAAACATGATGATATACCCTATCACTGCAAATCTGCGTATATTAACATTTTGTTTCAATTCTTCCTAAATCTGTAGGGTATATCCTTGGCTACAAGGGTATGTGCGGAATTTTTCTCTGAGTGGTGCCGAAAATAAGATAACGGCCGAAATGTGTAAAGTCTCCACTTCGTATTATTTTGACACTCTTTATATCGCTCTCGACCAAATTGGACCTGAAAATTACAAAAATGAAATAAAAAAAGGCATATGACTAGTTATTATTCGGGTTTTGTCCGAAATAAAATAAAAAATTTGACATATCCGGCCGGAACGCCTGTAAATTGTGGAATTTAAGTAAGATGCTCCATGCATACACGGAATGCATCTTTTTGCTTAGGTTTGTCCGCAGCACGTGGTCTCAGATGAAGCCGCTTTCGAAATATCATTCGAAAATTGAATTTTGCTATTTACATCAAATTTGTCGAGTTATATATCAATTTCGGGTATATAGAAGTCGTAGATTTCGAAAATGGAGTTAATTTAAAGATTTGCTGCATATAAGATAGTATTTTGCCCGAAAAATTAATTACATGTATTTTTTACATAACAGTGAGATTAATTACACGACCGTTAGTGCCTTCCCACCCAAAAGAGTAATATGTATATAGCAGTTTTGACAAAATAATATAGACTACAACTCACTAAATACGATTCTAATGGTGGCCGAAAACTATTCTTTCGAAAATGGTTCAAATCTTCTCTGATATTTTTACTAGTTATCAGGACAACATTATATTGTGTTGATAGTTTCTCTATATGTGACAATAATACTGACTTCCAATAGTACCTAATTGTATATAAAATGAAGAGGTTCGATGAATTCAACAAGGTTCAAAGGTTCAAAATTCAACAAGGTGTGAAACATTATTTTGCGTAATTAATTGAAATAAATTTTAAATAAGCTTTAATTTAAGAAATAATAAGTTATTAATAATTACTAAGGAACGGACGTAATAAGCCCCTGAACTTGACTTTTTAAAAACATAATTCTGACATATTTTACCCTTTTAAAAATTTTAAATAAACCTAAATGAAAATTAATAACGGCAGGAGTCAGTAAAATTGATGACATGAATCGACATACTTTATCTCACTAGAATTTTATCTTTACATAGGCCCACCGAATTAGTGAGGCTTTCGACTTTGATTTGTAATTAAATATTAATTATTTTGTAGCACTGGAAGTCAGTATTATTGACACATACAGAGGAACTATCAACAAATTACAATGTTGTCGTGATAACTAGTAAAAATATCAAAGAAGATTTAAATCATTTTCGAAAAAATAGTTTTCGGCCACCATTAGAATCGCATTTAGTGAGTAGTAGTCTCTATTATTTTGTAAGAATTGCTATATATTACTCTTTTGGGTGGGAAGGCACTTAACTGTCGTGTAATGAATCTCACTGTTATGTAAAGAATACATGTAATTATTTTTTTCGGGCAAAATGCTATCTTATATGCAGCAAATCTTTAGTTTTTCAAAATCTACGACTTCTATATACCCGAAATTGATATACAACTCGACAAATTTGATGTAAATAGCAAAATGCGAACGATATTTCGAAAGCGGCTTCATTTGAGACCAGGTGCTGCGGACAAACCTAAGCAAATAGATGCATTCCGTGTATGCATGGAGCATCTTACTTAAATACCATAATTTACAGGCGTTCCGGCCGGATATGTCAGATTTTTTATTTTATTTCGGGCAAAACCCGAATAATAACTAGTCATATGCCTTTTTTTATTTCATTTTTGTAATTTACAGGTCCAACTTAGTCGAGAGCGATATAAAAAGGGTCAAAATTATACGAAGTTGAGATTTTACACATTTTGGCCATTATCTTATTATCGGCTCCACTCAGAGAAAAATTCCGAACATATTCTTGTAGCCAAGGATATTCCCTACAGATTTAGGAAGAATTGAAACAAAATGTTAATATACGCAGATTTGCAGTCATAGGGTATATCATCATGTTTCGAATTTGGGAAAAAAATCTATCAAAATTTAAAATTTTCGCCATTTTGACAACAGATTCGTAATTTACGACATTAAATTAATAGAAAATGAGCTATATCATACGAAATTCGTGAGCCATTTCGGAAATCGCTTTTTTGCGTCTGAGAATGAATTATGGACTGTATCTTGTAAACTAAGTAACGCAAATTCGCGTACGATGCGGCAAATTGTAGCTAAAGGTCCATTCTACAAATATGTATTTAGCTGTTTTGCTTTATCATAAAAATTAGTTATCGTTATCGTAATTGGCGCGCTATTTTCACCGCCATCTTGAATGTGCCTCACTTCAAAAATAGGTGCTGCGGGTCAAAATGATTTAATTTTTATATAGAACACGTGTGCCAAATGGCATTCCATTATCATCAAGTGCAGTATCTTTCGACGTAGGCACCAGACTATAGTTCAATTGAAGTTTTTAAAAACCATTATGGATATTTTCCAAATTTAGAATCCTATTGTTTCTAAATTTTAGAGGTTGTTACACTCGTTTGTTAGTTAATTTTCAACGTTCATAGCGTGCATACATTAACAACATGGCTCTTTGGCAACCATTTGATGAAATTCCTAATTTTTTTAGTGAATCTCTGCAAGGTGTTTTGGACTGTGAAAATGTGGACGTGGCTACTAGAGAAAAATGTCAATTGTCAGAAGATAGCAAAGTTTATAAAAAGTTAGTTTCGGAAGGTAATGACAAACCTATACTTAGAACTGCGAAATTAACTAGTGTTCCATATAGAACAATCCAACGTATCATTGTTCGTGACAAAAATCAGCAGCAAAAACGACCCGATTTACAAGATTTCAAGAAAATAGATAGTTTTATGTTTAAAACAAAAATAAATAAAATATTCGACCTATATTCGAAAAATATAATGCCGACTGTGCATCTTTTATTCAAAAAGTTGGAAGAAGACAGAATAGAATTTCCATACAAAGTTAGCCATATGTATAATTATTTGAAGTTGCTAGGATTTAGTTTTGTAGCAAAAAAAGGATGATTTTTGTTTGTGCAAATTTGAAATATTTAATATAGACTATAAAGACTTTAAAACAAAACGATTTTTAAAAATGTCTATATTTTAATTCAAATATAGCTAGTTAAGGAATGGTATGTGGGTATATACAGTTCATTCTAAAGAGCATATAAGAAAACACATTTATTTGAAATAATTATTACGGTCCTGGCAACGGTTATTAACAGAACCATAAACGCAGCAGGTATAATGCATTGACGTCATATAAATAGACACAGCACGCTCTATGCCTTAGCATTGTTTGTTATAAAGCCAAGACCCTGCGGAAACAAAAGGGGGATTTGCCCCGAGGAGTATAACAAGTTGCCTAATTTACATTTATTTTATTCAGCTATTGCTAAGAAAAACGCTGGCGCCGTATTGTGTTTATGATTGTTTTGTTGTGTTATTTTTTCGGTTTTACTATTTTACCTTTTCATCATCTTTCAACCTTTTATAATATTGCCGTAAATTGAATTTTACGAGTTACGAACTGTATTTGAACTACGTAGTATTTTAAATACTAAAAAGAAATGTTTAATTAAAATGTTACATATAGTTTTTCCTTAAAAAAAAGTATTTGTATTCAGTACTTCGAATACATCTGAAAAGTATTTTACCCAGCATTGATCATAGATAGACATCTTTATAATTTGTCAGATAAATTTCAATTTATCATAGAATAAATGATGTAATATATGCCCGTTTTAAATTTAGATGGTGTCTGAGGCATTGCTATAAAATATGATCGAGAAAAAAAGGTGACTAGATAGACATGGAATTAATTTATTTTTATGTCCGAATTGTCCACTTAACATTTTAAATTCAGGGCCTACTAAACTTTTTTTTCGATCATATTGTATTTTAAATGTATGTAATTTAGAAACCTATTAATTATCTTAAATATATACTGATACATTCAGGTTAATTTAATATTATTTATGAAATTTATTTTATTAAAATTTGCAGTTTACAGTATTAAAAAATATATTTTTTGTTTCAATTCTTATTGGCAAAACATTGATGTATGCAAACTGTACAACTCCTCGGGGCACTCCTGTTTCCCCGCTTGAAGGGGTGTTGACTTCATAACAACTCGTCCTCGTTCAGTATCTATGTTATACTACATCATTGGTATAATTGTTATACTGTCAGTCATTATTTGAATCAATAAGTGAGGGTGGCTATTTCATTTTCGAAATATTATATAAAAATTTGTAAATACTATAGAGCAGTGTTTCCCAAAGTGGGTTCCGTGGAACCCTGGGGTTCTACGAAATAATTTTGGGGTTCCGCGAGACAAGTTGTGATGTAATATTAAAATAAGATTAGCTGCAATATTTTAATAGAAACGCATTAAACTCTGAATGTAAGGCGTTACGCCTACATTTCTAATAAATCTGTCAAATTCAGTCAAATTTTCTTGCCAAAGGCATCGTTATTTATCTGTCGTTTCAATGTCGTTTATTCTAAGATCAGATCACTAGATCCAAACCAAAACTTGTGTTTTTTAATTAAAAACATTTCTTTGCAATTTATTCAAATTTTTTTTATAGTTACGTTTTATAAGAATAAATAAAATGTCTTATAATGATTTTTGTTTTATTTAATATATGGTAGTATTCTGGACACTGAAGTTCATGTTAGCATCGGTGTTATCGTTCAAAGTCACCGAATTTGTATTGGAAACGCTATGTACGCGAAAATCACTCAGATGTCAACATCGATGTCAACGCTAATATCTCTGTCCAGAATACTAACTAATCTAATTTATAACAGCATTAGGTATGGCAAGGGTTCCATGATCCGTAAAATATTGCCTAAGGGTTCCACAAGAAAAAAAGTTTGGGAAACCCTGCTATAGAGATATAAATTATTTGCCTCACAGTAATTTTATAAAAAGGTGGATAATCTCAGCCCTTAGTCATATATGTTAGCTGTACCTTATTTTATTTTTTTTTGTACGTAAGTTCTGTGCTGATTACGGCCCACGCATTTCCCTTTTTTTTCATGTTTTATTTTAATTCTCATTCTTAGCTTTCAGATTATCTGACTCTGGTTACGATGTATGGTTGGGAAACTCACGTGGCAGTTTTTATGCCAAGGGACACGTTACCTTGTCAACGGATGATCCAAGATACTGGGACTTCAGGTGGGTTTAAGGTCACTCATCTCACATTACACGATACAGTTAAAACTATACTAGATACACATCGATCACGTCAGCTGCTTTACAATTATCCTTATCTTTGTGGTAGTAGGTAATAATTTTTATGCTGACACGATTTAAAGCTTCTCGTCTTGATTTTATCTAAGATTTTGAAATAGTTTGTTTTTATTGTATGCAATTGCGTTTTGAGAGATAGTGTCCTATATAATAATTACATAGTACTGTAGACAGACAGGTAGCAATTACTTGAAATTACACATTTTGCATGATTTTTTACACTTTGTCATGAAAGCAGTTGAAACTGAAGTAAAGAATTTGTGTTTAAAGACTAGCGTAAACACTACAAATCTCACAAGTATTTCATACAAATTTTACTATCTAAAACAAAAAAAAGGAAAAAAAAACAAAAAATAAAAGGATCAGTAGCAATCTATACACTAAATTTTGCAGCGAATTTTTATCTATGGAGGGGTCCAGCGAGGAATGGGATTCACGTTGATATCGCTTATTCTCGCTATTTAATTTAAAGTTAAAACTTTGTACATCTATGATATGTGTAAATCATTGTAGACCGGGAGCTCATGACATTTTTGGTCTCCGATTTCATACAGCATGCCTTTTGGAGGAGAGAATATTTACCCTGTGACAACAAAAAGGGATGGTACTAAACCCCTGCACGCTTTCCGGTCATAGGGAAAATTGCATTTCCACTTGCACAAAATTTTTGTGTTTTTCTCTGATTTAATATTGCTTGCCCCTTTGTCAAAAGAAAGTTATAACAAATTTAAAGTCTTTTAATTATAGGCATGCTGTATGAAAACGCGGAAAAACATATTTTTTTATTACAAGATCACATGACCGTTTGAGCCCTTTGGGACCCTCCGAATCGCATGCATATATTTAAAAGACTTTAAATTGTTATAACTTTCTTTTGACAAAAGGGCAAGCAATATTAAATCAGAGAAAAGCACAAAAATTTTGTGTTTAAGTGGAAATGCAATTTTCCCTATGACTGGAAAGCGTGCGGGGGTTTAGTATCATCCCTTTTTTGTTGTCACAGGGTAAATATTCTCTCCTCCAAAAGGCATGCTGTATGAAATCGGAGACCAAAAACTGTCATGAGCTCCCGGTCTATTGTCAATAACTATTGAGTATTCTATATCACCAACTAAACTTGGGGTTTCATATAATGGGATTAGCATATTTAGGGTTTTGTAGGTATGACCAGCAAAAAACCCTCATAACGTGTCTGTCTGTCTGAGTGTACGGTAGAAATTGTAGCCAAACGGTTGAACATAGAAAGTTGAAATTTTGTATACTGGTACAACTTTTTGACCCACATATAGGAAAACTATAGAGTTAAAAAAAATACATCGCGGGATACATATGTATAAACAAATATGTATTTAATGGAAAAATAAATATTTTTTAAAAATGTTGTGTGGGGTATCAAATACCTCTTAATGCATGAATGCCCAAACAAATTTTTATTTTTGAAAAAAATTTTTTATGGGGTTTTTGTTAATATAATGGCAAAAAACTTTCGTCCCCCGCCTTATATCCCAGAGGGGTTTAGCTAAAATTCTGAAAAAAATCTCAATAATGTACATTGATAGGAATCGGAATAGTTAAACAGGAAATTTTGATCAAATTGATTTTTCGCAAAATATTTAATTATTGTGTCGTCGAAAAAAAAATTATTTTTTAAAAATTTATGTAGATAAACGAATGGGAAGAAGTTTCTTATTTTAATACGATTTTTTCCAAAAAAGTACTAAAAAATCAGTGTCCCATACCTTTTAACCCTAAGGGATTTAATTAAAAATCTGAAACAATTCTAAGCAAGGTATATTGCTATTAACCGGAAACGTACGAGAGAAATTTTTTATGTGATTTCGTTTTTGGAAAATATTACAGTTTTTGTGTTATTGAAAAATAAAAAGTTTTAACTTAAATTTTATTGTGAGGATATTAAATGGAAGCTCTTTATGTGCAGATTAAGGAACGGTAATTGATTTTTGAAATACATTTCATTTTGACTAAATTTTGCCATGTATTAAAATGTTCGTTTAATATCTTTGCTAAAATTATAAAAATATATTTGTATATATATGGATACCTTTTGTTATGTGTAGAGAAGAGGTACGTAAATTTATTTTGCAAATATCGACTAGGAAAATAAATATATAACTGGCCAGTTGTTGGGATTCCATTTCTAGTAGAGAATCTGTTAGTTTTTCATATAGTCGCAATATAAACAATGTCTCTGTAGGCGCTATGCTCTTGCGTGAGAAAAGATCGCCAGCAGTGTTGCCAGATGTGGGTTTGACTGATATTTTTGCAATTATACAAAAAAAGAATAAATGCGTTAAAATATATATTATGGTATTATTAGAAATATATGATACACGGTAGAAAAAAATTAACTGCAACCTTCTTGTCGTGCCTTTTGATTTAAAAGATTTAAAACCAACACTTGTAATTGTGTTACGTAGTGACAGGCATTCATCATTTGGCCTTCTCATAATCATCATTCACTAACTAAATACCTACAAAACCCTGAAGTGTGTGAAAATTGACACTTCACGTCAATTTTTGATGTTTTGTAACACGTCGTTACATGTTGAGGGCAAGTTTCCTTAACTCAGTATGTTTTTTTTTAAAATTATATTGATGTAATTAGTAAATATTCAGATTTATATTTTCTTTGCTTGAAGAAATTGATTGATTATTATTATGGTTTAAACATTTTTTTTTATTTATTTATTTATTTTACATCGACCTATTTCTGCAACATGGCTAATCGCCGATGCCAGGGGGCGAGCTCCTACACTTGGATGAGGGATGAACGATTGTGAAATGAGAGTAATGTAAACATATTATTCTCGCCCGAATAATATCACTGACGGAGAATCGAACTACCAACCGCACAATCCAGACTGTCTTTACCAGTCCAAACTGCTACGATTTAATGTGTTCGGCCTCTCCGTCGGCTTCATAACTTGTTTATGGTCTGGTACTGATGGGGTAATGATGCCCACTCATGGACAACATTATCTCGCAAGTGTTATGGTTATTGGATTATTCCAAAACTATTGTTTATTTTTAACTGTTATCTCATCGTATGAAGATAAAGATAATGTGTATCTTTGTAATGACGACGAATTAGATTATAAAGATGATATGAAGGTAGAACATAAACTATCTGCAATAAGTTAAGCAAAAACCAAGAAATCTGGTATGAATGCACAAGGTTTTCTGAGTGCACTGATGCAACTACACGTCATAATTATGTGTAAGACTTTTGCAGTTAAATTGAAATTTTGTAAAGGGGCCTCATTACCCTACATTACTCGCTAATAGAACCCTTTACGTCATCTTATGATTTATTTCTTCGCAGTCTTCGTGTATATATGTATTTTTACCGACCGTCAACATATATATTAATAAAACCGGTATTTTATGAATAATAAGCCATGATTTTATTGATCAACTAATACGTCTCGCACATCATTTGATATATCAGGGAGGTGAAACTCTAATGGCACAATGAAAACCATATTACGTTCCATAACCCAACACGAATAGCGCCCCAGTCGCTACCAGTCGCTATAGCTACGCGCATGACAGGAAACATCCTGTCAAACAGCCGTAACAGGCAACAGCCTGTTACGGCTTCTGTTATTAGCGTCAAAATCTGTAATTAGTATCAAATTCGTGTTGGGTTATGGAACATAATATGGTTTTCATTGTGCCATTAGAGTTTCACCTCCCTGATATATCAAATGATGTGCGAGACGTATTAGTTGATCAATAAAATCATGGCTTATTATTCATAAAATACCGTTTTTATTAATATATATGTTGACGGTCGGTAAAAATACATATATACACGAAGATTGCGAAGAAATAAATCATAAGATGACGTAAAGGATTCTATTAGCGAGTAATGTAGGGTAATGAGGCCCCTTTACAAAATTTCAATTTAACTGCAAAAGTCTTACACATAATTATGACTTGTAGTTGCATCAGTGCACTCAGAAAACCTTGTGCATTCATACCAGATTTCTTGGTTTTTGCTTAACTTATTGCAGATAGTTTATGTTCTACCTTCATATCATCTTTATAATCTAATTCATCGTCATTACAAAGATACACATTATCTTTATCTTCATACGATGAGAGAACAGTTAAAAATAAACAATAGTTTTGGAATAATCCAATAACCATAACACTTGCGAGATAATGTTGTCCATGAGTGGGCATCATTACCCCATCAGTACCAGACCATAAACAAGTTATGAAGCCGACGGAGAGGCCGAACACATTAAATCGTAGCAGTTTGGACTGGTAAAGACAGTCTGGATTGTGCGGTTGGTAGTTCGATTCTCCGTCAGTGATATTATTCGGGCGAGAATAATATGTTTACATTACTCTCATTTCACAAACGTTCATCCCTCATCCAAGTGTAGGAGCTCGCCCCCTGGCATCGGCGATTAGCCATGTTGCAGAAATAGGTCGATGTAAAATAAATAAATAAATTAAAAAAAATGTTTAAACCATAATAATAATCAATCAATTTCTTCAAGCAAAGAAAATATAAATCTGAATATTTACTAATTGCATCAATATAATTTAAAATAAACATACTGAGTTAAGGAAACTTGCCCTCAACATTTAACGACGTGTTACAAAACATCAAAAATTGACGTGAAGTGTCAATTTTCACACACTTCAGGGTTTTGTAGGTATTTAGTTAGTGAATGATGATTATTAGAAGGCCAAATGATGAATGCCTGTCACTACGTAACACAATTACAAGTGTTGATTTTAAATCTTTTAAATCAAAAGGCACGACAAGAAGGTTGCAGTTAATTTTTTTCTACCGTGTATCATATATTTCTAATAATACCATAATATATATTTTAACGCATTTATTCTTTTTTTGTATAATTGCAAAAATATCAGTCAAACCCACATCTGGCAACACTGCTGGCGATCTTTTCTCACGCAAGAGCATAGCGCCTACAGAGACATTGTTTATATTGCGACTATATGAAAAACTAACAGATTCTCTACTAGAAATGGAATCCCAACAACTGGCCAGTTATATATTTATTTTCCTAGTCGATATTTGCAAAATAAATTTACGTACCTCTTCTCTACACATAACAAAAGGTATCCATATATATACAAATATATTTTTATAATTTTAGCAAAGATATTAAACGAAAATTTTAATACATGGCAAAATTTAGTCAAAATGAAATGTATTTCAAAAATCAATTACCGTTCCTTAATCTGCACATAAAGAGCTTCCATTTAATATCCTCACGGTATTTTATGAATAATAAGCCATGATTTTATTGATCAACTAATACGTCTCGCACATCATTTGATATATCAGGGAGGTGAAACTCTAATGGCACAATGAAAACCATATTACGTTCCATAACCCAACACGAATAGCGCCCCAGTCGCTGCCAGTCGCTATAGCTACGCGCATGACAGGATGTTGCCTGTCACGGTATCTGTTATTAGCGTCAAAATCTGTAATTAGTATCAAAATCGTCTTCTGTCATAAGCATTAAGCGTTTTTTTAATTGTGATATTTTGTGCGTAGTTATTCTGTAATTATGTAATTTCTTTGTTTAATACGGAAAATGGGTGTTAAATGCTTTGTTTTGGGGTGTGATAGTAGTGAACCTACTAGATATCGCTTTCCATAACCGAAGACACGTGAGGCTCCGAAATTATATAAAACGTGGATTGAGAACATTGGAAATCAAAAATTGGATGAAATTTAAATAGTAAATATTAAGTATTAGTATTTATTATGTTATATGTCCGTCTACTTCTTAATAAATAATTATTTCTGCTAGTTATTGTTTTTGTGTTTCTGTACAATTCCTAACTGCTTGTTCTTAATTGTAGATATAATTAAATGTTATTATTAAATGATACAATTGTTGTGATTTATTTTGTCTATTTTTAATATTGTTGTCGTTAATAATATTAAAAATAGATAAAATAAATCATAACAATTGTTTCATTTAATAATATGTAATTATGTTTACAACTATATCCACTGAAGCGTTTGAAATACCCGGGAAACCCCACCCCTTTCCCCCCGCCACTTTTAGTTCCATAACCTAACAACTACAGCGCTAATTTGGTTTAAAAAAAATATAACGTCAGTTTCGTATCTATTTCTTTCTTTATCTATGTGATATATTTTCTACTATTCTATTTACATAAAACAATATGCCTTAGCAACAATATAGTACTCCACGATCGTTAAAAAGGGTAAATGTTGTATAATATTTTCGCTAACATATATAAGGGAGGTAAAAAATAATTCGAGATTTCGATGGATCTCGACGAATTGAGGTCCCTACATAACGTTTTGACTATTTTTAGCTTGATGTCTGTCTGTGTGTTTGTCTGTCTGTCTGTCTGTCTGTCTGTCGGTAAGTGTACACGTGCAGAGCAAATTCGGCTAAGAGGACGTTTATGAAACTTCCTATTTAATTTTCTGAAATCAATGGCAGGAGTTGATCAACTTTTGGTAAAAATCGGTTAACCGAAAATGGGAGTTTACTCGTGTCGGTTTTAAGATTTTTGCGAATATTTCACAATAGAGAAATATTTCGAAAAAAAAAAAAAATTTAACAAAAGTTGCTATAAAAGCAATAATTAACAACTTTTATTTGAGACATTTTTTGATAAAGCAGCATAAATTAAACAAGTACATTGTGATAGCGGTCGGTCCTGTGGTGGCCACAGCTGATTTTTTTCTTTAAATTTCACTTCAATAAAGCCTTCCTTATCTAGTTTATGTATAATTAAACAAAACAAAACTCATATGCTAAAGTTATTATAGAAAAAATGTTCAGGGACCGTATTCTCCCACCTTCCCCTAATATGATATTTCTAATTGTAAGAAAAATATGGATTAATAAATTAAAAAATTGGATTGAGTCGTTTATTTCAAAAACCTCCCTTAGGTTATCTATCCTTTATTTTACCTAAGGTATTAAATTTAAAAGCTATTTCTAAGAAAGAAAAACTTATGAATTGACTATTAGAGTTATTAAGTTCTTTGCTTGTACACCACATTGCATTAGAGCACCACAATATTCCTTCTAGTATTCTTGGATGAAATAGTTACTGTTTCTGACAAGATATTTGTTATTCGCGGTAACCTTCAGACAATTACGTAATCTGTTCATAGCAAGTCAATTGTGTTTATAGTTGTTAGTTTCATTGAGTTTAATTTATAAACTTAGTTCTCCCACTTAAATTTACTTCACCGTGATTACAATGTGATCAGTCAGATAATTTTACCATTCGTCGCATCGTTCCCCATCGCATCATTCTTCATCCAGACAATGCAAGCTCCCAAACAGCACGTCAAACAATTGATTCGCGGCGATAAGAAATCTAATACATCTTAAAGCGGATATGCGTATTAAATCTCTTCATGAACTTATTCCGTAACTGTTGGTACCTTATTAGAAACTTAATCCGCGAACAAAGCTATTATTTGTTGTATCTACAAGTTGGTACTAGTTGGTATTTCAGTCATTTATGTTAATCTGTTCATTCTAAAGAGGACTAATGGTGGGTTGCTAACGTAAGAGTTTTCTCTAACTCGAGTTAAAATCATTTGTTTTGGTATGCTACAACATACAAAAACAAATGATTTTAACCTGAGTTAGAAATATTTGTTACTTTAGCAACCGGGCATTAGTAAGTTAAAATACGTATTAATACAATGCTTTATATATACATAATACAGACTTTTTAACAGTCATAGAAAATGGTATTTTATTGAACATGTATATAATGGGGGCTATGTTTCAGGAGGATGAAGCTTCCCACCCAAACCTTAGGGGAGGGTTGTAATCATCTGACTGAAATATAGCAATTATATGCGAGTTAAATACCATATTTTATCACCAATGATATAGTTTTATCATTCAGTAATTAGTAAATTATGCTTTATCAAGATCTAAGAAACGGGAAAACATTGGAATTAAAATCGTTGAAACTGCAACGCAAGGCAGGTTACTGCAGAGATGAGTGGTTCACAGAAAGCGTTGCCAGATACACTGTTTTAACAGTATCTAGTTTGTTTTTTTTTTTTAATTTCATTTTTATATACTTTGGTACTGAAGCAATTAACTAGGAGATTTATGAGTTTTCTTAATGAAAATTCCATGCCTGAATGGGATTCGAACTTGAGACCTTAGCAACGCAGGGCACGTGCGTTACCACTACGCTATTTCGGTCGGTTTTATGAAGTTATAATTGTTTTTTCAGTTTTATGATTGATGAAAGATTTAAAAAACTCAAGAAAACAAACATAGTTACTTATTATTAATTGATTACTGTGACCATTTGACCCGGATTTTCCATGACAGTCCGTGTCTTAGTACTTTGTCCAGCATTAATCAATGTCCTGGATTTGTAAAGCCTTCCCCTTCCAAATCAAAATTTATTACACAGATTGTTCATTTTAAATTACTCACCATCGCTTTCTCGAGAACTATAAGAGCTACGAGGATGCTTAAATTAGACAACAAATACGAGGGTTACTTTTTATGTTTTTACAAAAACTTTATGGCAATATTGAAATATGTCATTAATATGTCCGTAAAATTTGACTTTTGTTATTGTGAAATAAATTGACCGAGTAGTTTGTTGACAATGAGCGTCTAAAAAATACAAGTTTGTGAAAAAATGGATATTACTCGTGAAGGTTTTTGTTGGAAGATTTTTTACGATTTTAGTAAAGGCCTAACTCAACAACAATACATAGATTCGCTTCGTTCAACTTTTGGTTATGAAGCACCATCAGAAAAGACTACAATTGGTTTGCAAAATTTCGTCGTCGTCCTGCGTCCGTCAGTGATGAATCTCGTGAAGGTCAACCAAAATCGGTTGTGATTCAAAAAAACATCGATGTTGTTCGCAAAATGATTGAAGAAGATCGGCATGTGACATACCGTGAGATAGAGGGATCCTTTGGCATATCGTAGACTGCAACACATTCGATTTTGCATGAACATTTAGCTGTGAAAAAGATCTGTACCTGATGGATTCAAGATGGTTCTAAGGCTGGTGTAGATTGGTGTAAGGGAATGCTAAAAAAGAAATCAACAAAGGCACTACGAAATCCGTATACAATATTCTTACAGGTACAAAGTAGACAAAACTTGGATTTATTCATATGAACCGGAAACTAAGCAACAGCCCACTGTTTGGGTCTTCCAAAATTAATCGAAACCCACAAAAGTTCTTCGTTCACGAAGCACTTCAAAGAAAATGATCGCTTGTTTCTTCGGTTGTACTGGACATGTCGCAACCATTTCTTTAGAGTTTCGGAGAACAGTTAATGCTGAATGGTATACAGCAATTTGTTTGCCAGTAGTCATCGACAAAATCAAGAAAAACAACCAAAAACGTCGCATCATTCTTCATCAAGACAATGCAAGCTCCCAAACAATACGTCAAACTATTGATTATTTGAAGGAGAAAAACATCGAACTAATGTCCCATTGCCCGTATTCACCTGACTTATCCCTTCACGACTTTTTTTGTTCCCCAAGTTATATATTCCAAACCGCTGAATCTACAATAATTTATTGATGACTTTATTATTTGTAATTCTTGTGAAATATAAAATAAGCTTACATTGTAAAACTGAAAACCATATATATAGAGAATATTTCAATATTGTAATCATCTTTTGTCAAACCATTGTGTGCTAATAAAGTAATTTTTTAACAACAACTTCTTTTTAAATTTTAACTGGCGCAGTCGGTAGGATGCCGCGATGCTTAACTTTTCCTTCATGATGGTTTTTTAAAAGCAAAATTTGTTCTTCTTTGTCTTCGATCGTATTTATTAATTTAGTGCATTTAATTAATTTGGGACCACGTTCTGAAAAGTTTTCTAAATAAACTTTACAAAAGTCTCTGTACAATTGTTCTGTATGAAAATAGAAGGAGTTTCAGTGAGCATCTTAGAATCCTAAAAGAAACACACCCAAATGAAACTGAAAATTTAATGGATTACGCAATCTTAGGTTATAATAACTCCATACACAGCGCAACAAAATTCACCCCTTTTGAATTAACCTTTGGTCACACCCACTTGAGAGACCCACACGAAATTTTCCTGCCAAATTCATTCTATTCCGATTACATACAAAATCATAAAGAAAAACTGAAACATGTTTACGAAAAAGTTAAAGATCGATTAATTGATAAAAAAAAAATCTGTCTCAAAACATAACACACAAGGAGAAACAAACTCAGAATTTCATTTAGACCAAATCGTATATAAGAAAAATCCAAAAACTCGAAATAAAAAATCCAACAGATTTTTAGGCCCATATCGTATAACTAAACTTTTAGAAAGAAACCGAGTTGAAATTGAAAATAATCTAAAAAATAAGAAAGAAATTATCCACATCCAAGAATTAAAGAAACCCACTATTGTTTGAGATTCTTCACGTCCACCAGACCAGAACTGACCTATCCTAAATTTCACAATATTATTCATAATCCCGGAATTCTCCCTTTAAAACTCGGAAATGCACAAAATGAAATAGATTATTGGTCCTTTATACAAATTTTCGATTTAAATCCAATAACTAACGAATTCGAACATCTTCAATCTAAATTTTTTGATTTAAAGAAACTTATTCAAAATGGCACTAATGATGACGAATTTTATACTTCTTACCGTTTAGTTGACATACTACAACAAAAAATTAAAGCCCAAATAACTAGATTGAATCCAGTAAATGTATCTCAAAGATCAAAACGAGGTCTTATAAATGGTTTTGGTTCTGTAGTAAAATTTTTCACAGGAAATTTAGATCAAAATGATGCGATGAAATATGATAACGCAATTTCTATACTGTCAAACAGATTATGCGTGGACAGCGAATTTCATCACCTCAAGAAGCTATTGAAGCCTTCGAAAACCATGTTTTTGAGATACCAACTTCAGAGTGGATAAAATGTTTCGAGAATTGGTTTGAATGCAGGCAAAAGTATATAAATCTCAAAGGCGAATATTTTGAACAGCAATAAAACAGATTGTTCCAAAAAAAAAAAAATTTCATTCTTAGTTTTTGTAAAAACTTAAAAGGTAGCCCTCGTACTATTTTGTAGGGAAATATCAATGAGTGAAGCAATTTTTTATTTCGACTAGTGGATCTCAAAATATGTTGTGCAACTTTCTTATGTTAAATAGGACACACATTTTATTTTTACTTATTCGTTAGAGTATTCTATTCATCACAAAATAGTCGAGAAAAACGCAGATTAAATTGATTTGAATTTTATTGAAATCCTTTGACCATTCTTGTTTTGTTTCACGACTTGTTGAAATTTCTCAATACTGTTAGTTGTGTTAGTATTTCGAAAAGAAAATAATTTTACTCATGACGACCAAATTGATATCTTCAAAATATACATTTTGTGTCAGAAATGTGCATAAAAAAAATTATTAACATACCAAGGTCCAGAAGAGAATCCCTTAATCCTTGTTCAACTGTTATCATTCATTGCACTCTTGTTTCAACGAGATTTCAATAAAACACAAATACATACATTTAATTTGCGTTTTTCTCTATTATTTCGTGATGAATAGAATACTCTACCGAATAAGTAAAAATAAATGTGTGTTCCTATTTAACATAAGAAAGTTGTATAACATAATTTGAGATACACTGGTCGAAATAAAAAATTGGTTCACTCATTGATATTTTCCTGTAAAATAGTATTTGTTGCTTAATTTAAGCAACCTCGTAGCTCTTATATGATACACGGGAACTCTCTTTCTTGAGAACTCTCGAGATAGCAATGGTGAGCAATTTAAAATGAACAATCTATATAATAAATTTTATTTTGGGAAGAGGGACTTTACAAATCCAGGACATTGATTAATGCTGGACAAAGTACCAAAACACGGACTGTCACGGCAAATCCGGGACAAATGGTCACTGTAATTAATTAATGATAAGTAACTATGTATGTTTTCTTGAGTTTTTTAAATCGTAATGTTCTTCTTAGAACATTCTAAAGATATTCTCTTCTAATGATTCTAAGATATCGTGTTATCAACTAGCCCAGTGTTTCTCAACCTTCGGGACCCCCCGAAATTATGTAAATATTGTCTGCGCCCCCCCCCCTATATTATAGTGTATCAAGATAACTGGAACACGAGTTTTTTCGAGAAGGCGACGTGTGAGCAAGTTGGGAAAAATTTTGAACTAACACTTATCCACAAAATTGAATGGTAGTATTGAAATTTTCCGCAAAAACCCGAAAATACAGGACATCAAGGACAATTTCAAATTTTAAAATGGGAACGTTTGTCATATTGGATATCTTTGGATACAGCTTTTCAACAACTTTTACTTAAACATTTTTTTAATATCTTTTACGGTTGACAAAAAACTATGATATTTTTAAATGACGATTATATTCCCTATAACGAATTGAAAGTAAAGTATTTTTATTTACAAGTGTTCAAAGTGCCTTCCATTTTAATTTAAACACATTCGCATTCTTACTCTTGAGTTATCTGTAGCTCGGAGAGCAATTAAAAAAATATATAATAAAAAATAGTGCACTTCAAAGTACAACTTGAATATACTTGAAGTACCTCCAACGCGAACCATTGTCAGAGAAACCCATGAACCGACACAAACAATTTATTTGACCTTGATATAGTCTACTTATAGTCTGTTTTTTTGGTTAAAGTGGAACTAGATTTTCAAATTTAGTAATTTTTATCGATTGAATGAATTATCTTTTGATCATTTTGTTTAGTAAAATCCCATTTACTCATTATAAAGTTAGCTAGTGACAACTTAAACGTTTGAAATAGCCTGTAGTTTAAATAAGTTGTCAAAATAAGTATATTATGTATAAAAATAAATAGAATATTTATTTTATTTATGTTATGAAAGGCATATTTTTATGAATATAAATATAAGATATTCGTATTTATAAATATGAATAAAATTTATATCTTGCAAGATTGAGTGCATTTTTATTATATTTTCACGTTGAGATCTTGTATGACTTCGCCCCCCCCCCCCCCCCGACGTAGTCTTCATGGCCTCCCAGGGTTCCGTGGCCCCCCGGTTGAGAAACGCTGAACTAGCCAATGTTCGGCGTTCTTTTCATAATAGATTTGGTTATTATTTGGCAGGGAATGCAAACATTTTTGAACATTTGATGTAAAACTCATTGTAACTTCTCTATTTCCCCGGGATTAGTATAATGAAATAATCTTCAGTTTGTGTGATTTTTTTATTATTAGCATAAAAAAAGACAACTTATACTTTTTTGTGCACAGTTGATATTACACTAAACACTACATTAAAACTACATTAAAATTTAGAGAAGAGCCAATTTCCGCACTTATTTAAAATACCATTTAAAATGCTATGTTCCGCGTTTTGTTGCTCACACGGTATATTTTGACATAGACCAGCGTTTCCCAAAGTGTGGGTCGCGACCCGGCATCGGGTCGCAGAAAAAAATTGCCGGGTCGCGAAATAAATTGTAAAAACACAAAAAATATTTTTTTTTTGTACATATTATTTTTTTACGTCAGTTAATCACTAGAATAGTGTGTATTTGTGCTCTTTGTTACTATACTATACTCTTTATTACTATACTATACTCTTTATTACTATTTATTACTCTTTATTACTATAAAGCTGCTGCTTTAAAATAAAATTTGTTTTGTAAATATTTTTTTTTTTCATAAGGTGGGTCGCGAAAAATTTTAAAACTTGTTACCGGGTCGCGGTCAGAAAAGTTTGGGAAACGCTGACATAGACTAATATATTCGTTGATTTTGGATTGGTCTGTGTTAAGTTATGTATTAAACAGACATGTAAAATTAATAAAGATCAATTCTGTTCCATTCATTTAAAAATATAATCATTTATAACTACAAAACGAACACAAGAATAAAAAATATGTATAGCCGCCGTTTTTAGCGAATGCGGATAAATTATCATTTCAATCGTGCAAATGCGGATTATATATCATATCCGCTTATCCGCAATATCCGCGTGAACACAAAATCTTCGGTTGGACGTCTCTTCCTACGAAAGACGCGTTTATAACCCCAAAAATGTATCCCTGACATTTCTATTTGGCTAAATAATGATACGTTACGGTTCTTGTTACTTGTTTTATTCTTCCCATAAAGACCTACTATATGCTTACTTAAATAGTTAAATATAGTAGAGTTTATATAACAGTCGTAGATGCTACAATTTCTTTGGAAGTATTGCAAGTTTATTAGTTTAAAATTAATTATGTAATGTATCGCCTAACTTTCCATTTTTGGAAATATTAGTAAAAATGTACCATAGTCATTTGCCACATTTAAAAACACATGAAGCCTATACAAAATTTAAAAAAATAAAAATAAAAAATTAAAAATCTTAAAATTTTTGACTTCGTCGTATAACTTTCATCTTTTAATAACAGGTTGAATTTAAGAATTTAGTATTATTATTAAGAACTTATTCTTTTAAATTTGCTGATCTAATAGTTCTTCCCTTGTTATTTATTGATCATAAACATGATAAAGTAACTGTTATTAAGCTGCTCTAAAAAAATAGTGTGATATCTTAAAAAATTAAGTTTCTGACATATTGCTGTTTAAAGTTTTACATTTTATATAAACTTGGTTTAAGACTAGGGTGACCATTTTCTTGGAGAAGGCAATGCGGGACGGAGCAAAAAAAAGGTCGTCACTTCCGAAATATAAGTGAAGATCAAACAAAAAAAGGTCCTCACCTCCCAAATATAAGTAAAGAGCAAAAAAAAGGTCTTCACCTCCCAAATATAAGTACAGAGCAAAATTCGGCCCTGGGGCACCAAATCAAAATGCGGGACTAATGGTCACCCTATTTAAGACAGAGTCGAATAGTTGTAATTTACATCCTTATATTTAAATCTATAAAATCTCAGTATGACGTTAGATAGAAAACATAATTCTGGAAGCAGTAATATGTAATTTGATAAAATTTAAAAAAATTCATTAATGTTTTAAAGCAGCGATATGCCAAATAAGGCGAAACATGTTAGTTATTTCCAAACTGACAGCAAATCCTGTGCGGACTGTTCGGATATTTTTGCGGATGCACATAGGGTGCGGATATTTATATTCACAAAAGCTGCGGATGCGGATACAAAAAAACGTATTCGCGCAGAGTTTTAATTATTCTGTATAGGCGGTTTCATTGATTTAAGCGGAACTAGATTGTGAAATCTAGTAACTTTTAATGACCGAATTGAGCTTTTGAAAATATTGTTAAACAAATTTATTCATTAAAAATGAGCTTGTGACAACTCAAGAAAACTACTGTTTACACGTCTCTATCTACTGTTTTTTTATTAACATTATACTGTTAAGAAGAAAATTAATCTAGCAACACTGTTCACAGATAATTTGATATTTAAATAAATATTTGAAAATAGTGTAGGTGTAAAAAGGCTTGAGATTGACTGGTACATTTGAAACAAGATATTAGCAGTACTAATTTCTACTATTATTAACTATTTTCACTGATTTTCTGCGAGTATTATTTATTTAAATATTTTCCCAAAGTAAATTTGTCGACGTTAAATTATATTATATAACCATGACCATGAAATTATTTGATATTATTTTTACATATTTTACACACATTTAAATATTTTACTTGCCACAGATAAATATTATCTTCCTTTTGTTTAAATACAATGTTAATTTCTAATAAATAAATAAAATAAGGTTTAATAATAATGTGCAGCAGGATAATATATGTGCTGATACTACATATAGTTTCATAAATTTTCATGCCTACTGATAAAGCAAAATTATACCTTACGCCGAGGCCACTGTCGTCCTGAAAATACATACTTAACGATGTGAAAGTTGAAGACAGGTTTGTTTCAAATTGACTTTACTCAAATAATAACAAGAAACAACAAATTATTGCAACAAATATACAGTAAATGCGATTCTGCGATTCTTCATCTGCAGAAATTTGAGTTATTTCTAGTTATTTGCAAAAAAAAAAAAAAAAAAAAAATAGAATTAATCATGGCAAGTGTGTTTATTTTAAACCAATTATTACTAGAACAAATTGAAGATCAAGAAGTTAATAAGTGAAAAATTAATATAGGTGAATAATAAATATATACAAATGCCTTTCAGGAGATCAGTTCGAATAAAACAAAAGCAACTGAGTGCTATGAGTGATCCCTTAAATTTATCTGAAGAAACATTATAAAATACTTTCATTTGTCTAAAACTTCTACGGAATATCTTGTTTTACAAATGTCTTTTTTTTTTTAAATCCGAAAAAAACAAAAGGTTTCCTGATATATTGCAAGAAAATATTCAAAACTTTAAAATTATGTTACACTTATAAATTTTGATTTCTCTGTTTGTTTAAAAATAAAAATAAGTTAAATATAACCTGAAAATAGAAGTATCTTATTATAGAAGAAAGATAAAACAGAAAAAAATATTGATACATTTGCATGTTATGGTAATATTATAATATTTTCTCTCTACACCCATAATTATTTATATATAAATGTTGTAATATAGATTTATTATTCTTAAACGTTGTTCATTCACGATTCATCCATAACACTTGTTTACTTTAAATCCACACTTACACTAGCAAAATACGCTTCCTTGTCGATACTTTTAACCATAAGGTTAAGAAGTTAGAACTTAACCTTTGGGTTATAACCTGAAAAACAGAATAAGAAACAAGGTTAAAATTTTAACGCCTAGTTATGTTACTTTTTAATCATCATTTTTAACAACATCTTTTTAACCACAAAAGATACAGAATAAACCCGACCTTGTGTTAAATACTGTCACAAAGTTTTCAATGAAATTCTACAAGATGCTTAAAGATATTTTAATTTTCTTTTAAAACGTAATGCATAAATGTATTTTAAACAGGAAACATCCATCAGTTTTCAAAATGATCACCTCTGGCCTTTACATAGCTCTTAAATCTCTACAGCCACTCGTCAGTAGAATTACGAAGGGTTTCTACAGGATAATTCTTCGCTGCCTAAAGTGGAGATGTTCTGCTCCTAGTGAATCAAGGAGCGCTTCAAATAAACAATATTAGTACATAACTTCTTGCAGGCCATGTCCTGAGGCACGGACCACAATTTGTAGTCCAAAGGATTGAGGTCAGGACTGCTAGATGGCAAATCAGCAGAAAAAATGAAGTCCTGTACATTTCTCTCAAACCAGTGCTGCATATCTCTTGTTTTATGGGCCGACTCTTGCTAGAAACTCTAGTGGTGACTAGCGAAGTGGGAGTTGTTTTGTTTGTTTGGCGCCAACATGGTTTCATGGTAGATTTTTGCCGATGTTTTTACCCCTTTCTTGCAAAAATGGAACTTAGTGGTAACGTCATACTGCCAAACCAAACCACAACAGAAGAAGTGTAATGACCACTATGGATCTTTGGCGCTTGCTCACGAGCTTCTAGTGAACTTGTAGCATACATTCTGTCATTCTGGTGGTTGAAAGCCATCTCAATATTAGAAATCCTGTTCTTAGTGAAAAGACATTTCCAGTGAGTGTAGTCCGCGTAACGCTTAAGTAACCGCTTTGCCTTGATCATTCTCTGATATTTAACTTCCGGTGAGAGGAAGTTCCCTACACCTTGTCTGTAAGCTGACACTCCTAGGTCACTTTTAAGCGGGACATTGAAATTTTGAAGAGGTTCAATTCACGGACCATGATTATTTTTCTCGTCACTGGATTCCTGCGAATATGAGCTGTCGGCGCTTTATGATCTCACAGCTTATTGTCTTTTAAACAGATTATCCCTCCTTGTAGTGCGCGAATGTCCTGATATGGGGCGGTCATCAAGAGAAACAGAGACTGTCGAAAATGTCAGATACTGACTTGCCTAACGTGTGCAGAGCGATAACCGCGACACGATTCCCATAATCGCCCCAATTATCACAAAATTCTAATAAAACAACCAGTTTTTACTATAAATACTCTCACACTGACCTGTGTGCTGATGCCTACCTAAATACTTCCGAAGCCATCAGTGAACAACACGTCAGATGTTCGTGACAGTATTATGGTAAGACTAGGTATTCTTTTACCAAAATTATTAAAGTAAAGGTTGTCTGGTAACTTCTGACCAATCAGAGCGTAAGAGGGAATACGTCACACGTATGCGTAGTTCAAACTAGCATACAAAATTAATAGATGTTGCACGTTTTTAAATATTTTTATTGACTATTTTCATAATAGATATTTATTTCAAGACAGTTCTACTGAATACATTATAAATAAAAACCTAAGGAAATTTTATACTGATTTATATCAAATTTAAGGTGATGGGTATTTGTATTATAGTTAATAAATAACAATAAAATCGAATACAAATATAATTTTAGGTATATTTAAATAAAAATAGAAAAACAAATTGCTATAATAATATAGTTATATTATTTATATTTATATTTTTATTACATTAATAAAATTAGAGGTTATATCTGATTTTAAAAATGGCTGGATGTATTTTTACTAAATTTGGTACAATAGAGTAGAACCAGGATTGAAATATAGGCAAGGTATCTCAAAATTTTCTTTCTTAGGAGGTGTTTCTGGGATAAAACTGGTACTAAAAAACTTAAAATAATTCCATTATAAACTGAACTATCTTAACAGAAAAAACAATACAATAAATTTTGTTATAAGAAAACAAATCTTATTTCTTCTATACATTTTTACAATTTGATGAATATTAAGGTAGTTACGGGGGGACATCCTAAAATATTGAAATATTTCACTTATTATTCTCTGCACATCAAAAATGAATGCAAGAAAATTTATTTTGAAAGAAATGAATGTTTTTCGAAGAAAAAAGAAATTAAAACAAGTAGAAAATCAAAAAATTAAGCGATATTTTTATTTATAGCAAAAAATCAAACTTCACGTGCAAATAACATATACGATAAACAAAGACTGGCGTCCCGTTAGCATACGGATGACGCGTAGCCTCTCTATTTACCCCCACCGCTACAAGTTATGAGACAACCTTATACTTTAATTATATTGTTCTTTTACTACAAAATATTATAATCGAGTACTTTTGTAAATCCACACTGTATGAATAATTAGTAAATTTAATATCGTAAGGTCTAAATAAATAAATGGTGTGCATTTTACTATCGCAAGATTTTTTGTCTATAATACGAAATGTTTATAACCTTATTATAATAAGGTTATAAAATGTTTGCAGGTTTATAAACCTGCAAACATTTTCCGGTTCTTTCAAAGAGAAATGATAACTTACTAAATCGTAACCTTAACTTCAAATAACCTTACCACAGCTGATCTACTTCAACCAATTACTTGATGAAAAAATGTTTCATTGCTCTCAAGGTCATTTCTTTAACATTTGCTTGATATATCTGCATAACTTTCTTACCATTATGTATGCAAAGAACTATTATACAAGTTATTACAGAGTAATTCAACCATGAGGACGAAATAATAATTTTTACTCAATGTTAAAAATGTGTACAATTACACAATTATAAAAATTTAACAGATTTTATAAGTGAAACGATAAAAATTTTCATTGTTTTCTCTTAAGATGTTAGCTAAAATTTCTATATATCGTAAGTTTATTACATCAAGAAGTTTTACAAACCTCAAATGGAAATTCCTTACATAACAGGCAAATTTACACCTTGTTGTTAAATGCTAACTATTCTACTGGTAAAATAAAGGCAACTTTTCCAGAAAATCAATATCTCTTTTGAAAAAGTGTCATTTATAGATTATTTTCATATTGATTTTTAGAATTTGGTTAGCAGGACAATAATCGTCTGTGTCGACTAAAAACCACCACTAAAAATAATGTGGCTGTCTGTACGGTTAAAATTGCGACTAAATAACTAAACATAGAAGGCCGGTTTTCGAAAGCTTAGTTATTACTAGCCTTTCTTTAAATCATAATTTACATAAAAAATAAATAAAAATATATTATTTAGTGTACTTTAAATTATAAAATGTTATATATTATTTATGCCTCTACAGACGAAGGCCTCCCCCAAACGTTGCCATTCTATTCTGTCTCTCGCCAGTCTTGTCCAAGAAGATCCCTCTCTTCTTATAATTTCGTCCATCCATCTTCTTCGCTGCCTTCCCCTCTACCTTATATTCTCCTGTGGTATCCATTCTATGAGATCTTTGCACCAGCCTGCATGTTTTCTTACTGTGTGTCCCGTCCAGCTCCATTTTAGAGTCCTTATTGTTGAAACAACATCTGCTATTTTGTTTTTTTCTTTCATGCCTTTTATTGTCATTTTGTCTCTCCACGTGACCCCGAGCATGCTTCTCTTCACTTTATTCTGACAGGTTCTAATCTTGTTTGCTTGTTTTCCTATCAGAGCCCAGGCTTGTGCGCCATACGATAATACTGGACTTATACACATATTGAAAGCTTTTCTTTTAGTGTGTATTCGCATTTTTGAGCTTAAGAGACCAGAACTTTTCCCAAGCATTTGTCACCCTTTTCTGAATTTCCTTATCCATTCGGCCTTTAAAGAATACTATATGGCATAAGTAGATGTATTCTTCCACATGTTCTATTTGATTATAAACAATCATTATCGGTACTTTCGCCTTGTTCGTAAGTATTTTTGTTTTACTAAAGTTGATGCTTAGTCCGACTGCTTTACTGTAAGTGTTCAGTTCTTGCAGTTGTTGTTGCAATTCTTCAGACGTATTTGCGATTAATACTATATCGTCTTAATTTGTCGTCATAATCTTAGATTTGTCAGTATTTTTCCGTTGACCTACAGTCCTATATCTTGTTCATCCCACTGCAGTTGCTGAAACACTGTTTCTAAGATGCAATTAAAGAGATCTGGAGATAGTGGATCGCCCTGCCGAATACCTCTTCATATGGGAAACGGTTTTCCTTCTTGTTCTATTTTTATTGTCACAGTGTTGTTTTGGTACAGTTGTTCTATTATCCTTCTGTACTTGGGTTCCACACCTGCTTTGCATAATGCTTTCCGTAAGTAAATGGTGTTCTAGTGAATCAAATGCCTTATTAGTTTAGCTTAGTTAACTACAACCAAATAGTTAGAAAATGGTTGCTATGGTTAATTATAGTATTTTTATATTGTAACCGAGTTTAACCAAAAGATTAAACTCGGCTAAGCTTTCAGAAACCGGCCCAAGGAGTTGATTTTTGGCATCAGGTCCGACCTGGGAATTTATAGGGATGTTTTGCACTATTTGAACACAGGCTTTTTCGACTGGGAAATGTATAATTCTAGTAATAATAATAATTACAATTTAATGCCCAATAATCTGTACAGACCAAGGATCGTCATGAACAGTGTATAAAAAATAAAAATATAATAATATTAATAATAAATGATAAAATTAACACGAAAAAAAAAAATTAATGTGTACAATTACAAAATAGAAAGATACACACAATTAATAATTCAATTATTTTATAAATGATCTTGTATAATTGTGCTACAGATGCAATGTACAAGATTCAATAATATTAAACTAATGACGCAAATATTCCTCGACCGAATACACACAGTCTTCGCGCAGAATGTTTATAATTTTTAATTTAAATGTATTGTTTTCTAATATAATCTTCATATGTCTAGGCACCTTGTTATATAAAATTATTTGGTTGTATTTCATACTAAATTAAAATTGCTAGGATTTATGGCTAGGCATTTCCAGTTTTTATTTTTGTCGTTTAGAGAGTGTATTAAAAGAATTTACGTTATTTTGTACATAGCACACACCTTGATAGATAATATAAACAAAGATATAAAATACTTAATTACTTAAAATATGAGTAACATGAAGTTATTTTAGTGACTCCAACCATTTTTCTGATAATTCACTTTTACATTTTGGAAATTCTGTCTGTTTGGAAGTACTTTTACCACAGAATATTATGCTACAACTTATGATAGAATGGAAACTTGCATAGTTGTAAGATTTTAAGCCACACAGAGAAGTTGTCATTTTGAGTGGACGCATTGCAAAAGTAATTTTGTACCTTTATTTTGGACTGCAGCTATTGGTCAAAGTACTTGAATAGTACTAAGTTAAAATAAATATTGATATAAAACAGCTATAATACGTACCATATTAATTTTTTAAACTAACAACAAATTTCTTTCCGTCAGCAGCGATCTACAAAGTGATCACTAGAGTTCGGTTATATGCATTTTGCATATTTTTGCATTTATCATCACATTTGAACCAAATTTTACAAAAATGCATATTTGGCAATGCATAATGCATACTGCATATAAAGCATGTTTTAAAGACTTTTTGTTCAATATATTTAAAATTATACATTGTTAGATATTTAAAAATTTAACCAAAAAAAAAAATGTTCAATTAGTAAAGTTTTATGTATTCATTTAATTTACAGCGCAATAATCACTAGCTGCTGAAGTATAGAGGCGTACGGTAAAAGAATCAATCTTCTCTATCATACGACAGCCAGCGGCCAGTTTTTACTATTTTGTCAGCACTAATTAATAAAATCTACGTCTTATCGCCTTATGTACCGATATTAAATCATAATAATGTTCATAGTACAATATCAATAGTTTTTAAACAATAATAATCATGTTTCTAACGATATAATTATTTTTTACCGACCGCCAACATATATAAGGGTGATCATACCGATTTTGACATTTCGAGATTTCGATGGATCTCCACGAATTGAGGTCCCTACATAACGTTTTGACTATTTTTAGCATGATGTCGGTCGGTCTGTCTGTCCATCCGTCTGTCTGTCCGTCTGTCTGTCCGTCTGTCCGTCTGTCCGTCTGTCCGTCTGTCCGTCTGTCCGTCTGTCCGTCTGTCCGTCTGTCCGTCTGTCCGTCTGTCCGTCTGTCCGTCTGTCCGTCTGTCCGTCTGTCCGTCTGTCCGTCTGTCCGTCTGTCCGTCTGTCCGTCTGTCCGTCTGTCCGTCTGTCCGTCTGTCCGTCTGTCCGTCTGTCCGTCTGTCCGTCTGTCCGTCTGTCCGTCTGTCCGTCTGTCCGTCTGTCCGTCTGTCCGTCTGTCCGTCTGTCCGTCTGTCCGTCTGTCCGTCTGTCCGTCTGTCCGTCTGTCCGTCTGTCCGTCTGTCCGTCTGTCCGTCTGTCGGTCTGTCGGTCTGTCCGTCTGTCTGTGTACACGTGCAGAGCAAATTCGGCTGAAAGGATTTTTATGAAACTTAATATTTAAGCTTCTGCCATCAATGGCACGAGTTGATCAACTTTTGGTAAAAATCGGTTGACTAAAAATGGGAGTTTACTCGTATCGGTTTTAGGATTTTTGTAAATATATATATTTCACAATAGAAAAATATTTCGAAAAAAATTATTGAACAAAAGTTGCTATAGAAGCAATAATTAATAACTTTTATTAAAAAAATTTTCGAAATTTTTTATATTCTTATGAGATGAGTCACGTTTGCAAGAAAGGAGCATAGATTTCATCAAAGCTCATCGTATGGTTATGAATGCAACTAATGGTGCGATTATGGTCATTTCAGTTAAATATTTAAGCTTTTTAAATGTGAAGGTCACAGGCTTTAGCGTGAAGTGCAATTACGGTCACCATTTAACATACAGCCAGATATATCTCTCCATAGCGCTAAATTTGAGGTTGTGTTTGACACTAGATCAGACTCTAACGTTTCCCGAAATTGTATTTGTATAAGAAAATGGAATTGATCCATGTTTCAGTTCATTTAATTGCCGAAGAAGATGACAACAGGTAATAAAAGATAAATTTATAAACATTATAAATCATCAAAAATATGTACTATGTATTTTTAGGAACAATCTTCGCATAGAACGAAGATTTATAAGAGACACAGAAAATCCATTTCAAATGGCTAATGAGAGTTTTAGAAAATTTTTTCGGCTGTCAAAAGAAATGATTTTCTCCGAAATTTTGCAACCACTATATAATGGACAACCTACAAGGCAAGACGAACTTCCACTACATCTCAAAGTGTTAGGAACTATCAACTTTTTGGCAACTGGTTCTGACCAAAAACCTGTGGGGAACTCCATTTTTAATTGCATGAGCCAGAGTAGTTTAAGCAAAGCTATAAACCAAGTATGCAGGATCATTACGAATCGCTTAAGCCATGTGTGTTATTTTGTATGAAAATTACCTATGAACATACATTTTTATCTTAAAATTATACTTTTACTATTTATTATTTTTGGGTAAATATTGTAAACATGGTTTAATAAATCATGTACTTTGAATTCATTTTGCTATGTATTTTTTTGTTTTTTCTTCACTAAATAAAGATTTTAAGTTTTTGGTTATATCACGTGATACGTTCTGACAGTAAGCACTAAAAACACTAAATTAACATTTTTTTACTATTGCTTTCTCTCTTTATTCAATGCGCACAGACAGAGACAGACAATGCTCAGTTGAACGTTACTTAATTAGCCTCTAACAAGGTCACAATTCTGTAGCTGAAGAATTTAAATTTAGTTGACCATAATAGCAAAATTTTAAATAATTTAACAGTCGAAGTTAAAAATTCATTTAGCCTTAAATTCTGTAAGATTTACATGTTGGACCATGATCGCACCATAAGTCATTAAAGGATATATCACGAAAATTTAACGATGTAAATAACTCTGCTGATGTGTTTGTTAATTATGTAAATAATAAACTGGATGAAATTCAAGGTGATGTCGAAGTTGAACATGCATTACCGGATATTAGAATACGCAAAAGAAAACAAATGGACGGTAAAGAAACTATGGATGAACCGGTAAGAGATTCATCCAAGCGGTATGAAATAAATACTTACAATTACATACTAAATATTGCAATTCAAAGCATGGAAAATCGTTTTCCAAAAAACCTATTACTTTATTATGACTTCGCATGTTTGAATTCAAAAAAAAATTCTGAAAATATTCATGAAAACGTATTTCAAAATTTAAGCTGTATTTTTATACAGTTTAATCCAGAAGCAACTCAACACAATATTATTTCAGAATTACAACATTTTAAATCTCATTGGAATATTTTAAAGATAAATGTCAGTAAAACTTTCAAAAAATTAAACGAAAATGAACAATCTACTGATGAAGTAGAAATTGATAAACATGCCATTTTATCCTCATTGAGAAGCTTGCAAAAATTGTCCTATTTTTTGTTATAATATATCTATTATTCCGATATAACATGTTAAGTAACGCTTATTCTATACTTGGTCAAGCATAAAAATATCTACTATGTATATATGTCTGTAACACAAGGGTCTTGTGAACGGAGTTTTTCAACATTAAAATTTATTAAAAGCAGACTAAGATCAAGTATCTCGCAAAAAAATGTAGAAGCCTTTATGTTAATGTCAGTGGAGAAGGATATTTTAAATGAAATAGATTTTGATGATGTCATTAATATTGTTGTTCAACAGAGCTAACTTCTAAATGAAAAATTAATGTTGTAGATTTGTGGTTATTGTGATTTTTTGTCATTACTGTATTTTGAATATATTTAAATATATGTAAAAAAACAATATATTTTTACCGACCGCCAACATATATAAGGGAGGTATTGTGATCATACCGATTTTGACGTTTCGAGATTTCGATGGATCTCCACGAATTGAGGTCCCTACATAACGTTTTGACTATTTTTAGCATGATGTCTGTCGGTCTGTCTGTCTGTCCTTCCATCCGTCTGTCTGTCTGTATGTGTACACGTGCAGAGCAAATTCGGCTGAATGGATTTTTATGAAACTTCATATTTAAGCTTCTGCCATCAATGGCACAAGTTGATCAACTTTTGGTAAAAATCGGTTGACTAAAAATGGGAGATTACTCGTGTCGATTTTAAGATTTTTGCGAATATTTCACAACAGAAAAATATCTCGAAAAATTTATTAAACAAAAGTTGCTATAAAGGCAATAACTAATAACTTTTATATGAGACGTTTTTTGATAAAACGAAATATTTCGAACAATTTCCGTAAAATTTTTCGAAATTTTTTCCAAGTCTCAATTTTTTCATATTTATATGTAACGTTTCCATGGTCATGATAAATAATATCTCTGTTAGAAAATATTAGGTCAAGTTATTTCTACTCTGCTGCTAGAATGTAATTTATATAAGTACTTTATGATGGCGGTTGGTCCTGTGGTGGCCACAGCTGATTTTTTTAAATTTGGAAATGCCAACTTTAATTTTCCAAACAATCATATCTCAAAAACGGTAAGAGATAGAGACCTGCGGTTTGAATTTTTGAAATCCTCAGACTTTAAATAGTTTAGAAAAAAATTGAAGATTTAGTGGCTAGCACACAACTTTATTAATAGGCCATCAAACAAAATTGTCGGAAAGTACCAAAATTTGAAAATTAAAAAATTGATGTGAAAGGTGAATTTTCACACATTTCAGGGTTTCGCAGGTTTTAGTAAGTGAATGATGATTATTTGGGATGCCAAAATAAATTTTATGTTAAAATATTTTATTCATTTTAATTCGAATGGCTAATACCATTATTTAGGTTTCTAAATATGTGCAGTATTTTTTCTTTTTTTTTTATATATAGCAAGGTTCATTAAGATTTTGAAAATTGCATAACCCCGCCCAGCCTGTCTCAATTTTTTATACTTACATGTAACGTTTCCATGGTCATGATAAATAATATCTCTGTTAGAAAATATTAGTTCAAGTTATATCTGCTGTGCTGCTAGAATGTATTTTATACAAGTACTTTATGATGGCGGTCGGTCCTGTGGTGGCCACAGCTGATTTTTTATTAATGGGCTGGTAACATTTATTCCACACAAAAATTTTAGGGCCAGTCCACCCCTGGTCACAGCTGATTTTTTTTAAAACTATATTCAAATGTTTTATTAGAAATTTTCGTTGGAGTAAAGAATAGGGACTACAAAGTTACAAATTTCTTTACGGAGGGTAGCACATAGCAACTTCACTAAATAATTCAAGCATTATCAGTGGCTTTAAAACAATGGTTTCTGGTCTATAAACACATGCACAATGATACACATTTTTAATTGGGCAAAAATGGGGGAAAATAAAGTACCATGCACCTAAAACAATGTAATTAAGTTAGGTTTTGTTAGTAAAAGTGTAGAACCTCCTATATTTTTATAGGAGCGAGCTACCTATCTTCTAGTTTAATGACAAAACACTATTTTAAGTTAGGTCAGGTTAGTAAGAGTTTGATTAGGAGAAACCGAGCGAAGCGAGCTACCTATCTTCTAGTTTAATGACACCTACACTAATAATGCCACCTGTTTAGAATCGCTGTACATTGAACAAATCACGTGTGTTTGACGCATACGCAGTTGTGTAATCACCTATTCTTTATTCCTACCGAAATTTAGTATTAAATTAATTTTCTTACAAAATTGGTAATGCAGTAGCCAACGCTATAGCTAAGGCCCTGCTATGGGGAGGACCCGAGAGGTTTTTGGCCCACATTTGTTGTAATTTTGATTAATTTAAGGATGCTCAAAGTGGGTAAAATTATGAAAGATTTATTATCAAAATGGATAAAAGATTTTACACATATCACAACCAAGTGTGTTTAAATAATGTAAGAAGATATATTTTTAGGTTATGTTAACTGTTTCTGTTTACGAAACGAATGTGACTAGTATTTGTAGTAAAGTGGCGTAACTAATAATTGTAGTATATATAAACTAAATACTAGTTACGGCATTGACAGTAGAGGTCTGCATGGGCTAGGGCTTGGCTTGACTGACATGTATTATATTCGGAGTCGGGTCGAATAAGAACAATAATACCTTTAAATAATATATTTTTAAACCTTCGTTAAAAAATATATATGTTTTAAATTTCTAGTTTTATAATTATTACAAATTGTAAGCAATTTTTGTATCATAATATTTTTTTAACGAAGTTTATTCGGGCCGAATTTAAAATTTGGTCGGGTTCGGGCCGGGTAAATGCAATAATTGTATTAATATTTTCGGGCTCGGGCCGGGCTGGACTGGAATCATAACGGGCCGGGCCGGGTAAAGGTGGTTCAAAATGGTCCCGTCTAATTGACACTATATTACTATCCTGCTTACATTATCAAGAATTTGCCGATTTTTAGATCAACCTCTTTTAATAATAATAATAATACTTTAATTAACATAAAAGTTAATTGTATACAATACATTACATCTTACCATATATATTATACATAAATTTAATAGACAGACATATTTTTCCTGATATACCTATATGCTACACCCTTTCTTAAACCTACTTAAAATACTTTCTTGTTTTAACTTATCATGTGAACTAGTGTTTCTCAACATGTGGTCCCCAGAAAATTTTTAGTGGTCCGGGAGAGTTTTTATATGTGTTTTTTGCAGTTTTTTTTTTTTTTAATTATGTAAATAATTTATATTTTGTTTATTTTCTGTAACCTTTCTGTGATTTTCTACAAATAAAATAAATGTATTTATTAAATATATTTGTTTTCTTGCAAAAAATTAACCAACAATTATTATTAATGGTCCGCGGTGCATTTTTGGTTGAGAAACACTGATTTAAACTATTAAACAATAGTAATCCTTTATAAAATAAAGAACTTTGAGAATCTTTTTTTTAGTTTTTGCTAAACTAAAATCGTACTTATTTCTTAAATTATATGTACTTATTTCGCTAATAAATTTAATATTAGTAACTAAGTAGTCCGGAACCATACCTCTTTTCATTTTATATATAAATATTAACGTTAGATAAGTTACTCGTTGTTTAATATTTAGCCAGTTCAGTGTTTCTAACATATTATTAATTGGAGTAATCTACTAACTCTTAAAATAATCCGCATTGCTCTATTTTTACAGTTTTTGCAGTCTGGTCATTTGCCCTTGATTGCATAAAAATAAAATTGTGGCACAGAAATCAATGCGCGGTGCTATTATGGTCTTATTTAAAAGTAAAATAAAGTATTTGCATCAAATACTTTATTTTACTTTTATTATATTTTTCTTAAGGAATTAGATTGGAAGCGATTTGGAGCAAAACCAACTTTATCCAGTTATATCTCAACAAAACCGACTTTATCCAGACAAGTCTCAGCAAAACCAACTTTCTCTCAACAAAAAAGTGAATTATCTCACAAACTATTAAATTTTCGATGTGGTTGACTTATTTAATCTTTATTGTATTACCATAAACAGTGGATTTACCAACAAAAATCATTGTACTGATAAATATAACTCGAAAAACGATTTTTTTTTTGAATACCCAAAGTTTTAATGACTATGATAAAGCTGATTTTGTTTTGTACCTACTCATATGTGGGCCAAAGAGCTGTATAAGCTTGCGAAATTTCATCTTTCTATGTTTAGCTGTTTGGCTACAATTTCGGTCGTACGGACAGAGAGACAGTCACATGAATGACGTTACATTAGGGTTAAGGTTTTTTGGTGGTCATACATAAAATATCCTAAAAAGGTAATTTTTGTGAAAAAAACAGTTTAATTTTCTAATTGTTAATAATAGTTACCAGTTTTCCTACAATAAACTGGTTTTAACTATTAAAATATTATAAACGGGAACGAAAAGAACGGAAACGATATATTTCGTTTTCGTTCCGCATGGAAATGACAGGTAATTTTCGTTCTCAGTCCCTGTTCAAAATCGAGGAATTTTTGCAGTCACACATCACGACAATTTTTTACAAACGGAAAGACCTCGGTTTGTTTGTTCAAATACCAATTTGTATTCTAATTGACGGCTGTTTAGTGAAAAATAATTTTGTGTACATTTAACCGTAGTATAGCTCAATGAAACGCCTAATAACCGTTATAAAAGAAAATTGAGATCATTGAAGAAGGTCAACATAACTCATGTGTAATTTTCGAGTAAATCTTGTAATTGCTTAGACATAAAAACCATATATATGTATTCTTTTGTTTTTGCACAAGTTTGGAATTTTTTGTGTGATGAAAAATAATGTTTCAAGTACAAATTTGCTAATCCTAGGTATTTCTCAATTGTTGCAATCGAACTAATGTACAAAATTATATGCACGCAAAAAGTTTCAATGATACAAAATGCAAAACAGTACGTAAATTTACAAATATGTTATTATTGATTGCAATTTAATGGTGAAATCAACCTTACGATTTTTTTAATGAAGGTAAATAACTGGTAAGATATAAATAATTCTATGCATAACTTGGTTACAGAAAAACTGAAAGAATATAGAAAACTATAGTGTTTCTGAATAAATGGTACTGTATATCTGTGTGGTACATGATATTTGGGTAACGGTAAATTGGCCGATGCATAATGGGAGAAATTATGTAACCATCTAAAAGATAAATGAAGTTCACGAGGTGTGTAAATGAAGTCCCGGACTGATTTTTTGAATTTTTTTATTCGGATAGAATTACAATTCAATATTTTCTCCCTCAAAATAACTTTCATGGGAAGCCACACAGCGCTGGAGACGGTTCTTCAAATCCTCATAGCAGTGCTGGAACTCGGATACTGGAATAGCTTGTTTTTTTTTTAATTAAAATTTATTTTGAGGTGTATCAACTACATGGTCATTAACACCCCGTAACAGTTACAAATATTACATTGAATTAGTTCATTATACTTAGGTGTAAGCAAGAAATTTTAATTACATAAAATTACATATTACATTACAGTGAAGATTTTTACAATATTCGTTCGTCAATTTTGCCTATATTTTATTTGTTAGGTTAATGTCTTCTAGATATTTTAAGATTTTTGCTGTAGCTTCCATACTGTTAGATAGGGCCTCTTCCAAGGAGTTTGGGATGCTGTTTTGGGCTCTTTCTCTAGTGTACTTCACACATTCAATGCGAATATGTTTAACAGTTATTGGGCTGTTACATGTTTGGCATATTTCCTGTTCTTTTTTATGCTTGAGGTGTTTATGGGTAATGAGAGTGTGGCCGATTCGCAATCTAGTCATTATAACTTGCTCTTTTCTGTCTTCTGGTGTACACCAGTGGCTGATGGATGATTTTATTCTTTTTAATTTGTTGTTATTTAAGGTACTCTAGAAGGAGTTGAAATTTTCGCTGGGTTTCTTTTTTACATAGCTTTTAAAATCATATGGCATAATTGTTGTATCGATGACGTTGCTTGAGGTTGCGTTTTCTGCTGCCTGGTCTTTAAGCTGGTCGATTACGAACGTTAGATTGTTTTCGAGTGTCCCAAAATGACATCCCTTGAGATGATTTTTCAATCTTGGGAAGAGGAAAAAGTCGCAAGGACTCAAGTCAGGCAAATAGGGAGGCTAAGGAGCCAGAGAAATGTTTTTACTGGCCAAAAACTTGTTTATTGAAATTGCTGTTTTTGCGCAGATTTTTCTCATCCCCAATTCATTGCTCAAAATCTGATGAACGGTAATGTGAGTCAAATTCAACTCTTCCCCGATCATTCTGACTGTCAACCGACGATCTGTCAACCGACGAAATTTGTTTTTAAAGCTCTTAGATTAACAGATAATAAATTATTTAAAAAATATCGTTCATTCTGCCGTGATTACTACAGAGCAAAATTTGTCCACACACTCACAGCATGTCACCTTCACTTATTATATACCTGCGAAACCATGTAATGTGAGAAAATTCACACTTCACATAAATTTTTTAGGGTTTTGTAGGTATGACAATAAAACCCTTATACCGTCATTTTGTCGTCTGTCTGTCTGACTCTCTGTCTGTCTGTCTGTCTGTCGGTCTGTTCGGTAAAAATTGTAGCCAAACGGCTAAACCTAGAGAGTTGAAATTTGGCATCCTTATACAACTCGTTGACCCGCACATAGGAAAAATACTAAAACATCTAAAAAACATATCCCCCTAAAAATATAAACAAATATGTGCTCACAGAAATTTTTTTTTTTTTTATAATTCTGAGTAGGATACCAAATGAAAGCCCTTGGTACGTGGATTAACGATCAAATTTTTATTTTTTCAAAATAAATTATTTTGAAGCGATTTTTGCCATAATTGTGCAGAAAATTTTTTGTCCCACACCCTGTAGCCCAGATGGTTTAAACTAAAAATCTGAAAAAATTCTAAGTAATGTACATTGGTGTGAACTGGAATAGTACAACAGGAATTTTTGATCAGATTACGTTTTTGAAAAAAAAACGAAGTTTTTGTGATTTTTGGCTAATAATGTACACAAGTTATAGCTTTGTAACACGGTACACTGCAACGTGTATGCTGGTGTAGTGGTTTTGATGCTGGCTTTCACCCAAGTAACTCGATCCGAAAGGGATCGAACCCTGCGAGAAGAGACAATATTATTTTTTGTTTTTTTTTTTTAATTTTTATATTGTTTAAATTATTTTTTCAAAATTCTAGTTATATTTTAGCAAATGTTACATTGAATTTTTAAAAGCGTAAATTTAATAACCAGTGGAAACTGTTTAAATTATAATTTAATTCTGTTTCAATGTACAAGAAATCAGAGGGGCGGAACTTATAACAACCAATGGAAGCCATAGGCGCAATTTTTAAAATTCATAATGAACCTTGCTATATAATAAAAAAATACTTCACATATTTAGAAACCTAAATAATGGTATTAGGCGTTCGAATTAAAATTAACAAAAAAATATATATTTTAATATAAAATTTGTTTTGGCATCCCAAATAATCATCATTCACTTACTAAATACCTGCAAAACCCTGATATGTGTGAAAATTCACACTTCACATCAATTTTTATTTTTAACAGAAACCGCAATTGCAGTAGCAGTAGCGGTTAAGCATACATCTTATTTGCTTAACGACATAGCACCAATTAGACCGGGAGCTCATGACATTTTTGGTCTCCGATTTCATACAGCATGCCTTTTGGAGGAGAGAATATTTACCCTGTGACAACAAAAAAGGGATGGTACTAAACTCCTGCACGCTTTCCGGTCATAGGGAAAATTGCATTTCCACTTGCACAAAATTTTTGTATTTTTCTCTGATTTAATATTGCTTGCCCCTTTGTCAAAAGAAAGTTATAACAAATTTAAAGTCTTTTAATTATAGGCATGCTGTATGAAAACCCGGAAAATCATATTTTTTTATTACAAGATCACATGACCGTTTGAGCCCTTTGGGACCCTTCGAATCGCATGCATATATTTAAAAGACTTTAAATTTGTTATAACTTTCTTTTGACAAAAGGGCACGCAATATTAAATCAGAGACAAACACAAAATTTTTGTGCAAGTGGAAATGCAATTTTCCCTATGACCGGAAAGCGTGCAGGGGTTTAGTACCATCCCTTTTTATGTTGTCACAAGGTAAATATTATCTCCTCCAAAAGGCATGCTGTATGAAATCGGAGACCAAAAAGTGTCATGAGCTCCCGGTCTAAATATCTTTCCACAAAAACTGGAGTAAAACTGATGCAAGGCTTGATATGTTTCTGAACGTGTGTGGTGTCGCGTCAGTTCACACATTTGCTCGCGGATTTGCCTTCAGGCAGACCTACATGCAAGTGCGATCGTGTATGGACTTGAGTGCCTAAATTAATAAAACATAAAAGATTATCAGAAGCTTATTTATTTTGAAACGAATTTTTGCTTCCTTTTAATTTTAAATTATATAATTGATATAATTTAAAATTTGCTGCCTAGTTAAGAATATTATACAAAATATAAAAAATTGATGTGAAGTGTGAATTTTCACACATTTCTGGGTTTTGCAGGTATTTGGTAACTGAACGATGATTATTTGGGATGCCAAAACAAATTTTATGTCAAAATATTTTTTTATGAAATTTAATTCGAATGCCTAATACCATTATTTAAGTTTCTAAATATATGCAGTATTTTTTTTATATAGCAAAGTTCATTAAGATTTTGAAAATTGCACCTATGGCTTCCATTGGTTGCTTACATCATAAGTCCCGCCCTTTGATTTCGTCAAACAGAATTAAATTATAATTTCAACACTTTCCACTGGTTATTAAATTTACGCTTTTAAAAATTTAATGCAACATTTACCAAATATAACTAGAATTTTAACAAAATAATTTAAACAAAATAAAAATGCAAAAAAAAAATACAAAAAATAAAATAAACAGGATTCGAACCCTAGTTTGCAAGTTAAGTTATATTATTAAGCGTACGACAAATCCAAACACGCCACGAGAGCTACTGATCTGGTATGTTACACAACGTATTAAATAGTTAAAAACACAAAAAATGCGTTATTTTCCGAAAACATAATCTGATCAAAAATTCCTGTTGAACTATTCCGGTTCACACCAGTGTTCATTACTTAGAATTTTTTCAGATTTTTAGTTTAAGCCATCTGGGCTACAGGGTGTGGGACAAAAATTTTTTGCACAATTTTAGCAAAAATCGCCTCAAAATAATTTATTTTGCAAAAATAAAATTTTGGTCGTTAATCCACGTACTAAGGGCTTTCATTTGATACCTTACTCAGAATTTAAAAAAAATATTTTTTTTTTCGATGAGCACATATTTGTTTATATTTTTAGAGGGATATATTTTTTAGATGTTTTAGTATTTTTCCTATGTGCGGGTCAAAGAGTTGTATAAGCATGCCAAATTTCAACTCTCTAGGTTTAGCCGTTTGGCTACAATTTTTACCGAACAGACAGACAGACAGACAGACAGACAGACAGACAGACAGAGAGACAGACGACAAAATGACGGTATAAGGGTTTTTTGGTCATACCTACAAAACCCTAAAAATCAGCTGTGGCCACCACAGGACCGACCGCCATCATAAAGTACTTGTATAAAATACATTCTAGCAGCAGAGTAGAAATAACTTGGCGTAATATTTTCTAATAGAGATATTATTTACCATGACCATGGAAACGTTCCATATAAGTATGAAAAATTTCGGAAAATTTTGCAAATTTTTTTCGTTTTAATCAAAACATTTCTCAAATAAAAGTTATTAGTTATTGCTTTTATAGCAACTTTTGTTCAATAAATTTTTTCGAAATATTTTTCTGTTGTGAAATATTCGCAAAAATCTTAAAATCGACACGAGTAAACTCCCATTTTTAGTCAACCGATTTTTATCAAAAGTTGATCAACTCGTGCCATTGATGGCAGAAGCTTAAATATGCAGTTTCATAAAAATCAGCTGAATGGCGGACTGACGGATGGACGGACGGACGGACAGTCGGACAGACGGACAGACGGACAGACGGACAGACATACGGACAGACAGACAGACGGATGGACAGACAGACCGACAGACATCATGCTAAAAATAGTCAAAACGTTAGGTAGGGACCTCAATTCGTGGAGATCCATCGAAATCTCGAAATGTCAAAATCGGTATGATCACCCTTATATATGTTGGCGGTCGGTAAAAAATAATTATATCGTTAAAAACATGATTATTATTGTTTAAAAACTATTGATATTGAACTATGAACATTATTATGATTTAATATCGTTACATAAGGCTGATCAACTCATGCCATTGATGGCAAAAGCTTAAATATGCAGTTTCATAAAAATCAGCCGAATGGCGGACTGACGGATGGACGGACGGACCGACGGACGGACGGACAGACGGACAGACGGACAGACGGACAGACGGACAGACGGACAGACGGACAGACGGACAGACGGACAGACGGACAGACGGACAGACGGACAGACGGACAGACGGACAGACGGACAGACGGACAGACGGACAGACGGACAGACGGACAGACGGACAGACGGACAGACGGACAGACGGACAGACGGACAGACGGACAGACGGACAGACGGACAGACGGACAGACGGACAGACGGACAGACGGACAGACGGACAGACGGACAGACGGACAGACGGACAGACGGACAGACGGACAGACGGACAGACGGACAGACGGACAGACGGACAGACGGACAGACGGACAGACGGACAGACGGACAGACGGACAGACGGACAGACGGACAGACGGACAGACGGACAGACGGACAGACGGACAGACGGACAGACGGACAGACGGACAGACGTCATGCTAAAAATAGTCAAAACAAGTCGTGGAGATCTATCGAAATATCGAAATGTCAAAATCGGTATGATCACAATACCTCCTTAATATTTGTTGGCGGTCGGTAATAATATGATAAATATACAATTTAAATAACTGACCTAGAATATTTAAACAAACGAATTACTCGAAACAAATATTGAACTGTTTAACAAATATTTGTTTGTTAGTTACCATGAGATGGGCATATACGATCTTCCAAGTTCGCTGGACATTGTGAGTCAAGTGACCGGCCGGAAGGACATTATTTACATTGGGCAGTCGATGGGAACAAATATTCCTTATGTATATGCATCAATGTTGCCAAATCATGCCAAGCAGAGACTTAAACTAATCATCTCCTTAGCTCCTACGGTCTTTGTCGGATCTCTGAAAACAGTCTTCAGGGTTTGGACGCCATATGAAAAGAGGATTAAGGTAAGAAGATTATTAATTGAAAATTAATGTAAATATATAAATATTTGTACAAGTACCCTGATTATTAAGTCAGAGGCTTTATCCTTGTTCTTTGTAAAATAAAACGATAATACTAGCTTTGTGTGCCTAAAGAGATTTAATCTTTGTCATACTGAGATTTCCTTTTGTTATTATATTTTTTAAAAGAAAATTTATTTTTTAATATGTTGTCATATTTTAAATTAATTGGAAAATGCCTTCTTTTGAACAGTATAACACAAGTTTTAAAAAAATATATACAGTGCTGTGGAAAACATTTGCAACTGAACCTGTATGTTCAGTTACAGAATTTTTGTTTATTATTATTTTATTATTAATATATATTCGCAAATAAAATACATAGATAATAATAGATATAAACTATTTTTTATATATAAACAATAGAAAAATATAAAATTATTAATAATTAGCATGTGCAAAACATTTGCAACCTGCCTACATTTCATATTAAATAATTAATATTTTATAGGAAAACCTTTTTGTTTAATGACTAGAAACCAGTAAAAATATGCAACGGTACTTTTGCCATAGGCGTGCTATTTTAAACTTTATTTTAACAAAAAACCAACAAAAAACCAACAAAAAACAAAAGAATAAAACACTTGTACCGCAATGAATTCTTATCTTAATAACGACACCTCATTATTTTGGGATTATATCCGAGATAGGTAATTCCGGTCACTCCTTTGCCATTGGTCAGTTTTTGATAAGATATTTAATTTTTATACCCTACACTATTTGTCAGCAGGGCACATTACAAATATATATAATTACATTTTATTTCTACAGATAACACATGTGCCGGTTTTTATCGAAAATCCCCTAACTAAAGTACCGTTGCATATTTTTGCCGGACTCTATTAATGACTAAGGCACATCAGCGTGGCATTGATTGAATTAAATTATTAATTATAGTAATATGGATGGTATATAATGGAATGGCCTCCCATGGCCTTTTTGCTTCCTCAAACAAATCGTCTGGGTTTTTGAATCTCTGATTGCCTATTCGGCGTTTGACAATCTCCCAAAGATTCTCGATGGGGTTGAGGTCTGGGCACTGTACCGGCCACTTAATAACATCAATATTTTGCTCTTCGATCCAATCTTTGACAATCTTGGCCGTATGCATTATCATGCTGATACCTAGGGTGACCATTCGTCCCGCATTTTAACATTTTGCCCCGCATTAAGATGCGTCCCGAAAAAGTCCCGCATTTTAACATTTTGTCCCGCATTGTCCCGCATTTTAACATTTTGGAGGTGAGGACTTTTTTGTTTTTGTTCTTCACTTGGATTTGGGAGGTGAAACCTTTTTTTTTTGCTCTTCACTTGGATTTGGGAGATGAGGACCTTTTTTTTGCTCCGTCCCGCATTGCCTTCTTCAGAAAATGGTCACCCTACTGATACCTCCAAACAAGTGGCATATTCCAGTCCGCGTACGGAAGCATTGTATTTTGCAAAATATCTCTATAATCCAAAGCATTCATGTTGTCATAATTTCGTCTTAATGGATCTATTGCTTGTGCCGAGAAGCATCCCCAGGCCATAAGGTTTCCACCTCCAAATGTAACTGTCCCTTTTGTATATCTCGGATTAAATCTTTCATTTCTACAATAAACGAATAATGACATGAGTTGCAAATGTTTTGCGCAGCCAAATTATACCTAATTGTTATATATATATATATATATATATATATATATATATATATATATATATATATATATATATATATATATATATATATTGCCTAAACAATAAATTTTAATTATTTTTGTTTTTGTGGTAAACTAGCCAATAACTATTAATAATAAAAATAATAATAAACCAAAATTCTGATTAAATTTAATTAAAAAAAAAAAAACAACAATATTCAATCATATAGGTTCAGTTGCAAATGTTTTGCATAGCACTGTATATATAATATTAGGTGTACCGGAAAGTTTTTTCGTTTTTATTATTAGTGCAGTATGCGAACTAGTTACGACTTATTCGCTGAATTAAACAGACGCCTTTTGCATTTTAATTAAACTCTGTAATCTTGAGTACCAAATTATTGTTTTCGTTTCATTTTAAAACCTTGCATTTTAAAATGGCGGAAGAATTTTCATCAAAACATTTTTTATGCTGCTTAATGTTGTATGAGTACCATAAAAAAATCTGCTACAGTTGCTACATAACACATTTGCACTGGTGATAAACTAAGTGTACGCACATGTCAACAGTGGTTTAAAAAATTTAAATCAGGAAATGTATGCTTGGATGATGAACTTCGATCTGGAAGACCCTATAAAGGAATAATTTATTATGAGATGTTAAAACCAGGGCAAGGTGTTAATTCTGATCTATACTGTGAACAATTGGATCGACTGAATCAGAACTTGACCAAAAATCAGCCGGAAATTGTGAATAGAAGAGGAGTTATTCTTCAAGGCAACAATAACTGACCTCATTCATCAAAAAAAGACATGTGAAACAATTTCCGAACTTGATTGGTAGGTTCTAACACACCCACCCTACTCACCAGACATTTCATCCTCTGACTATCACTTATTTCGGTCACTGGAACACTTTAAGAAACAGGACACTTAGAGATATGAATCATGTTAAAATTAGCCTTGAACAATTTTTTCCTTAAAAAAATCAGGAATTTTATAAAATGGGAATATTTTATCTTCCTGATAAATGGTGTTATGGATCACAATGGTAACTATTTTACTCAATAAAGTACATTTTTTTCTTTCGATTTGTTTCTATTTTAATAATACCAAATAAACGAAAAAACTTTCCGGTACACATAATAATAATCAAATATTTCATTTAAAAAAATTAATTATTATTATTATCAGTTTATACGAACCCCTTGTCATAATAGTTCGTCCTATGACACGATTTTATGTAAACATTTACTTACTACCAATTAAAAACCCTTTAATTGGAGAGTTCCACATAAGACTGTTATAACTAGAGTCCGGCAAAAATATGCAACGGTACTTTAGTTAGGTGTTTTTCGATAAAAAGTGGCACATGTGTTATCTGTAGAAATAAAATGTAATTATAGATAGATATTTTTATTATTAAATATTATGTACTACATTTTATCTTACAACAATTAACTTACACTTAATAATAATTGTAATTTTCGCCTTTCGGCTTAAAATCTACTCTCCTTCTCCTCTAGTTAATATCTTCTTTGACTCCTTTCCTTAATTTCCTCCCTTCTGTTTTTCACTTGTTTCATCCATTCATACCCCTTTCCTGTTTCATCCAAAATTTCCTTTCTCGTTTGCGTTCTGTGTCGTATTTCTTCACATTCTTCCAACAAATGTTCCATTGTCTCCTTACCTTCCCTGCACATTCTACATGTTCTTTCTTCCTCTTTCATCCAAAAATTATTGTCCCTCTCCTCATTTCCATATCTAAATCTCGCTATCACTTTTTTCTTCTCTCTACTGTCTTTTTCTGTCAAATACTGTGGTTTTCTCATAAAATGTAATTATATATATTTGTAATGTCAAATATATATAATTACATTTATTAAGTGTAGCATATAAAAATGAAATATCTTATCAAAAACTGACCAATGGCAAAGGAGTGACCGGAATTACCTATCTCGGATATAATCCCCAAAATAATGAGGTGTCGTTATTAAGATAAGAATTCATTGCGGTACAAGTGCTTTATTCTTTTGTTTTTTGTTGGTTTTTTGTTAAAATAAAGTTTAAAATAGCACGCCTATGGCAAAAGTACCGTTGCATATTTTTACCGGTCTCTAGTTATAACATACAGTAAACTAATAATTATCAATAAATTTGGCCAGTACTATAACTATTTTCTAGTTATTAGCAATAACTTGTTCATAAATAAAGGTTGCAATCATAATAGTTCTTCCTATACTAAACTTTAAAAATATCAAAGTCTGCATGTGTTTTCTTCTTATTATTATTTAGAAATTCGCGTTGATTCAATTTTGTTAGTTTTCGTTAGTTTAGATTAGTAATTGGTGTTAATACATTGTTGAAATAGTTCGAGGAAAACCTTTAAGTAAAAATTGGAAACGATGGAAAATATTCTGCATATTCTGTTGCAAAAACATTCAATCTTGCATACTCAACTGTAAAAAGTCTCGTTAAAAGTTTTAAAGTACGAATTTCAATGAAAACTTTAAAGAACACCGACCGTTCGACTTCGATAACATCCAGAGATAGGAGGAAGAGGAAATGCATCATAAAGAAAAATAGACATGCGTGCTCTAAAGACATTACAGCAACGTGGAACAAAGAAACAGATAAACTAATATCTATTTTCACATGCAGTAGATATATGAAAAAATGGGTTACAGCTTTTACCAGGTAAGTCTTAATGTGTTGGAAAAATCTATTTTACAGAATAAATTTGTAGGCCAAAGAAAAATCTATGCTAACGATTAAACAAAAAACTTATCCTTTGAAATGGACCAGAAGTCACCAAAATTGGACATCTCGTCATTAAGATTCCATAAATTGGAGCGCCGAATCGCGTTTTGAGGTTTGTGTAAGAGATACCCGCAAACGGGTTATATGAACTCGTAATGAAGAAGATCATAACGATAGTTTAGTACGAAAAGTTAGATTTCCCGCATCTTTCAAGGTTTACAGATGTATGTCAAGTCCGGTTGTTGAGAATTTGCTTTTCGTTAACGAAACTGTAAATGCCAAAACATATAAAGATATACTTGAAAATGAACTTCAATCACAAATTCCCCGAATTCAAACAGAATATGGAGAATATATATTTCAACAGGATGGCGCAGCTTGACATACTGCAAAAGTCATTTCAAAATAGTTTGATCAAATTCCCGTTATGAAATGGTCGTCAAATATCCCCAATTTATCAACTACCGAAAATGTTTGGGGGAAAATGAAGCGTCAGTTGAGAAATCATCCAGTTCGAACTAAAGTGCAATTATATGAAAAATTATACACATATGGAGAAGCCTTACTCCAGAAATATGCAAAAACCTTGTGCAGACCATGCCAGACAGGATTAAGGCAGTTATTAAAAGAAAAGGTGGCTGCACACAATGGTACAGGTATAGGACGAACTATTTTGATGGCATCTGTTGATTTTTATCTATATATTAATCTGTAAATAAAAGTAGAATTTATTATATTTTTTGTAGATTTAAGTTTATAACATGTCATCATAATGAATTTAATAAATATTTAGCTTCAGTTTTGTTGAAAATAAGAGACAAATTATTTTATAACAAAATTTAAGCTTGTAACAGTCGTAGGACAAACAATTACGACGAGGGGTCGAGATTTAATCCATTTAAATGTGAATTTCACCGTTTAAATACTGAAATTTCATTATTAAAGTTTTTCTTTACATACGATATACTAAATGTTAACAAACTCCTATCAAATAATTACTTATTTCAGAACAAATACTTATCAAATTCTTATTTAGATTTAAGTTTTGAATAAAAATGTTGCAAAAATAAAGGTGAATCTTAAATGTTACGTTTCGAGAGAGAGAGAGAGAGAGAGGTGATGTTTCGCCCAGATCAAATGTAATTCTAACTAGCTTGTGCTTTTATAAATTTATAAATTCCAAAAAATTTCAACTATAGTTTATAATGAGTAATGTCATTCATTTCCAGAATTTGTTCTTCACTTTTTTCTTCTTGATTAATTTGCTTGTTGTTCTCCATAATTCCATTTCTGTTCCACTGAGAGTTTTTATTTTTCAGATTTCTGTAAAAAAAAAAAATAATAATACTTTTTATTTATTTCAATTAACAGTTAATTTATTTTTTTCTCGACCTTGTTAATAATACAATAGTTAATATTTTCGGGAATTAGGTCATTAAATAATTATAAAATGTTTGAAGAAGACCAGTTTCTATAATGTTGTATTATTCAGTTTATCTATTGAATAATAATTACATTCAGTATTACACAAAAATATAAATTTAAGTTACTACAAATAAATGTGTAGTACTTACTCAATCGTAATTCCCAGCATTCCCTTAGTATTTTTCTATTCGCTTCGCTTCTCTTCTGACTTTCTCCTCATATTTCACTTCCCTCGCTCCGGCCCCCACTCTCAGCTTTTCGCTCTTCATTTCCTCTTACAATGTATTCTAGTGTTGTTCTGTCTACCCCCAAGGTCTACCTCATATAGCCTTCTTGTACCCTTTCCATCATATCCCATTCCTTCCATCCTTGTATCCATATCCCATTCCTTCACTATTGCATCGAATATCTTCATCCTCCACTTGATATTGTCATTAAATTTCCTCTCCCCTATACTCTATAGCTTTCCCATAACCAGCCTTGTTTTCTACATTTAGTATATAGGTACTAAATTAATTTTAAGGAAAGAAAAATTGTTATTAAATTTATGTTATGGAAGCATGATTCTTCAAATTGTTTCAGATCTTGTTGGAAAATATGAAAGTCAATGAATTGCTTCCGCTAACCAATGATGCCAAAAGAATGACTTCAGCAATGTGCCTTAAAAATGGCTACAGTATGCGTTTCTGTGAAAAACTAATGTATGCCATTTTCGGATTTGGATATGAAAACTTCTTGCCAGTAGGTATTCAATGATTTCTTTTCATTACTCTTTATTTTAAAATGTTTCGATTATTAGATCTTTAGCGTTTTTTTGTTAACTGCGTGTTACAGAAAATCTTAATGGCCACTTGCTAAATTTTCTAAATAACCCAACAATAATATATAAAATAAGGCATAATTTATATTGTAGTCATGAACAAAATAATATTAATATCAAAATAATCTGGATCAGAGGGCATAATAATATTCTTTTTAATAAAACAGTGGACAATCACGCTAAACAAGCATGCGTAGATGATTTAGTCGACAACACCTATAAACATTCAACGTCAGGATATTTAAATTTATATATTAACAAATTACGCAAAACATGGCAAAATGAATTAACAAATCTCGTTCAAAAGCGATAACTTACTATAATATTAATAATAAAATCAATAAAAACCCTTGGTTTAAAAATATAAGTCTTTCAAGAAAAGCGATCACATCAATTTCAAGAATGCATCTAAACCATACACTTTGACCGGCTCACCCAGGGCCGACAGAAGCTGGCATGTAAGGTATGCGGGCGTCCCTGCGAGGGGGCGCTGACGTGAGACTCAAAAGTGTGCGATCTTCACTTGAAATTTTGAAGTTTTTACCCAGGGCTCGAAAAAAGCTAGTTATTCCCTGCCTAGGGGCGCTCAATTAAATCTTGCCTACGGGCGCCGAAGACCCTCGCGCCAGGCCTGAGCTCACCTACACAAATTTAACATTATTGAAAATGATTGTTGCAGTTGCAACGAAGATAAAATTACCGACTTATATCATTTAATATTATCTTGCCAGAATTACGACAATCTTCAAAGTAAATTTCATAAAATTTTAATAAAAAACAACATAGTATTGTATACAAACATCCATCTTATTCTCCGACATTTCAATATAGAAATAATAGCCTTAGCAGAATATTTAAATGACACCAACATAGCTATATAATTTATTTATTGGTCGTTATTATTATTTTCTTTTTTTTTTATCTCATTATTAACTTGCTCTATTCTCTATTGTAAACCTTCCCATGGCCCTCCTCCATAATCAATGTCTTGCTGTGACTGGCCTCACTAGCAATAACCTTGTCCCATCTGAAGCCTTTAATCTACATCCCAATTCATATTTATCAAGTATTAAATAGCTCCAGACCAATCGTTAACAACTAAGGTACGAACAGGGGCGGCTCAAGACGGTATGCAGGTGATGCGCCGCATCAGGGCGCCACGAACAAGGAGTGCCGAATCGACAAAAAAAAAATATATCCTAATACAATATCAAAATAGCTTTAATTAAAATAATATTCACTGTAATAAGTATTGTGACCTTTAATTAAATCTAGCAAAAACTATTTTTATTTACTGGGCGGCACTTCAGGCTTCTAGTAAGTGGAGGCGCCATGCAAGGAAATTTAGAAAAAACTACCTTGTTTATTTGGTGGCACTTCAGGCTTCTAGTAAAGGGGGGGGGGGGCGCCATGAAAAGAGATGTATTTGTAAACAATTCTTATTTCAATTTATAAGTCACGTTTTTGTAATGGCAATAATTTGGCACGGCGCATACTCAAGATTCAAACTATTCGATTGTGCCATACTACTAGAAAGCTTGACACATTCATATTCCTGTAAATTGTGACCATAATCCTGACCACATCAGAGAAAATGCTATTTTTTTTTTTTTTTTAATTGAACTTCATTAAGGGTCATTGTCCTTAAGGTTTATATGAAATGTAATCGATTATTTATATCTTACATGATATAATACATCAAAATGACACGACAAGTACGGAAAGCAGCTGCGACAAAATTTTCTAACTAATCGCGTGTTCGACCAATGGAACGCCTTACCCGAGAGCGCAGTGTCAGCACCGTCCATCAACTCCTTCAAAGCTCGAAAAGCCCCTATATTGAATTTGTAAAACTAGTTATTTTTATATCATTTTTAAATATGTACTAATACATTTGTATTTTTGTTGTACTCTTGATCATAACAAGCATTTAGCTTCTGCTCTTTACACTGTTATAATAATAATAATAATAAAAATACAGACTATTATTTGTTTCCGAAACCGAAAAAAGAGCTTCAAGGGAAGAAATTTACGAGCGACGAACTAGTTAAAGATGCTGTTTCAGCCTGTTTTGAGGACTATGACAAAACTTTTTTTTTTTTTTCGAGGATATACATAAATTAATTGAATATCGGACAAATGCATTAGGGTTAAGGGGGAGTATATCGAAAAGGAAAAATAATATTATGTTTGTTTTTACCCTTCTTCCCCCCTATTTCGCGTACTCTTTGACCTCCCGTCGTATTAGTACTTACTTATAAATTTATATATTAGTATTGATAAGGAATATATTACGTTGATTATTAAAAATTAAATATTTTTGCGTTGTCTTTTTCGGGGGTTACGGAAACCTGCAACTGTAGTGGCAGCTTTGCTATTCCATATCAGCACCTTAGAGGTAAACTGTATCAAGTCACATTTTTATCAAAAATTACATTTTAGTGCCAAGTGACTCAAAACTTTATAGTCTATCGAGTGAAAAATAATTTGGAATTATAGCTCTAGCCAGTTTCAATATACGTTGCTTTAAAACTGTATCAAGTCGATCAACGCAAGGAGATAAACAATCTTAAATCGTCTTTTCTGAGCTATTTATTATTTGCGACTTAATACAATTTACCTCTGAGGTGCTGATATATCAATGGGTATATTGAATAATTTTACGTGTTTAAAATGGAATATAGGTCAAAGGTTCTTAAATTAAATATTTAAAAACACAACATTATATTTCACAATAATATGGATTCGTCATGCTGACTGTAGTTTCAGCATTAACCATTTTTGTAGTTAACATCATGAAACAAGTTAAAATTTAAATTATATGTTTAAAATGTATAGAAAAGGGAAACACGAATTAAAAAATCGCTTTGTAATCTTACATGCAAATGACATTTTTCCATTTGGAATATGGGAGCGTTCGAGTATGTTTTCTAAGATTAATGAAATCAAATAATCCTTGTTTCTTTGTTTCAGGAATTGTTCCCTGTATTATTTGGACATTACCCAGCAGGGTCATCTGCAAAAACGACAATGCATTTAGCTCAAGGTGTCAATACAAATCAATTTAGACAGTACGACTATGGGCCCATTGGCAATTATATTAATTATAAAACCAACTACCCACCTGACTATAATTTATCTAGCATAAGAATTCCTCATTGTGTGATGTATGGTACAAATGATTTTCTAGGCACAGAAGAGGTAAAATATTATAGATCACCAAAAATATGTCATTTTACCTATATGTATAGTTAACACCGTTACTACTCATGGGCACGAGCTATTTTTTTTTTTTTTCGATGGATGCCAAATGTTAAGTTTTATTCATGTAAATATTTAGAAAATCATTTAATAAACTTTCATAAATACAGAACACTACTAGAATAGAAATTGAAGGCATCTGCGACCATTGGCAAATTGGCATTAATGACTTTCTACAAAATCTACTCTATTATGAGTAGTTTTTCCCCTGTGCACACTTAACATACTCAAACTGGATAAACGATTATCCGTCATAGTTACCGTAATAATAATTGAAATAATAGTGTTTATAGAATCGGGCCAGATTTGATTTGACTGCACACTTTGTTTATGTAGTTAACTGTCATCTGTTTTCAGTATTTGGGCCCCTTTGTGGCGTTTCTATCGGTAGCTTCTGCGTGGAAAATGAGCACGTTACGTAAACACATCTTATATATTATATTACAGAAAAAAATCTACTTACCACAGTTTTTATGTCTGTCATTAGTGTTTTTGATTTCTCGACATTTTTCATGTCTCGAGAAATGTACTAAAGTATTCAGTTAAATAACATTAGAACAAATTGATAACGGAGCATTAAAAATGATTATGAAAACGGCACGTAATTGCATATTAATTGATAATACAAATGTATAGAGACATTTTCAAAAAATTAAGAAATTAATAATAATAGTAATAATTATTTTATTTAACTTGTAGTTACAAGTTAGTTTATGTTGTAGTTATTTTATTTATGTTGTAGTATCAACATAGTAATTGAATATTTTAGTTATCTATATATTTATGTGTATCTTTATCACTGTATTTATTTTAGGGTGCACTGAAGTTATACAACAAATTACCAAACAGAGCTGGATTGGCCTTATTAAGAAACTACAATCATGTAGATTTCTTCTTTGCCAGAAACGTTGGTTCTGTCATGCACGATAAAATAATTAGGATAATAAATAAATTTACATAAACAAAATGTTCTTAATGTTATTATTACGTGTAAAAATTCCTGTAAAAATAAAGTTATTTATGCAACTAATTTCTCTTTATTGTACCGTGGGTTGCAGTAAAATAGGAACTATTAAAACTGGTTATCGTGTCTATTCTCTGAGCAAGACGTTATAATCTTGAAGCTACGTTCGCAGCTCTAAAATTAATTGACAATACGTTGTGCGTTGTGGATAAATTTAGGAGACTGTTTTAACGTTTAATGACAGAGTTCACAACTATGAACATTAATGCGTAACGAATGTTGTGAGACCTATGTTTTTTCAAACAAACTAGCAAGGAATAATAGTATATTAAAACACAATTTTAGTGGCTCACGTCGAAGTTAGAAAATAAGTCGCGAAGCGATGAGCTTTATAATCGACAATTGCGGCAAAATCATGCCTTATGTAACGAGTTGTTTTATACTTTTTTGTTGCTTTTTCATGCCTTTTACAATAATAAAATAATAAATGGTTTAACAATTTTATATTTTTCAGAGTAGTTCTCAATTTTTGCTTTGTAAAATTTGCGGGTTATTGCACCAATAATACCAATTTTATGAAATATAAGATTTAGTGTCATAATGAAACTCATAACACTCAATTCAGTTTTAAAATGACTACTATAAAGTTTGGAAAACTTTCTATAGTCAATAACGCATAGTCTATTAAATTAAGAGTTGTGAACGGTCGCTTGCGTTACCATACGACAAACTTGTTAGTGACAATCAACAATTACAAACTCATACGAGGGTTGCCTTTTATATTTCGGGATTGCGCTAAACTGTGCTGTCATCTGGCCACTGACGCTTCTATCGTAAAGTTCGACATTTTTGACGGTATACGTACTCAGAACGTTTTGATGTATGAGCGCTATTTGTCTTGTTTACAGTAACTTGAAAAAAATCATCTCGGCTAAAAATGGAATTAAATCCTGAACATTTTCGATTGATTATTTTTTACAACTTTCGACGTGGATTAATCCAACGACAGTGTATCAGTGAACTTAATTCGATTTTTGGCGATGAAGCATCATCAAGGACTACTGTTTATCGGTGGTTTGCCCTCTTCAATCGTGGCCGTAGTTCGCTTAAGGACGCATTTCATGAATGTCGTCCAAAATCGGTTGTTGTTCCGGAAAACATTGATGCTGTGCGTGAACTGATACTGCAAGATCATCATGTGACATAACGTGATATTGAGGAATCCTTGGGCATTAGTGAGACCAGCATATATTCACTATTGCATGAACATTTGGCAGTCAAAAAGATTTATTCGGGTTGGATTCCACATAATTTGACAATCGGAGTGGAAAATGCCTCAATCGGAGTGAAAAAAGTGCTTCGAAAATTGGTTCAAACGAATGCAAAAGTGTATTGATCTTCATGGAGAATATTTTGAAAAACAATAAAGCCACTTTTGTTGACAAATAATTGTTTTGATCTCAAATCCCAAAATAAAAAAGGCAACTCTCGTAGCATATAGTCTATTAATTGAGCGCAATTAAGCTATTGAGAGCTGTAAATGCAGCTTTAAGTCAAAAACTGAACTTATTTTTTTTTTAGCACAATTTCAAACGCATGTTAATGTTAGCATTTTAACGCGGCAGTGTTTTTAGTCTTAATTGACTAACAGGTAAGATTTATGATATATAGTTAGATAGTTCATAAACTAACTATCATGCCATTTCTGGCATGGTATCTACCAAAATCTTTACATTTGTACTGTCATTGACAAGTTCGTAAATTTTACCGCCAAAAAAAGATGTTTGTCCCAGTATAAACCGAATAAAATAATATTAATTAAACTAAACATGGTTTCATATCAACCTTGTTAATTCTCAATATTTTCAACCAACATATTCCTTGTTCGCGCCACTAGCACGAACTATTTATTATTTAAGTGGGGGTTTCTTAGTCCAACATTATATTCAATCAGTGACAATATATCGCTCGAACTAACCGAGCTTCGGGTTTAATTGTTTTCCGCTCTGCCTGTCTGCGATCCCTGTTACCTGCATTGTTGCAGATCACGAGTGTATGTTACATATACATTCGTCTCGTGTCGTAGTATTTTAGTCGCTCATTTCGGTCACCGCATCATCTGAGCCCTTGATCTCATGTAAGCAGAGGTAGAATTAGCTAGTCCTACCTCAATTCGTGTGTGTTAGTATATTTCGCGAATACAGAGTTGACTTATTAAGTATATCGAACGTGGCTGTGTGTACAAACTCTCCATTCCAAACCTGGTGTATTAGAAGACTACAGCAGCTCAAAGGATCTTTTGCTACCGGACGTTTTAACTACTAGCTAAGCCCATTAACCTGTATAGATCTAGGATAAAGGTGGGATAGATGCCCCAGTTATAGAAAAACAATCGTGTTGCATTAATCTTAATTATTAAACTTTATCTGTTACTTTGCTATAATTCTTAGATAATCTTACTACACAATAACATAAGATTAAAACACTTATAATTATTCTAAATATATAAAATTAATGATTTAAAATAGTACTGTAATTGGCCATATATCCCATATCGAGGGGATTTTTGCCCCATATGGTGGCATTTATGCCTCACTAAAATAATAAATTTGATTTTGACCAACAATTTTAATATTTTTTTAAATAACAATTAAAAATTACAATTTAATCAAAATTACAATTTTTTATTTTTTTTACCGACTGCCTATTTTTTTTATTATATCGATTTTGACTATTTTTAGCATGATGTCTGTTGGTCTGTGTGTTTGTCGGTCCATGGAGATGTGTAGAGCAATTTTGGCCCAACGGATTTTTATGAAACTTCATATTTAAGTTTTTGACATCACTTGACGGCACTAGTTGTTCAACTTTTGGTACAAATCGGTCAACTATAAATGTAAGTTTACTCGTGTCGGTTTTAAGATTTTTGCGAATATTTCACAACAGAGAAAATTTTCTAAAACATCTATTCTACAAAAAGTACTATACAAGTAATAATTAACAACTTTTATTTGAAACATTTTTTGATAGGACTTAATAAATTTTTAAAACTTTTCATATTATTGCGATATTTTTTCCAAGTATCTATTTTGGCATATATGTTGTTGCGTGTCCTTGGGAAAATGTTAGTATAAGATTATATATATATATATATATATATATGTTAACGAAAATATAATTATGCAACATTTACACTTATTAACGATCATAGGGTGCTATATCGTTGCTAAGGCATAATGGTTTATGTAAATAGAATAGTATAAAATATATCATAGGATATATGAGACGTATTAGTTGATCAATAAAATCATGTCTTATTATTCATAAAATATCTTTTTTATTAATATCAGAAGTGTGATTGGCCTATCACCCACAAGAAATACTAAATAAGCACTGTATTAAAAATATTTTTTTTAATGCAACCATTATATTGGTGCAAAGAAATTGTATAATATTGTAAAGGCTAATGTAAAGGTTTAAGTTAAAGGTGACTAAATAATAAATTGGCAAATTTCAAGTTATTTTGTCAAAAATTAATTCAAGTGGTTTCTAAGGAAATGACAGTTATTGGAATAAATTTGAAATATGACATTTGTTTGGAAAATGAAAAATCTTAACAAAGATCCCTAAAAATTGTCAGGATGAACGAGCGTTGCTTTGTTATTAACAAACACAATTTACGAAGGTAACTGGTTAGATTGTTGATAACTAAAATGGTAAGAGGCATTTTATTGTTTCGGTTAAATCATATGGCACGTGTTAGCCATAATGTGTAAAAATTAGATTTGAGATTTTGTTTTTGATATTTGTGATTTAATATCTGAGTTATGATATTTGAGATTTGATAATTAAGATCTGAGTTTCGAGATTTGAGTTTTAAAGTTGAACGTTTATTGGAAAAGACAAATGACAGATCACTGGGATCGGTATGGCAAAATAAACTGAGAAATATAATAGATAATGAGTTGAGAGTTGAAGGCTTGTCGAGTACCGCAAGACATGCCGCTGCCAGTGGCATCAGTCCGGTAATAGCTCTGTAACCATGGTGGCAGATGGTGAGCTATGGCGACGGGCTGATGATGATGATAAAGCACTGTGTGTGCAGAAACGAATAGACGCTCTCTGAGCTGAGCACTGTGTGTGCAGAAATGAATAAACGGCCTCTGAGCTTGTTGTACTGTAGACAATCTGTAATGAAGGAAACTAATAGATAGTTATTGAGTATCTGAGCTTGTTGATCTAGTCACTGAGTTCGTGGTAGATAAATGAAATGTTAACGTATAGTCTCTAAGCTTTCAGATCATAAGTTATAGTATTCCTGGAGAGTTCTGTTTTAAATAAATATTTACTTTTATTAATTGACATTGGTGCATGGTTGATTTTGTGAAAGATCAATTCTGCGCCCAAATTGCTCTATTTACAGATTATGAATTGGGTGAAAACTTTCAAGATGCAGTAGAAGATAAATGGTGGACCAGCTCAAGAATGGAGATCCTGGTATGCAGGATGCTGTTACTGGTATGCAAGATGCAGAATGCTGTTGTTGGTATGGAGCAGACCATTGGTGGTATGCAGGTTGCTGTTGCTGATAACAACAATGCTGTTAATGGTGTGAAGAATACAGTTGCGTCCCGAGAACGTTCCGCATGTCAGTCTGGCCGTGTTAGTGAAAATATAATTATGCAACATTTACACTTATTAACGATCGTAGGGTGCTATATCGTTGCTAAGGCATATTGTTTTATGTAAATAGAATAGTATAAAATATATCATATGATATGTGAGACGTATTAGTTGATCAATAAAATCATGTCTTATTAGTCATAAAATACCTTTTTTATTAATATATATATATATATATATATATATATATATGTATGTATGTATGTATGTATATATATATATATATATATATATATATATATATATATATATATATATATATATATATATATATATATATATATACATATATTTATATATATATATATATATTATTATAAGATTATATATACAATACCCGAGCCATATATCCCACATTTATTGCGGCCTTATATCCTTTTTCTATGGGATAGATGCCTCATCTGTTTATTTCGAATGTATACAATATTGAGTATTATTTTCTACTCTATAATGTGAGGTTAAGTGTCTTCTGATACCTAGTAATGAAACTAATTTTGTTAAAGTTATGGTGGGTTTAGTCAACACTTAGCGATAGCTTTAGTTTTACTCCTATATTTTAATTTTATCCTTAAAAGATAAACTATCATATCGCTACGAGCAAGTTCATACAACACATTTCTTTAATTTTAGTCCTATGGTTCTGGCCTTGAAAGATAACTAAATTCTAACTTTCCTACGGCTGGGAGTAAATCACGTTAAAACGTACCATGCGCGTGCGCACACCCCGATTTAAATTCTAAAAGCACCCATCGTAGCCAACATAAGGCCATAAATAGCAGCAACACTTCTAGACTTATTTCGGTACATGTTTACACACAATGTTATATTTGTCAATAACCAAAAATTTAAATTTTTTGACATTTAGAAAAATGATACTATGCGCGTGCGTTAAATTCGACGGCTCATTTGTTACTTGTTAAAAGTTAAAACTCGTTAAAACATTGTATAAACCCGTACTCATTCAAGACGATTAAAGCCAAGACTAAAACTAAGAGTAAGATTCAAATTAACGCAACATCTATCGCTAAGTGTTGACTAAACCCACCATTATAGTTACGTCATAAAACCTTAAGACAAAATGTCGTTATTATTGAAATACAACCACTCATATGAGCACCTACCTTTACAATTTAATTTTTCATAAACTATTAACATTGATGATAATTTAACACATTTATTTCAGAAGACTGTGTTTCTCGTACAAACTGTCAGTACTGAAACGATACAAACACACACCGTTATGGATATATGCGAAGTGGGGCGTTTATCCCACTGAGGCATCTATACCAACTTTACTATAATCCTATCTCCAGCATTATACAATCGCGTGTGATTGCACCCAATATAGTCTATTCACTTTATTTGGCGTTTTTCATCGAGATCGTGAGTCCTACCTCACGATCGCCGCGAATGTGCTCCTAGAACTGGAACCTGGTCAATGTCTCCGTCTGGGAACATTGCCGGGCTCCGCATTTAACATTCCTGTTCCAGAAACACATAAATCCTCAGTTTTTCTTCAACCTTTTCCTTCATACCCAAACAAACTTCTGTTAAATACTCTAACGTTTCACTTTCCATGCCTCACCTTTGGCTCATCTGTTCATTTTTTTAACCAAAACTGATTTACTCGATTTTCATTTCCATACCTAGACGTCATATTATTTTCATATCTTCTTTCTTCCTCCATCTCTTCTTTAAGTATCTTGGTACCTACGGCGTATTTACTAACGCAAATTTGGAATTGTATCTTGATTTCCTTATACTATTGTACTGCTTTTGTCCTAGCACCTCTAGTTTTCTCAGTTATTATGTTCTATATCACCTTTCTTTGTATTCTCATTATTTCTATTTCCGTGGTGGAGTGCCTGTAACATAGTTATCTATGAAATATATTTTTATAGTCAGATATCTATGTACATATTGCTAGGGACTCATATGATTCTTATCATTGTTATTGTTCATAAGGATGTTAATAAAGTCATTCATTTTGGTGTGTTCCTAAATCATTACTGCATACCAAATATTACATGCGGTGATGCAGACTTCAGAATCCAGAACTGAGGTTGCCTTCACCGTTCTTCCCGACTTCGTCTTTATCTCCATATTTATGGGTTTCGGGGCAACCTCAGTTCTGGATTCTGAAGTCGATAATGAACCGATTGAGGATTTAATAACGCGCTTGAAATTGCAAAGCAGAAAATGTTCGTTTGGTGATTTAATTGATAATTTATTGACAGATAGGATACTTTTCGGTGTGAATAGTGAACGGCTTAGAGAGAAACTGTTAGATAAAGAAAATTTAAATGTAGAAAATTTTGAACAATGCAAAAATCAGCTTAAAAATATTATAGTGCCCAGCGGTAAGTTTTATGATTTATTTATTATTTATTTACAAACACTTTTATTATTAATAGAAATGTAGATTAGATTAGATTAGATTTATTAGACGTAAATGCACATTTACATGAATGTTTTACATAGTCAAGAAAAAGGAAAAAATATAAAAACAAAAAATAGACAAAACTGTCTTACACACCCTGATCATTTGTGATGTAAGTAATGTACTCTTGTAAAGAGTAAGGAGCACAAGAGATCAGAATCTGTTTAACACTAATAATTAACTGCTTTTCTAACATTGTTTTAATATGAGCGGGTAATAAGTTATAAAGTTTGACACCAATGTATCTGTAACTTTCTTGCATAATATTAAGATTACATTTAGGCAAACCAAAGTTGTCCTTATTACGCGTGTCATATTTATGCAGATTTTTGTGTGAAACCAGTCGATCTGTTAAATTTTATACACTCGAGTATATAAACAGCGGGTACAGTTAAAATGCCACTGTCTATAAACAATTTCTTAGCATGGGCTCTGAAATGAGCTTTATTGATTATACGTACAGCTCTTTTTTGTAATATAAGAATTCTATTGGCGTGCACATAGTTAATAATACTATGAAAGTTTGCAAAGTACGCACATCTGACGATACTACTGCTAACATAGTATGTGAGTTGTCTGAGTAAAAAAACTGCCGAAGCTAGTTTTCTTGAAATATAGTTAATCTGCGCATGCCAATCGAGTTTATTATCAACATAAATACCAAGCCATTTCGCACTCATACTGAAATCTTCAATTTTACAGTTTTTCTAAATATTAAAAAGTACTTTTTGTGTTATGTCACTATTTAAATATAGCTTATTTGCATCAAACCATAATTGTGTTTCAGCTTGAGCAGTCTCTAGTTGAAATCTCAGCAAATCTTCCGATTTGTGTGTCGCATATATAGTTGTATCATCCGCATACAAACAGACCTGCGAAGATATATTCAGCGGTAAATCGTTAATAAAGAAGATGAAGAGCAAAGGTCCAATGACGGAACCTTGTGGAACTCCTGCTCTTACTTCCTGATAAGTGGAGGATTGTTTATTGAATACCACGTTCTGTTTTCTGTTATATTAGTATGATACAATAAGTTTTATAATATTGTCCCTAAATCCATAAAATTCTAATTTATGTATAAGAAGTTCATGATCCACACAATCGAAAGCCTTCCTGAGGTCACAAAAAACAGCTGATGCAAAACAGCCTTGATCCACAGGGTCATGTATTACAGTCATCATGCCGTTAATGGCATCTATAGAACTAAATTTTGTCCTGAAACCAAACTGGTTGTTGTTTAAAATATTATATTTTTCTAAAAATTTTGATATTCTTATATAATATATATCATGTTGTCATAGTTACTTGTTAGATAGTTACTAATTAATAACAATATAATAAAATACATAACAAAAACTTATTTATACTATAATTTTAAAATTAAAAAATATTCGGCGCTTTGCAACACAAAGCGTCCGAGACGAGCGGGCAAGTATGTTGAAATAAGAGATGGTTCATTTGTGGTACAAACATACGACGTATATTAAGACGTCAATTAGGTAAATTATAGCTGCCAAAGGTATCATACATCTTAAGTGTGAATCTTTCCTCGTTCTTATTATTTTTTTAGGATAGGTTTTTCATTTTATCAGTTTCCTACACATGCAGAAAATCTATCCTGATTTAAAAATTAGTTCGTTTGTGGATATGTATATTACATCGAAACTATATAATGCCTTTTTTTAAGTGCTGAGTGCGGTATCCAACGAAATTTTATAATGCGTGAATAAAGCAGCACGTTTTTATTTTTGAAAAATATGGCCACGCATAAAAAAAAAAAAACACCAGCGGATCCAATGGCATCGTTAATGTTAAAATAGACTTGCTTGTATGACTCTCAGGGTACCCGAATTCTTTTAAACAATTACAATCAAGCGAAAACGTTAAAATTATATGGAAAAATATGGAAATCACAAATTATCACAACAGCCGTTGATAAGAAAGGGAAGTAGAGCGGCAGAGGGAGAAGTGAAGGGAGGACAGACACCGGATACGTCAACTATCACTAATTAAATTTACTACTTTCACGAATACGAATCTGTATTTATTTTATATAGATTTTAATTTAATATAATTTTAATTTAATTTATTTATTATTCCAAAATTTACAAGATTTAAAAATGTACAATATACATTGGACACGTCATTAAATATATTACAAACAATACAATCATACAAAAATCATAGAAATCTATCTATTTTCAGGTGTTAGCAGTATATCTTTAAACTCTATAACAGAATATACAGCTTGATTCAGAAGCATTTTTTTTATGTTTGCTTTAAACTTACATGTCGGTGACATAATTTTATAACTATGCGGAAAAATATTATAAAGTTTTAGTCCTACTGGATCATATGTATTTCTAGATAGTTTAATTCTGTGTACGGGTGTCCGAAAATCTTCACATACAGATCAATTCTGTAAAAAGTTACTGTGTAATATCGTTACTACGAGATAAAATATTATAAAAAGTATAATGGCTTTCATTCATGATAGTAACTGACCTTGCTCATAGTGACATATTTAGTTACTATTATCATAGTAACTGAGTTACAGAATTGGTCTGAATATCTCGTATTGTAGACATGATTTGCTGAGTTGCGTTCCAGATTACTTTTATTTTTATGTATTTTACAAAAATATTCTAAAATATACATAGTTGGTAACGTTAATATTTTTAATGAAATGAAGTAGTTTTTGCAAGATGACGGTAACCTAATTCCGCAATGCAGCGAACGATCCTTTTTTGTGCTACAAACACATCGTTAAAATTTCTCGCACAACCCCAAATACAAATGCAGTATAGTAAAGCTGAATATATATTCCCAAAATAGTTTTGGACAGCTCACATTATGCTTAAAGCTTCTAATTACGTAGCACATCTTATTCAGCTTATAAATTAAATCTTGGCAATGATAATTCCAGCTAAGATTACTGTCTATCAAGAGTCCAAGAAATTTTGTGTTATTCACATTTTCTATCGAGCCACCATTGATTTCCAGTGCAATATTTGGAACATCTTGGTTGTGCACTGGATAAAATTTCAATATAAAAGTTTTCGACATATTTACATAGAGTTTATTGGATGCCGACCACTGACCTGATTTTTCTAGGAGATCTTTGGCTAGGTTTTGAACTTCGGTATAGTCTATTCCAGTGATCAGAGATGTCATGTCATCAGCATAAATTGTTCACAAATTTGTTATGAAAAATACAATGTCATTGATAAACAATACACCTAACCGTCCAATCGTGCGTCAACGCATCAGTAATTTCTTGCCATACGAAAAAAAAAATTTTTCAATTTATTTTTCAAAATCATTTTTAAAATACTTAAAGTTATATATGTTGTTTTTTTAATTTCGAATATTTGGGAATTAATGGGTTTATGTTTATTTTAATTATTTATTTTTAATGAGTGCTTTTAATAATAAAATTTTCAGACCTAAATTAATATACTAATGTGAATGTCTTTGACCGCACAGAAATCACATCCCGTTCTTTGAAGTCGCATCATTAAAATTTTTTAATTTTACTTCCTCAGAATTATATACTCTGATTAACCAAACCTACCACTTAAAAAATAAATAAGAGCGATCATTTAAATATGCAAACACATAAAGTTTGCAATATTCATTGATATTTAACCGGTAATTATTTCCTTCGTCACGATCGTTCTGGATGCGGTCAGCATCATTGTACAGTTAATAACAGTGGCGTAGTTGTAGCACTCTGCGCAAATATTTTTTTCAGATATATATACATAAAAATTGTTGTGAAGTGTGAAATTCATATAATTCAGCAGTGGCGTAGCGAAAGAGAGCAGGAGGGATCATGATGCCTTGGGTGCCAGCATCTTGGGGGCGCCGCAAAGGCAAAATATTTTTACGTTTACTATTTAGGGACATAAAACTAAAATGCCGTTTCCATTTAAAACATCGTTTCCATTGCATTTATATTTTAATAAATACTACATTTAAAACATCGAGAAGTCAGGAAAAAACAAAAAATAGGCGAGTCGCTCTGAACGGTATCCAACATCTAGATGTTGGATACCGTGCATCCCCTTGTATTAAAGATCCGGTTTCTACACTACAATCTGAACGCTCAAAATGTAAGAGTAGAACCTTTTTATACCGAGATATATATTGGATACCGTAACATGTTAGTATTAAAGGCAAAGAAGCGGCTAATGTAGCTCCAAAACCCGCTTTCCATAGAACTATGATTGATGTGAGTTTCATATTTCTAGATGACGCAAAGAATCATCTGAAACATTTACTGTTAGCCAAATGGCAACATAAATGCAAGAGCACACAAAATGTGAAGCGAGATAGATTAACTGATATGTTAAACTATTGAGTTTCTGCAGGATTAACCGCAGGGAGGAAACCGCCATCATACTCCTCCGTATATGCCACTGTTGGTGGACCCATTGACATCTCCTTCGCGGTGACGAGTCTCCTTTTTGTGAGACAGAATTGTTTGTGTAACACATTTTAACTCAGTTTGTACCATCGGGTGGTAACTCGTATTGCCCAAGTGTAGACACAGTTAATGTCGCAGGCAACCGTTATTGTCGCCACCGTAACTCTAAGCTCCACCCCCTAATCCCTTCCATTTTATTTGTGATTTTTGTGTTCTTGTCGCTAGCCGCCATTATGGCCACATTCAGATCTTTGTGTATCAGTAAATATTAATTGTAGAGTTAACGTGAAGTTTACCTTTGTGTATCAGTTTTTTGTGCTACAGAGTATTAATTCAGTTCATTACTAATTTAATATAGTGCGTACGCGTGTTAGACGTTGTGCTGTGCCGGAATGTGAATTTTTTGTTTATTGTTTATGTAAAAATAAAAGTGACGCATTTATTTGCTTGTCACTTTATTTTCTTCATTTTAAAAATAAAAGTGACGCATTTTCTTTGCTTTTCACTTTATTTTCTTGTTAATGTTTAGTATTAAGCTTTTTTTTGCAATTTTTTGTTTATTTATTATTTATTATTAATATTGTTTATTGTACAATGAAATATTTGTAAAATGATATATTTTAGTAAATATAAAATTATTATCTATTAATTGTTGTATTTTTTCCCTTAAAATCGTTTATATGCTTTATTGATGTTATCAATTTTAAAAATGTATTTAAACTTTTAAATGTTATTTTACTAATATGTATAAAGCATTTAAGAATGAAATACATTTTTAACATTGATAAAATAAATTGAACAATATATGTATTTTGGTTCTAACGTATCGCTCAAATTAATCTCGCGTGCGACCGCTGCAGCGTTGTAGCGCTGCAGTAGAACTCTTCACCAAAGCCCAGTACACGAGATGCCATTCTAAAAAGAACTTTTTTCTATGGTTTGTACAGTTCAAGGAAGTTAGGGAGAGGTTAGGCCTGTGCTATGACCCGTCAGTTGCTTTAGGTGATGATAAGGTACTCATGGACAGGCTGATACTCTTCCTGAGGTAATCGAATTTACTGTTTTATCTGTGAGGTCTTGCACCTTATTTTAATGTATTTTATAATTTTCTGTAATATTCGATGGTAACTGTCTCCTTTACAGTCCAATACCAATACCCTGAGTTTGATTTTTCGAACAGATTTTTAAACTATTAGGTCGTCAAGGATGAAATTTGTAGAAAAAAATGCAAAATTGGTTGATAAGTTACAAATATAATGAATTATTTTATTCACCAAAGTATGCACCAATATTGTCTATACACTTTTTCCATTTAAGCGGCAGGTTGTTCAGGCCGGTAGTATAAAACCCTGGCGGACGAGAGTCAATGAATTCCTGGAAGGCCAGTTTTACAGCATTGTCGGAATTAAACTGTTTTCCTATTAAAAAGTTGTCCAAATTGCGGAAGAAGTAGTAGTCAGTAGGGGCTAGGTCTAGTGAGTATGGAGGATGATGAAGAAGTTCCAACTCCTATTCCTGTAGTTTTGCCACAATCATTTGTGCAGTGTGTGGTCTAGCGTTATCATGCAATAAGATAGGAGTCGATCTGTTGACCAATCTAGCCTGTTTTTCTTTAAGTTTTTGTATTATTTCATCCAGTTGGTTGCAGTATATTTCTGCTGTGATCCATGAGCCAGTTATTTGTTTGTTTGTTTTTAAGTTACCTGTACGAAATTTGTCGAACCAATTTGATATTATCTGCTGCGTAGTAACATTAGAGCCAAATACACTATTAATGTTTCGCGCTGTCTGCGATGCCGTAATTCCACGTAAGAACTCATATTTCATAATAGTGCGAATTTCCGACCGTTCCATTTTCAACAAAATTAATTTAAAAAAAAAGTTTTTGATAGTTTTTGAGCATACAATGATTTCTTTAAACAGGCGAAATGTGTAACTTTCCAACAAAAAAAAAAAACAGTACGGTAAAATATTAAGCCAATTTCAAATAATAAGCTGTTAAAGTTGGAAATATTATTAACTAAAAATTTCATCCTTGACGACCGATTTATATTTGTTTGTCCGCGCAAGATTTCTTTTATTGAGTATGTGTATAGAATTTTATTTATTTATTTGTTGTTTAATTTATCGCTTTTATTTATATACCCTATTCGTAATAGATGGACTGTGTTAGGTACAAATTGCTATCGTTGCTGTGCGTCAAAAATTTTAACTAACTAACTTACTAACATTCAATTCCTGCTTATCTCAAATAATTTGTGTAAAAATATTTATACAAATTACAGGTTTTGCTTAGCCGTTCGCAGCCGGCTATAAACTGTAGGTGCCTTTCTGTGTACGCTAAAAATGGACGTAATACTGACCATATTACTCCTGAATGTACATAGATTGAAAAAAGCACGGTCATGAAACCTGGAAACAGGAGGCCAAAGCTCACCTCGGGCTGTCGCGCCAATGATGATGGACTTACTAACATCTTCCTCACGAATTATTTTCCATTTTTCTAAAAATATATGAATGGTTTTGAGGTTAGAGCTGCGGATATCCGCCATTTTTCTGCGGAGCGGATAAATTATCATTTCAATCGTGCGGATGTGGATAAAATATCATATCCGCTTATCCGCAATATCCGCGTGAACATGAAATCTTCGGTTTGTACACCTCTTTTCATGAAAGAGGCGTTTAGAACCCCAAAAATGAATCGGTGGCATTTGGATTGTACTTACGGTAAGAGTGAAATAAAGACACGTTACGGCACTTTTTACACGCTTTTTATTTATTTTTGCTCTTTAGGTCTTTAGACCCTTAAGACCTAATTTATGCTTACCTAAATAGTTAAATATATTACACTTTACATAACAGTCGTAGAAAAAATAATTTCTTTAGAATTATTGCCAGTTTATGAATTTAAAAATAAAATTATTTATTTATAATAATATTATTTAATAATGTTTCGCCTTATTTAGCATTTTTGGAAATATTGGTAAAAACTAACCATGGTAACTTTCCACATTTAAAAACTTGTGAAGATAATTAAATTTAAAAAAATAAAGATTTTAAATTATTTGAAATATCATAAAACATTTATGTTTTAATAAGATGATTTTAAGAATTTAGTTTTTAACATTTGCTGGTCTTATAGCTCTTTTCTTTTTATTGATTGGCAATAAATGTGATAAATTAAACTCTTCTCTAAAATAATTATTGTGAGATATCTTTAAAAACTAAGTTTCTGACATATTCCTGTTTAAAGTTTTACATTTTATATACACTTGTTTAAAGAGAGAGTCGAATAATTGTAATTAACCTTATTTTTTAATATATATAATCTCGGTACGACATTAGATAAAAAATATTTTTATGGACCCATTAATATGTAATGTGATAAAATCCAAAACATTTCAGTAGTGTTTTAGAGCAGCGATATGCAAAATAAGGTGAAACATTTTACTTCCAAACTGACAGCAAATGTTGTTGTGCGAATATTTTTGCGGATGCGGATTTTTAATTCACAAAATCTGCGGATGCGGATCGGATGCGCTTCCTGGATATGCGGATGCGGATACAGAAAAACGTATCTGCGCAGGGCTCTATTTATAGTCTGTCTAACCAAACAAAAGCTTCATTCTTAAGAATTTACAAAATAACTGTGATTTTGAACACTTAAAAATGGCATAAAAAACTATTTATGTGTAATTTTTACATATCTGTATATTTTTCACCGAAACCTAAACTAATTTCTCTCATATGATTCATAAAAAAAAAATCAGTTCAAATATAACTTTGATGACGCAAAAATTAATAAATAACTAAACTGATCATTATTTAAACAAAAAGAAGACATTAAATATAATAAAAATGTCTCACATATGTTTAATAAACATGTATAATATCGTGTTAGTTATAGTGCGACTACGCCACTGTGTCGGCGACAAGAAGTAGGCCTCCTGTGAGGTCAGTGACGGCCTTTCTTCCTCAACACCAGCCAGCGAGACTCTCCGATGCACCAAGTTCAGGGTCAGTACCGCTCAGAACTGCCGAATGTGCTGTTCTCGGTAAGCACTAGAAAGTTACCATGAAGAAATTGTTGTTGTACTTGTATTGTTGTTCTGTGTATGTGACCGGTGTTTGGTCTGCTAGGTACGTGCCTAAATGGAAGAAACAAGTAAGTTCTTTTATTCATTAAACATCTTTCGATATTAAGAGGATCATCGCTGTACACGCAGGGAAATCATTGTAATTGGATTATAAATAATTCATAAAGGGTACGAATTAAAAATAATAATGATAATAATACAATAACTGAATCAACAAATAATATATGATATTAGCTAGATATATCGAGAATCTCGTATGAATCCATGGTAATGTTGATTATCTTATTCTAAAGCTTGTCGACTGGTCAACTGAGTTTAAAAATTTGTCAACTGAGAAATCTGTACACAGGTTTTATATTATTTTGAACCATATCATCTCTAAGCATGTTCCATTTAAATCAATTAAAAAAATCAGCTGTGGCCACCACAGGATCGACCGCCATCATAAAGTACTTATATAAATTACATTATAGCAGCAGAGTAGAAATAACTTGACCTAATATTTTCTTACAGAGATATTATTTATCATGACCATGGAAACGTTACATATAAATATGAAAAAATTGAGACTTAGAAAAAATTTCGAAAAATTTTACAGAAATTATTCGAAATATTTGGTTTTATCAAAAAACGTCTCAAATAAAAGTTATTAGTTATTGCTTTTATAGCAACTTTTGTTTAATAATTTTTTTCGAGATATTTTTCTGTTGTGAAATATTCGCAAAAATCCTAAAATCGACACGAGTAAACTCCCATTTTTAGTCAACCGATTTTTACTAAAAGTTGATCAATTCGTGCCATTAATGGCAGAAGCTTAAATATGAAGTTTCATAAAAATCCTTTCAGCCGAATTTGCTCTGCACGTGTACACAGACAGACGGACAGACAGACGGACAGACGGACAGACGGAAAGACAGACGGACAGACGGACGGACAGACAGACCGACAGTCATCATGCTAAAAATAGTCAAAACGTTATGTAGGGACCTCAATTCGTGGAGATCCATCGAAATCTCGAAACGTCAAAATTGGTATGATCAGAATACCTCCCTTATATATGTTGGCGGTCGGTAAAAAGTAGTACCCCATTGGTATTCACTTGAATTAATTCAAATGATAAAAGAGAAAGACTTACTTACGTGTAATCAGAATTACTTAAGAAATATTGAAGCAGAAATTCTTAAAAATGTTGGTTTTTCGTAAATTCTACTAAAAAATCTTAATATATTCCTAACATTATTAAATACAAAGATGAAATAGCCAGTACCGGACTGGATATATGCAACCTGTTCTCTAACTACTTAAAATCTGTTTACACGGATAAATCTATTACATCTAATAATTATTTTATAACTATCTCTGCTTCTGAGGATAACAATAACAGCTGATTTTCAAATTTGGTGATTGATGAACATATTTTATATGACATAATATCAAATCTAGATGTAAGTAAAGGGGCGGGGCCAGATAGCATACCCAGCATATTCATAAAAAACTGTGCTGACTCCTTAAGTGCACCGTTAACCGTTATTTTTAATAAATCTTTATCTGAAGGGAAATGTCCTTCTGAACGGAAAAAAGCTTTAGTTGTACCTGTCTTCAAAACTGGTGAAAATAACATTGTTGAGAATTATCGTCCTATCTCTAAGCTAAATATCTTTGAAAAAGTATTTGAAAAAATCATATACATATAAACATCTAAAACCTTATATCATTTCAGAACAGCATTGATTTGTGCCAGGAAGGTCGGTAGACACAAATTTAATATCATTTACTGCGTTAATTTTAAAAACTATGAGTAGTAGAGAACAAACCGATGCAATTTACACCGATTTCTCGAAATGTTTTGATAAAATAGATCATTCTATACTTATATGTAAGCTACACACACTTGGAATTCGGGGTAACCTACTTAATTGCTTCATTTCATATTTAACTGATAGGTACCAATCGATTGCTCTGGGAGGTTTCTGCTCAGACTGGGTTCAAATAACTTCCGGTGGTACCTCAAGGCTCACACCTATCAACTTTACTGTTTAATATGTTTATTAATGATATCTCACAGTACTTTGTGTTCGCTAAATTCTTGTTTTATGCTGATGACTTAAAAATTTTTTTCCCAATTTTTAGTTTAGATAGATGTTTATTATTACAATCAGACTTAAATCGTTTTTATGAATATTGCGCGCGTAGTAAATTACTTTTAAATATTAAAAAATGTTATCACATTAAGTTCTCTAGAAACAGAAATTTAAAAAATTACAATTTTAAACTCGGTGATTCAACAATACAAACTGTTACCCATGTAAGAGATCTGAGAATAACCCTAGATAATAAATTATTGTTTGACGTTCACATTAATAATAAAGTAAAAAAATCTTTAAAAATGTTGGGTTTTGTAATCCGCACAAGTTTCAACTTCAATAATCCACTAACTATACTGACTTTATTTAAAATGCTGGCCCCCACAGTACTTTACATACATCAACAGATTGGAAAGAGTACAAAAAAAATTTATAAAATTCATGAACTACAAATTCCCCCAATTTCAATTTAAACCTACCATCAATGGAAAACCGTCGTGGTTCTACAAACATTCTATGAGCTTCAGCGGCTGATTTCTTCAAATGAAAACAGAAAATGAGAACTTCCCGGAAATTATACTTTTTTGGCTCGAATTTCGACATTTTCGAATCCGATAAACACTATGTTATTGTTACAAACCCAAACATTTATCAACTGCATATTATTGCCATATGTCAACACTAAAACATAAAGCCGGTTGCATACATTAGAGAAAATTGCAGAAAATTATTAAATACAACAATTGACTGCCGGATTGATCGATTTAATTAATAGTATATAAAAATACAAGTTTAGCACGGCATGATTTTGTTACACGCGTCGGTGTTAGAAAACGAGGCGCGAAGCTACGCGTTATCTAATCGACAACTGCGGTAAAAAACCTTTTACAACCTTATAATCGAGTTTTTGCACTATTTTTTCTATTTTGATTTTTTATGCCTTTTAAAATGTAATGAATCTCTTAGACCACCTTGACAAAACATTTAAAAATTCAGAGGTCACTCCATTATGCATTTAATTTCATTTGTTATGCAGGAAATATTTTAGGGTTTCAAATTTATTAGAACTGTGCATTGTTGAATGTTTCTTTGTTTTATTCAAAATTTGACTGATGATTGAAAAATTTAATACATTTAAATTTTTAAACACTGTCATTTCCTGGAATATTGTTATACTTGGTATATAAACTTCTTTCAACTTAGAATAAGGGATTGAGTCAGTTCAGAGATAGTTAGATAGAAAGATAGCTGCAGTTCGGATCGCGACTAGCATGCGGTAACTCTGAATTCTTGAGGGATACTCTTGGTCAAATATGGTGATCTATAAGATTCATTCTAGCCTAACATTAAATTCTATTAAACTTTTACTTTTCAAATATATTTAAACTGTACATTTTGTGTTAATAAACTCAAACTTAATTCTGAATCGATTTTTATTGAATGTGGTGTAAATCCTTATATCAGATCCAATTCGATTTTAATTCGAACGCCTAATACCATTATTTAGGTTTCTAAATATGTGCAGTATTTTTTTTTTTTTTTATATAGCAAGGTTCTTTAAGATTTTGAAAATTGCGCCTATGGCTTTCATTGGTTGTTATAAGCTCCGCCCCTCTGATTTCGTGTACATTGAAACAGAATTTAACAATTTTACACAATTAAAAACAGAATTATAATTTCAACAATTTCCACTGGTTATTAAATTTACGCTTTTAAAAATTAAATGCAATATTTGCCAAAATATAACTAGAATTTTGAAAAAACAATTTAAACATAAAAATGCAAAAAAAAGCAAAAAAAATATTGTCTCTTCTCGTGGGGATCGAACTGACTTACTTGGGTGAAAAAGCCAGCGCAAGTACCACTACAGCAAGATAAGCCTTCCATTCGAGCGTGTTACAAAGCTATAACTTGTGTACATTATTAGCCAAAAAACACAAAAAATGCGTTTTTTCCAAAAACATTATCTGATCAAAAATTCCTGTTGTACTATTCCGGTTCACACCAATGTACATTACTTAGAATTTTTTCAGATTTTTAGTTTAAACCTACAACTACAGGGTGTGGGACAAAAAAATTTTCGCACAATTTTGGCAAAAATCGCTTCAAAATAATTTATTTTGCAAAAATAAAAATTTTATCGTTAATCCACGTACCCAGGGCTTTCATTTGATACCCTACTCAGAATTATAAAAAAAATATTTTTGTTTTCGATGAGCACATATTTGTTTATATTTTTAGAGGGATATGTTTTTTAGATGTTTTAGTATTTTTTCTATGTGCGGGTCAAAGAGTTGTATAAGCATGCCAAATTTCAACTCTCTAGGTCTAGCCGTTTGGCTACAATTTTTACCGAACAGACAGACAGACGACAAAATGACAGTATAAGGGTTTTTTGGTCATACCTAAAAAACCCTAAAAAATGATATTTTATAATAACGCGTTGACTGAACCCAGAATATTCACTATAAGTATGATTTATAAAACATAAACAAAATGGTCAAAAGCCCGATTCAATCGCTAAATATTACTAGACTCAAAATATAGTTTCACTTACACGTTTGGAGTAGACTTATATACATATACTCACTCAAGCTTATACATACATACATATTTAAAACTTATATTTTATTATGGATTGCGTTTGAAACTTAATACTAATGGGAACGAAAATTTGTGTTGTATGCATTTGCAGTAATATTTGAAGTTCTTCGATTTCACCTAAAATTATATATTGACTGTGGGAAATGATAGAGCGCCGAAAGTTTCACTTTTGCGTGATTCCCATTCAAATTAATGTGGATATTTTTCTTGACGATGTACTAAATTGATAGCGTCTGCAAATTAATTGCGGAGAAAAGAAAAGAAATCTCTGGCACAATTTTAAAGTGTATTTTAATGTCATATTTAGAAACCTTGAAAGAGAAAAAATAACATTTATTGAGTTCAAAATTTTTAACATATAATTTGTAAAAAGTATAAACAGAAAATACTCGTCCTATCGTACAGACGGGCCTTCACAATTTTTGCCTAGGGAGACTTTTCGTCTTAAAAAACTTTTAATGTGAGTTGTTTTAAAACAATAAGTATATTTTACCCAAAAATGCTCCACTGCGAAGAACAATAAAAATGTCAACTTACGCAGATCAGTTCAGTACCACATTCACTTGTTACAGTCAGTGGCGGCTGGAACATAAGAGCTGCAGAGCTTCAGCACCCCAAAAATGAAATGAATTTAAACATTATAGACGTTTATGATTTCTCTCTCTCTCTCTCTCTCTCTCTCTCTCTCTCTCTCTCTCTCTCTCTCTCTCTCTCTCTAAATTTACTTAGTTTTTAATCACAAACCGTCAGTACTGTCGTAAGTCATGGGTAAAATAAATATGTTGTCTACAAGTTATGATATACAACGTGGTCAATGTGCTGCATACATTGGCAGCTCCAGTTGCGGCGATTGGCATTGAGTGAATATAATAGAAGGCCCCCTCTGTCCCTTACTACAGGCGCTCATACTCATACCACCAAAATCCTAAAAAGCACCACTAAGGGCCGGTTTAGGAAAGACTAAGGCCCGGTATTGCCAACCATAGATAAAATTGACTATTAATGGGATAAGTAGTTATCAAGGGAATAAACGATTTTTTGCGTATTTCCAGTTCTATATCTATAGAGTAACTATATTATCCACAGGATAAGTTATTCACACCGTGTAGGTACTGATAAATATTATCGATTGAATAAAAATAACAGATTTTGACAGATAGGTCTCAAAAAAACATTTTATTGATAAATATATATACATAATATAAGCATTTATACGTAAAAAATATAATATCAGTGGCGCACCCAGGGAGCCCGTCCCCCCTCTAAGAAGGAAGGAAATAAAAATAAAAACACACAAACACACTAAAAAAAATTTTAAATAGAGATGAGGACCTTTTTTTAGGTCACTTTATATTTTCATAATTTAAATAATTTTGTCTTCCGCCCCCCCCCACCAAAAATTCCTGGGTGCGCCACTGTATAATATAACAGGTATTATGTACATATTAGACATAACTACACTTTATATACATATTAAACACCTGTTTTACATTATGTGTATTATTTTATTGTATAATTACCTATATGAAAATAAATGCAAAATAATTTAGTAATCTACTTTAATTTATACTGAAATAAAGAAAATACTGTCGATTATTTTTAGATAATTTACACTTATTTTTAAAGAAGGAAATCATGGAGTCTGATTTAGAAGATTTGCTAGCAGATGATGATGAAGAAATTGTAGAGTATTTAGAACGTCCATACATAGTTCGTGTTAGACCAAATCATATGATCTAGTGGGATGAGAAAGAATTTATTAATCGATTTCACTTTGCGTAAATGATTAATGGCCGGTTGCTAAAGTAAGAATTATCCCTAACTCGAGTTAAAATCATTTGTTTTTGTATGTTGTAAGATATGAAAACAAATGATTTTAACTTGAGTTAGAGAAAACTCTTACGTTAGCAACCCGCCATAAATGAATTTACGCTGCTCCACCAAATAATCCACCAAATTTTACACCATCTTAAAAAAAAAAAAAAAATTAAACCGTCGTATTTAATTTTCAGTGTTTTTACATTTCTATTCTGTCTGCAGGATGCATTGAACATATTAAAATTATTTTCCCAGGCCCCTTGTTTATCTTTTAGATTTACAGCATCAGTAGCTTTATTTTCTATAGCACTTTTACATTTTAACACAAGTTGCCTTGTTCCGGAAATATTGAAATTTGCGCTTCTTCGCACATTTTTTTTAACAAAATTTTGACAGTTGTCACATATTATGATAATTGTACCTATCTCTCTTTTATTCGTGCGTGTCGTTTATATGTATCTCTTTGTTTAAGATAACGCTACTAATATCAACATAAAAAACAACGTAAAATATTATTATCAATCAGAATAAGCTATCTGCGTGATAACTAGAGTTGGAAATACAGAAAGCAAAATTTATCCTACTGAATATCAAGAGGCTAATATTATCCCATTGATAGTTATTCTTATAGATAACTGCAAAGCGGAAAAACCGGGCCTTAGCCGAGTTTAATCTTTTGGTTAAGCTCGGTTACAATATAATAATCCCATACGTAACCAGAACGAACATTTTCTAACTATTTGGTTATATTTAACTAAGCTTTCAGAAACCGGCCCTAGATTACTAATATTTTATAAGTTGTTTATGTAACAAAATGTATCTACGTTAATGAAGAGAAATACTGCGATTTTTTAAAGTATTGGTTAGTAATTTATTCCACTACAAATATAAATGGAAAAGAAAAAGCGGTACATTTTTGTGTGTATATAGCAGATTATTGTGAGTCATAAAAAGCGGAGTGTGAAAATATTGACCCGATTCTCAACTAGGTTCTTGGAGAAATGTTTTGTCATGTGTCAGGTGAGGTGAAAGAACCATGTCACAAGACGAGCTACTCATAATAAACACACATTATTTAATGAGTATTTTAATGAACAATAGCATATACTAAACATAACTGCATTTTAGTACCTAATAATTAGCACCTTTTAATTAAAAAATTGATGTGAAGTGTGAATTTTCACACATTTCAGGGTTTTGCAGGTATTTAGTAAGTGAATGATGATTATTTGGGATGCCAAAACCAATTTTATGTTAAAATATATATTTTTTTTGTTAATTTTAATTCGAATGCCTAATACCATTATGTAGGTTTCTAAATATGTGCAGTATTTTTTTTATATAACAAGGTTTAATAAGATTTTGAAAATTGCGCCTATGGCTTCCATTGGTTGTTTTAGTCATAAGCTCCGCCCTTCTGTTTTCGTCTATGTGTAGGAATATAAATAGCAGTATAGCAGTAATATATTTAGGCACTAATATGATACAGACATTATAACACATAACATAACATATATTTTATATATTTCATTTTTTTTAACTTGTATCCATGGTATTATATATTTATAGTTACGTTATATTTTAAGTTACTTGGTTGTAAGTCCAATAGTAATCAATTTCAACAATTTGCACTGGTTATTAAATTTACGCTTTTAAAAATTAAATGCAATATTTGCCCAAATATAACTAGAATATTGAAAAAATAATTTAAACAAAATAAAAATGCAAAAAAAAAAACAGAAAAAATGAATTGCCTCGCAGCCGATTTAAACTCGAGTTTGCAGATTAGAACGCTTGTATAGTAACCATTACACCATCGAAGCGCTCTGTCTACTGTGCTACATAATATCATTAAATAGTTTACATGGTTACGCAAAAAACACAAAAAATGCGTTATTTTCCGAAAACATAATCTGATCAAAAATTCCTGTTGAACTATTCCGGTTCACATAAATGTACATTACTTAGAATTTTTTCAGATTTTTAGTTTAAACCATCTGGGCTACAGGGTGTGGGACAAAATTTTTTTTGAACAATTTTGGCAGAAATAATGTCTAAATAATTTATTTTGCAAAAATAAAATTTTGATCGTTAATCCACATACTAAGGGCTTTCATTTGATACCCTGCTCAGAATTTTAAAAAAATATATTTTTTTTCGATGAGCACATATTTGTTTATATTTTTAGGGGGGTATGTTTTTTAGATGTTTTGGTATTTTTCCTATGTGCGGGTCAACGAGTTGTATAAGCATGCCAAATTTCAACTTTCTAGGTTTAGCCGTTTGGCTACAATTTTTACCGAACAGACAGACAGACAGACAGACAGACGACAAAATGACGGTATAAAGGTTGTTTGGTCATACCTACAAAACCCTAAAAAATGGATGTAAAGTGTGAATTTTCACACATTGCAGGGTTTCGCAAGTATATAATAAGTGAAGGCAGCATGGTGAGTGTGTAGGGCAAATTTTGCTTTGTAGTAATCACGGCAAAATGAACGATATTTTGAAAATAATTTATCGTCTGTTAATCTAAGAGTTTTAAAAACAAATTTTATATTAAAATATTTTAAAAAAAATTTTTTTTTCGAATACCTAATACCATTATTTAAGTTTCTAAATATGTGCAGTATATTTTTTTTTTTTTATAAATAGCAAGATTCATTACGATTTTGAAAATTGCGTCTATGACTTCCATTGGTTGTTTCAAGTCATATGCTCCGCCCCTCTGGTTTCGTATATATGACACATAGAATGAAAATATAATTCCAACAATTCCAACTGGTTATTAAATTTACGCTCTTAAAAATTAAATGCAACATTTTCCAAAATATAACTAGAATTTTAACAAAATAATTTAAACAAAATAGAAATGGAAAAAATAAATAAAATTGTCTCCTCTGCCCGGGAATAAACCCTAGTTTGCTATGTAGCAAGCGAGCAAACTAACCATTAGACCAGGATACGCCTTCTAGTATAGTGTGTTACATACCTATAATTTTTGTACATCGGCAAACAAAAAACACAAAAATGCGTTATTTTCCGAAAACATAATCTGATCAAAAATTCCTGTTGTACTCTTCCGGTTGACACCAATGTACATTACTTGTAATTTATTCAGATTTTTTGTTTAAACCATCTGGGCTACAGGATGTGGGACACAATTTTTTTTGCAAAATTTTGGCAAAAATCGCGTTAAAATAATTTATTTTGCAAAAATAAAATTTTGCTCGTTAATCCACGTTCGTAGAATTTAAAAAAAATATTTTTTTCGGTGAGCACATATTTATTTATATTTTTGTGGGGATATGTTTGTTAGACGTAGTATTTTTCCTATGTGCTGGTCAAAGAGTTGTATAATACGACAAAATGACGGTATAATGGTATTTTGGGCATACCTACAAAACCCTAAAAATGATGAATGGTGAAGTGTAACTTTTCACACATATCAGGATTTCGTAGATATTTAATGTGGCACAATATTTTTTTGTTGCAATCAATATGTTTGGAAATCGTTTTACGTCCCTTAAGGGGAAGCACAATGGTATAATTCTTAAAAGTTTTTTTAAACAAAACTAACATCCTGAAATAAAATAGTAACAATCTATGCAATAAAATTTGCAAAGAATTTTCATCTATCTAATTGGATATTTTTAACTGAAACAAAGTTGCTATGTAACTGTAAATAAACAAATGCCAATATAGATGTCATCTTGTAAACCAGTCGACGTATATTTGCGTACGACGTGGAAAATTGTAGCTAAAGTTTCTCTCAAATGTTTGGAAATCGATTTACGCTCTTAAGACGAGGCAGAACAGTAAAATTTAAGGGAGACGTTAAACCATGGGGTTCTTCCTGCAAGATTAACCGCAGGGAGGAAACTGCTATCACACGCCTCCGTAAAGGCCACTGTTGGTGGACCCATGGACACCTCCTCCGAGGTGAAGAGTCCTCTATCTGTGAGACGTGTAACACAGATTTGTCTGTGGTACACATTTTAACTGATTGTGTACAGTTTGAGCACGTCAGGGAGAGGTTAGGCCTGTGCTATCACCTGTCAGTTGCTTTAGGTGACGACAGAGTACTCATGGACAGGCTGATACTATTCCTGAGAGAATCGAACTTACTGTTTTTTGTGAGAAGTCTTGCATTTTATTTTAATGTGTTCTATTTCTAAACTGTGATATTCGATGGTAATTGGCCCCTTTACAGCCTCTTGCCATCACCCTAAGTCTGTTCATATTTTCGAACAGACTTTTTATCTTATTTATTTGTGTTAGTCTGTGCAAGATTTCTTTTACTGAGTATGCGTAATTTTAATGATTTTATCTATTTATTGATTGTTAAATTTATTGTTTTTAATATGTAGTGTAGTCATTTAAATTGGCTGCGTTAGGCGCAAATAGCCTTTGTTTCTGTGCACCAAGAATTTTAACTAACTAACTAACAACAGTAAAATTCTTACGAGTTTCGTATACAAAACTGACAACCTGAAATAAAATTAATAACAATATATTTTAAACTGTCATCCAAATTGGTAAGTAACTGTCAATAAACAACTTGCAATATAGACGTAGTCTTGTAAACCAACAGACGCATATTTGCGTACGACACGGCAAATTGTATTTAAAGCTTCTTTCTAAAAATATGTTTTTAGCTATTTTCTTTTCTACTGTGAAAATTACTTATAGTTATTGTACTAGAAAGTTTATTTTTGCAACCATGTTGAATATTTTGTGATTCACAATATAGGTACTGCGGGTAAAATGATTTATTTATTGTAAAGAACGTAGGTACCAAGTCAAATTCCATTTTCGTCAAATATAGTATTTTTTGGCGAAGGTTCTGAACTATAAACAATCAGGTCGAAAAAAATGTTGAAATATTATATGATCATTTATACAAAAACTATTTGAAACCTACGAATATATTTAGAAAATTACAGAAAATATTTGTCTGATATTTATCTAATAATCTTCTACTAGATAGTTATATATCTAATATATCTAATTCGTTTACAAATTTTGATGTATAGATTGTTTCTAATTTTATTTCAGTTTGTTAGTTTTGTATAAGAAACTTATAATCTGTAGCTGTTATACGTACCGTTGAACTGAGTATTGAGAGCTTTTATTTAATCATCATCGGCTTTCCTTTCAAGTTGTTTATATTTATTATGTAACCTGAGCAATCGCCCTGGGAGTCGCGTTCGCACTATACATGGTACAAAATGGCCAATGCAAGATAGAGTACAATTAGTGATCACTTATACAAGGCGTCGCAAAGTTTATAGCCTGCCTTGCCATCATGTGCCAATAATCGCCAAATCATCATCATCATTGGCGTGACAGCTCAGGTGGATTCTAGGCCTCCTGTTTCCAGGTTTCATGACCATGTTTTCTATATATATATATATATATACTTTCAGGAGTAATATAGTCAGTATTACGTCTATTTTTTAGTGTACACAGAAAGGCATCTATATTTATAGCTGGTTGCGAACGGCTAAGCAGATCCTGTAATTTATATAAATATTTTTACACAAATTATTTTACATAAGCAGGAATTGAAGTCACGTCCGTGCCTTTGCTTAGCGGTCAGATAGCAGGTTTAAACGATTTAACGTTTGCAGTTACAGGCTTGTTAATAATCTCCAAATATCTGAACCAAATTTCCTTATTTCCGCTTCCACATTATCCTTCAATTTTAATTTCGGCCTTCCTTTAGGTCTTTTGAAAGTTGAACAGTCAGACATTTTTTTATATTTCTTGCTGTAGGCATGCAACTAAGGTGACCCAACCCATCTTTGGCTATACGATTTTTCAGTGTTTAGAATATCAGACATAGAAACTTGTTATACAGTGGTGACGCTAGCTTTTAAAATCTGGGGGGACTACGAAATATTTGAGAGGGTACCATTTGTTTTATCGTTGTAACTATTAATGAAAATATGCTGGTTTTGAATTTTGCAAAGATGAAAGCTGGCCGTAAGCCGCCCTTTGAGCTGCTTTCATCTTTCGCAATTCGAAATATTCCTAAAATTAGTCGGGCACTTAGTTTTATCCGAAATGTTAAACTTTCTCCAAGCCTGGGGCGGGCTGCTGAGCGCCAGAATAATTTAAAGCCGCTACTGTCGTTATTTTTGTTTAGCAAAAATCGTCTCATAATAAACATATTTTATAAAATTAATTTCTGGTTAATTTACACTACACTACACAAAGAATAATAATAATAATGCAGACACCATTATTTTGGACGGTTGCCATTGCTGACCAGGCAGGAATAGTACAAAATTACTGAGATCAAAAGGTTCAAAAATATTTATTCAAAAGTTATTAACTTTTTTCAATTTACTCGAAAGTAACTTTTGGGTCATTTCACATCAAGTGGTCCTCACCTCACCATCACAGATTTTGATGAAACATTTTACACTGAATCTTACATTAGCCAAGTGAATTCTGATAATGTTTAAAATCCATCAGTGAAAAACTTGTAAAGTTATAGCTCATTGTTTGATACCATACTACGAACACGTACAGTATTCCTGCAAAATTGTTGTCAAAACTTTAAGTCAAACCTTAAGTCAAAATATTTCCTTGGGTATATAAGCAAAATAAATGAAACCTTGCGATCTAATACAACTTATTATGATCTATTGAATGGAACTAATGCAGCATCTTTGTTTTAATGGCATAGATAAAGAGCCTCAAAGTGGCAAAAAAAATGAATGTACTAAAAAATTTTAGTCTTTTGTAGCTCCTGTACTAATGAAGCATTCTTTGCAAAATTTTGTCTATTCCTTTGTGTCACAACTCTGTTCTCTAATATACAATTTCAATTCATTTCGTTATTTTACAATTTCACTTTGAATTTAGTGATTTTACAAAAAATGTCAAAAATTGGATAATTTTAACCAGCTTTTACAAAAAAGAGTCATAGTTAAACATTTTCAAACCAAGTTTATTAGAAAGAGCATATTTCAGGCCCCCAGTTGGTCGCATTTTTCAACGCGAGTAAATAGTGCCTGAAAATAAGGGCAAAATTCATAGATGTTTCTGTGGTAATGGCATACATTAACAGCCAAATATGGCCAGCTCTTCAAGTTGTACTTGTTATATGACTGTTCCTTTGCAATTTTATGAGAAAAATACTTGATTGCGTTGGTTCATGGTGGCATTGCCACTACCAGTTCAAAAAATGTGAAACAGCAACCTCGTCGCCATAGAAACCACATCCGATAGTTGTGCAGTACCAGCTACGGGTGGGTCTCTTGGTTCTGGTTACCAATCCAACGATTGGGCAGCTTAACCTAGGTTCCCAAGCCTACAGTGGGTATCTTCTATTGGTTCCCAAGCCGAAGTTCCGAAGCGTATTATTGCTTCATTGCATTTTATTGAATTTATAAGCCACCTTTGTCAAAGTAGTTTCTGAAAACTGATAATGTTGCCCAGATGATGTACTATGGAGCAGACACCACGGAATGAAGGTGTTGATCTGGCATTCAACAAACATCTTGTCTCTCAGGCCCCTAAAATGAACGAGCAGGGCCATGTGAGTGCATAAACTTTATCAAGACATCATTTTCCTTCATTGATACTTGAACAACATTGTCCACCTACCATTTTTTATCGTAAATACAAGCAATATAACAACTATGGACCAAAGTAGTGTTACAATAGTGTTACAAATATCTAGTACCACTAGAATAGTCTAGTGGTACAAATTGATGGTTTTCTCTAGTCCCAGCTATTGTGATGCTCTCTTGCTTAAGTTGTAACACAAAGGAATAGACAAAATTTTGCAGAGAAAGCTTCATTATTATAGGTGCTGCAAAAGGCTAAATTTTGATTTTTTTTTTAGTGTATTCATTTTTTTGGCCCACTTTGAGGCTCTTTATCTATGCCAGTTTTAAAAAATTAAATTACCGCATTAGCTTCTTTCAATAGATCGTAGAAAGTTTTATTAGATCGCAAAGTTTCATTCGTTTTGCATATTTTGACTCGAAATTACAAATATTTCACAGGAATACTGTACATGTTCGCAGTATGGTATCAAACAAAAACCTCTTTTTCCCCAAGTATCCCACTGGCGAATCTTATACTTTACCAAAGTTAGTCTGAGCCACGTAAGATTCAACACAAAGTTTCATAAAAATCAGTGTGGTAAGGGTAGGAACTTTAAAAATTAGACCACTAGACATGGAATGACCTTTTTTGGAATCATGCTGTTATTGATTCAATTAGTGAACTGAGCTCTGACTATCAAATCTATGAAGCAGCAATTACCATGATGATAAATAAATACGAGTATGTATTCTGTTTCAGGCTTGTGAATTACCGTCGTCCCACAGTGAGCACAGTCACTACGTATGCGATGACAATGGGGAAGTTAAATGTTTACCCGGATGGATAGGTGACCTGTGTGATGTTCCGAAATGCCGTAAAGGTTGTGATCCGATGCAAGGGTACTGCAAGCGGCCTGGTGAATGTCGATGCAAATTAGGCTACTATGGTGACAAATGCAACAAGTGTATTGCTCTACCAGGATGTCAACATGGATATTGCAATAATAGCTTTGAATGTGTCTGTCATGAAGGTTGGGATGGATTGTTTTGTTCAGAACGTAAGTAATTGTTATTACAAATTCTAATTACCTAGATTATCTATTAGTTGATCTTTACATTACTCGCGACATCTTTCCAAATCCTTCTTTCAAAGTCGAGACCTTTCAACATTGGAAGAGAAATTTGACGATTTGAAAGAGATTTTAGAGTTCTAACTTGAAATAGGAAAAGCAGACCTTGATTCTCTACTGAAGATAGTTTAAAGCCTTTTCTACGATCAAAAGCCTATTCAAAAGAGACAATAATATGATCTTTTGTCGTTCTTTCAAATGCGCCTTTAACACTTCCAAGTGAGTATAGATCTTACTATAAAAATCTGACCTTCCTAAGAGACAAACTTGAAAGACTTCAAGAATCTCATCTTCCAGAAAGTGATCTAAAGGATAGTGAGTGGTACACCTATTGAAAATTACTTTTGGTAGTTTCTATAAATAGTTTAATGAATAAATAACAATTTATGGGCATGCAGATTTGTAATTACTCTCTAATTGTTAGTGTTATAACAATATGTTACATATTTTTGCAAAGATCTTCCAAAATGTGGTATATAATCTTGCGTAAGTACAAAAGATATTTATTTTGTTTAAATTCCTAAGGTGTACAGCCAAGGATATCATCGGTTTTTCTATAAAAAATCTCTTTAATATCGCAATAGAAAAGTCATCTCAGAAGTCAATAATTGTAAAACGGGAGAAAAACTTGAATAGAAGGGTGCAAATCTTAGCATAGACCGATCGATGAAGTGAATATCAATGCTAAAAAAAAAAATAAATAAATGATACAAGCATTTAACTCGAAACTCAAAAATGTTGCAAAAGATAATAATAAATGTAAATAAATGGCTTATAAATAAATGTTGAAAAAATTAAATGTATGCCTGCAGCATAAAGAAATTTTGAGAACCCATACCGACTTTGAGAACTACATAGGCGACCGACTTTATGCTTCCCCTATGGACTCCAATCTAGCACAATTTTTGCTAGATTGCTTGGTTCTCTTCTTAGTACATGGCCAATCCAGTTCCACTTGCGCTTTTTGATTTCTCTGTCTATGGGAATTTGGTTGCAGGGTATTAACAGCTCTTGATTAGTGACCCTGTCCGTCCATCTTATTTTAAGGATTTTTCACATGCATTTGTTGACGAATACTTGCAGTTTGGTCTCCTTCCACGTCTCACATCTGTATAACATTACGGATTTTACATTGGTTACAAATATACGTAATTTTGTGTTCCTGGTAATATGGTGCGATATCCAAACTGTGTTAAGTATGCCGAATGCTTGTCTTCCCTTTTGGATACTATGTTCTACATCAGTAGAGTACCACCGTCGGCTGCAATCATGCTACCAAGATAGCAAAATTCTTCCACATTTACAATATCTTATCCATAGATTCTTAATATGTTTTGGTTGTTGGTATTCATGCGCATTGATTTAGTTTTATGGGGATTAATTTTTAGTCCTACAAGCTTTGCTCTCTCTGCCATAATGTTAGCGTTTTCTTGGATGTCTGCAAAGATGTGTGCTAGAATGCATATGTCGTCAACGTAGCCTAAGTTTTGCAGGCGATGTGGCATATCCCATACTATTCCGGTGTTTTAGTTTTGCGAGGATTTCATAACCCAGTCTATGATGTTTAAAAGCAAGGGTGAAAGCGGACAACCTTGTTTCACATCCCTGGTAATAAGGATGGATTCGCTTTCTCTCCCAGCGTGAAACACGCGACATGATGCTTCGTTACAAAGTGCTTTAATCATATGAATCATTTTGCCTGGCATTCCTATCAGTTTAAGGATTTGCCAATATACATCGTGATTCAAGCTATCGAAAGCACGTATAAAATTAATGAACATACAACGTCACAATAGACACCAGCAATTCTGAAGTGATAAAAAATTTCAAATTTTGCTTCTTTATTCATTAGACAAAATGAAACTAATGCTGAAATAATCCGAAGAGTATACCTGGCCAACAAAGTTAATTCGAGCTCTGTAAACACTTGAAATTAAGCTTAATAATAACAAATACAAAATGTAAACTTTATAAAACCTTTATAAGACCAGTACTCACATACTTGAAAGTGGAGAAAAAGAAAGAAAAGTACTTTGACACATATACAGAGAACTTAAAGAGCAAGAAATCAGACGCATGCGCTACAACCTTGAAATTTACCAGGAATATGAAAAACTAGATAAAGTTACCACAATAAAAATAGGTATGTTGAGATAGTTGGGGCGACTAAAAGAATGACTGATAAAAATCCCACCAAAAAAATAAAAAGGCCGACATCATTGTTGGGGAAAAGACAAAAAGTGAGAACATAAACAAGAATTTAGAATAGGTGGAGGAAAACATATCAAAATTAAGGTAAGGAATTGGAACACACTAACAAAGAGCAGAGAAAGATGGAAGAAAATCCTAAAACAGGTCAAAATCCCCAAAGGTTTGGTGGAACTAGTGATACATGAAATTTCTAAGCTTAAAATCAAAAAAGCCATAACGATTATCCATATTAACTACTAATTTCAAGCTAACTTGCTGTAAGAAGACAATATTATATACATAAATAATGATTTGGTAGAATCTGATCTTGGTGTTTCTACACAGAAATAGTTTTTTTTTAAGAAAGCGTCTACGTTATGTGATTAGTATCTATAAAATAATAAATTGCCAATAACTCTCTTGTTTTAAATGATACAACTTTTGAACTTATTATATTTTAATCACAAGATTGAAAAAGAAGGATTATATTATTGCACCAATCAAATATACATTCAACTCCTACTAACGCAAGGGATAAGTTTGTTTTTTCAAATGGTACCATGTACAAAAAAATATTAATATTACGAGTATTAGCATATCATTTTCTAAGTTAAACAGTAATTATAGAAAAATATTTCAACAGGATTAAATAATTTGATTACAAAAATATTTTAAAAAAATATATTTTTTTTACATACATATATATTTTTTCCTTTTGTTTATTGGCTTTATTTGAAGCTTTTACCATTAACTAGGTTTTTGTCTAAAACTCATAGTAGGGATAGAAAATGCAATGGTCAATTTAACATGGGAAAGCTCTATGTTGCAAGTCAAAAAAGGACATACGGTATTTGGTATCATTTGAAAAAACAAATATACCCACTACGATAGAGAATATACCTGATATTTGTTTTAGTTAAATTTATCAGCCTCTTAAGTTTATGTTTAAAGCCTAATAAGGTCAATAGTCGTATCTGTTAAAATAAGAGAGGTATTGATTATTTATTGTTTTATACAGACATTCACGAGACGTTTTATAGAGTAAGTGACGCTAACACGCTTTCAGTTCCTACGGATAAGCATCAATCTTCATCAGTTGTGGTCAGGGGCGGATAGGTACTTCTAAACCGGCCCAGGCAAATTGCGACATCAGCCCAAGAGTAAAGTAGAAAATTAAAGTAATACTTAATACACAGTTAAAAGGTGCATCACAATTCCACTCTAATTAGTCAGTCTCATATTTATTTTTAAGAGTACCTACAATAACTTTTCTTTTAGCAATTTACTGTTTTCGGCAATATCGTCAATCGCGTCATCATAACAAATATTTACTTAAATGTCTCTTTCACTAGCCATCAACATGAATGCTTTTAAATAACTGGCAGATAATGAACTTCTTAATTTATTTTTTATGAACTTTAATTTTTTAAAATCTTCCCAATTTGATACAAAATTAATTCATTCTTCATGTAATTGATTTTTGCTGACATTTTCTTTAAAATATTTCAATAGTTCAAAAGTAAAAGTTCAATTGTAAAAAGTAAACTTGGTATATCATTTTCTTCATTGTTCACTTAATTCATGATCCTCTATGCACTAATCAACATGACTCCAATTATTCATGCCTGTTGTGAATGAACTTTTACTTACATCTTCACAAAATGCCAAACATACGGAACAATATGAAATAGGCTAGCTCTCAATATAGCTTAACCAATTTCTGATTGATACATTTTTGCGATAAAAAACTTTTTTGTAATTGAAAAATATGGTATTTGAAGATTGAATTGGGTAAAATTTGAAAAATCTATTAAAATCAATTCTTTGAGGTTGATTAAAATAATTAAAGTCAGTAACTAAATCAGGCAAAATAGTAGATGTTATATTAACTTAATTTTTTGAGCAACTAGGTTCGATTATAATTGTTGTAATGTCAACATTTTCGTGTCCCTGAAATAAAGTTTCAGTATTAAATGCAATTATTACCTTATCATCAGATTCTTCACAAAATTTTTCAATTTGATTCTCTTTTATGCTCATTAACTTTTCGCTCTAAATTTTCATTACTTTACTCACCACCTTTTTCACCACTCTTTTGCATTTTTTTTTTAAATTTTATTACATTTCTCAGGTTCGATTTCTAATTTCTTCTTTTTCTTTTCGCGTAATTTTTTCTCACCATCTTAACTCTTTTGCATTGCACTACATTTTTTATTCATTTTCATTTACAACATTTATTATTGTTTGTTGTTAATTTTATAAGATGCACACAAACCGATTGTGAATATTAAACTGAGTGAATTTAGTGAAAAGAAATATGTTATTTACAGTATTAAGCGAAACCGAGTAATGTAATAAAAGCGGCAATCTGCCTTTATCAAAATATTTTCACTTCATCACAAGCCAACATTGTTATGTTAGATCCTTAGTCATCATTTTTATATTAACTTAATATTTATTGTTTCTACACCAAATCAATGTTCATTGTTCATTTCTGGACTGACATATTTTGAACAATTGTTATTCAGTTATATGAGAGATATAAATAGATAATTTTTAAAGTTTTAACCCCCATATATATCAAAAATGTTTTGTCATGTTTTTTATGATAGGCCCAACCGGCCCATTTAGTGCTCGGCCCACCGGCCATCTGCCCGGTAGCCCGCCGGGTGTATCCGCCCCTGGTTGTGGTCATTGATCTTTTGCTGATCACTCTGTGCGTTATCCACCCATCGGCTACGTGGTCTTCTCTCTTGGTCGCAATGTCATTGGTACGCTTTGAATTGCTTTTACTGAGCTTTCTATTAACCCTATCATATCAGGTTCATGATATAGACCACGTAGTTTGTAATATTTTCTCATTCCTCATCGTCTTGGAAAGAGCTGAAGATATTTAGTAATATTTTACGAAATTTATTTGGTCTTGCTACAATCATATAGGATATAAAACTTATACTTGACAATGAATTAGCATTGTAGTCACCCAGAAGTACAGGTTTAACAATATTTATTAGTTAACACCTGAGATGGGCTTCTACACATTTCTTGGGTTTATCTGCATGTAAATATCGCGTAAACAATGTTATCTATATAGTTTACGCTGACTATGTAGGCAACAAAAATGGCGATAAAAATTGGGGTTACATCGCAAAATCGGATAATTTGATTGGTTAAATTCAAACATTCAATAAATGAAGTTATTCATCGTCTTTGTAATTGGGCATTAAAGAGGTAAATCTCTAATAAGATAATTGTATCTCAAATAAACTGTTTTATTCAATAATTATATTTATCTGCAACCATCAAATAATAAATGCATTATGTGCCCAAATGAAATATTTTCAGTCGATTTCTTTCTTTGAAAAGTTATTTATTTTTCAATTAAACACTTTAATTAATAGTTTATTTATGAATTAATCAATTCAAAAGTAACAACAGTCTAAGAAGTAATTTTATCTAATTACTTATCAAACTGAATGCTTCATAGATTTGTAAATTGTTTCTAACGACGTTTACGTGATTTGAAACAATGTTGTTAATTTCCTGAAACGGTATAAAAAGAACTTTTTGCTTTACTTTTGTTATTTTACGGTGTGAAGCAAGTTTTATTTTATTCCTTTGATCCAGAACATGTAGCAAATGCTTTGTACAAAATTTGGTTTTCAATAGGGGAACAATTTTAATTGTGCTGGTGTGAAGACCATATTAGCATTTCAATTTAACTAGAGATAAATTGAAGGAACAAAATTTATGTTTTCATTGTGGTGTCGTGAGGAAACTTGCCCTTAATTTTATAAATTCAGTGTTGCATTTAAATGCATGTTTAACACGCTAGTGAATTACTAATTACTATTCTATTTATAAACGTGTCGTCACTTAGAACAAAGTTCTTTGTATCTTATCTATTCTAATTTTTATAAGTAGAATGAACTGGGATACAAACAAAATATTCTATTTTTAGGGTTTCATAGGTATGACCCAAGATTATTAAAGTAAGGTTGTCTCGTAACTTCTGACCAATCAGAGCGTGAAAGGGAATACGTCACATGTCTGCTTACTTCAAACTAACTTACAAAATTAATATAGATGTTGCATGTTTGTAAATATTTTTATTGACTATATTCATAATAGATATTTATTTCAAGACAGTTCTACTGAATAAATTATAAATAAATCCCTAAGGAAAATTTATACTGATTTATATAAAATTTAAGGTGATAGGTATTTGTATTATTGTTAATAAATAACAATAAAATCGAATACAAATATAATTTTAAGAATATTTAAATAAAAATAGAAAAACAAATTGCTATAATAATATGTAATTAATAAAATTGGAGGTTATATCAGTTTTTAAGAACGGCTGGACGTATTTTAACGAAATTTGGTACAATAGAGTAGAACCAGGATTCAAATATAGGCATGGTATCTCAAAATTATCTTTCTTAGGGGGTGTTTCAGGGTTAAAACTGGTACTAAAAAATTTAAAATATTTCCTTTATCAACAGAACTATCTTAATAGAAAAAACTATAAAATAAGTGTGGTTTATAAAAAAATAAATCGTACTTGTTCTCTTCATTTTTTCAATTTGGGAATATTAACGTAGTTACGGGGACACCCGTAAACTAAAATATTGAAATATTTCACTTTTTATTCTCTTCACATCAAAAATTAATGTAAGAAAATTTATTTAGAACGAAGAAACATTCCTTTCGAAGAAAAAAGAAATTAAAACAAGTAGGTAATCAAAAAATTAAATGATATTTTTATATTCAAACTTCACGTGTATATAACATATACGATAAACAAAGCCTGACGTCCCGTTAGCAGACAGATGACGTGTAGCTTTGCAATTTACCCCCACCACTACAAGTTACGGGACAACCTTTACTTTAATAATCTTGGATATGACCATCAAAAAACCCTTATAACATCACTCATGTGCCTGTCTGTCTGTACAGTAGAAATTATAGTTAACCGTCCGAACAAATTCTGCGTTCACCATCTCGAAATTAGAAATTAGAATTAGTACTTAGAATTAACGGAAATTTTTGTTCCACGTAACAATACTTTATCGTTCACAGTCTTCTAAATTAATACTTATACTTATAAATTAAAATGAAGAGTTCGTAGACTCCAAACTCTTTAATTTATAATTGACGCATGCGCAGTGTTTGTCGTAACCTGAAAATTTATATGACAATATTTCTCTGTTTTTATCCATATCTTTCTAATTTCTATGAGCATAAATATACATTTTCCCTCTATTTTAATTCTTTTCAGAACTATGAAACACTCAAAACCTCATTAGCAAATATAAACAGCTGTCAAATATCGATCGATAAAGTAGAAATCGATAGAAATTTCTATCAGTGCCTTAATTTCTTATTTTAAATTTAAATGTAATTGCAAACCTCTGTTTTAGCTATATGCAGACATGATTGTCACTCCACTCGCGGTTACTGTGACGTACCTGGCGAGTGCCGATGTCGTTTAGGCTGGTCCGGGCCTATATGTCGAGATTGCCAGGTGTTACCTGGCTGTCAGCGTGGATTCTGCACCAAACCCCTCGAGTGCCGCTGTCACCCGGGATACACTGGAATACTCTGCCAAAATCGTAAGTTTTTATCTTATTTTTATGCTCATGTGTTCATTTTTTAAAATATGCAACCGTCTACAACTTCGTAGACAAGAGACAGTTATTAATAATATATATTACAAGGTGTGGGAGTGTTGATAGGTATAGTCTATTTCACGATAAGTTGAAGTGACTATCTACTTATGGTCCTAAACACAGTGGATGGTAATTACAAATAACACTAATCCCTTGTTTGCACCCATAAACTAGTCAGTGATGTATCAGGTATAAATTGCAAATGTTTTAAATATCTTTTCACTTCGCTTTGGATTTTCTATCAGATAACTTGTGATTTGTGTTAAATAGTTCAGTACGTGTTCGGGAAAAAACTTGTATATATTTACCTGTAGAAGCTAAAGAAATTGTGGCCAATGTGTATTTATATTTAAGGAACCGCAAAAACAAACAAGCGGCATTGGAAGAGACAAGCAAGGCAACGAAAGTAGCGATGACAACAGTATGGAATATTGTAAATAAATCCATTGATAGGAGAAGAAAACGAAAGGATTCAGGCATATCAAAATGTTTGGATGGTTTCCAGAAAGATGTAATACGGCAAAAAATTTACAAAATGTACACCGAACAAAATGTGCCAACATTGGACATATTGCTCAAAACATTAATCCAAGACCAGTGTGAAATTAATTGTTCAAAGGTGACCTTATGGCGTACCCTTAAAAGTATAGGGTTTCAATTTAAAACTTTAAATAAATAGCAGTTCCTTATGGATTCAGAGCGATTAAAACTTTTGAGACAAAATTATTTAAAAACATTAAAAAATACAGAAAACATAAAAGGTCAATAATTTATTTAGATGAAACTTGGTACGACACACATGAAACAAACTCAAAAGGTTGGGTGGATACGTCAAATAAATGTCAAACAAGAGCACCGTCTAATAAAGGTAAACGTATTACGATACTTCATGCAGGTTCTGAAACTGGATGGATACCGAATGCACTCTTGCTTTTTGCGAAAAATATCAAAGATTCTATACTCGACTACCATGACGATACCACGGCGAAAATGTTCGAAAACTGGTTCGAAAATAAATTACTCCCGAATATACCGGCTAACAGTGTTATTGTTATGGACAATGCAAATTAAATTTAATTATAAGTTCTATAAATTAATTGTATTTATAATAAAAATAAAGTTTATTTTGATGATAACTTATGTTTATTTCTTGTTACAATTGTGTCATTACATGGTGTAATGTAATTTAAACCTGATACATCTCTGGCTAGTTTATGGGTACAAACAAGGGATTAGAGTTATTTGTAATTACCACCCACTGTGTTTAGGACCATAAGTAGATAGTCACTTCAACTTATCGTGAAATAGACTATACCTATCAACACTCCCACACGTGAAGTTTTCTATAAATAAAAATAAACGCTACCAATGATAAAGCATTTATCGAAAATTAACAAGTAGTATCATTTAAAAAAATAAAATCATTCGATGTGTACTCCTTTTGTTTTTATACAAGCTTTTGAGGTCATAAATTATTCTTATGTCAGATTATTTATAAAATTTTTATATTGCTTCCTATAGAATGTTTCTGCGTTATTTTTTTTTTATTGATTTAATTTTATATCCCATGAACATATTTCATATTTACCTTTCTTGTATTATGATACTTAGTGTATCTCTTTGTACTGACTGCCAAATACATAAGGAAGGTATTGGGATCATACCGATTTTGACATTTCGAGAATTATATGGATGTTCACGAATTGAGATCTCTACAATTAAAGTTTTTAAAGAAGTCAAGACGACAAATGAACGAATCAACAACCAATTTATTTGTACGAGGGCATATTGAAAACTAATGCCTCCATGGCCATAACTTTTATAATGACGGGCCAGACCGTGTCAAAAGTGGTTTGCCATTTACCTTAAATATCTGTACATAAGTCCTCCTAGCGGAGATTCTCAGCAACATCGCGTTTGCAGTTCTAAACATGGCGGCTGGCATGGATGTACGGTTAAAACAACGAGCTGTCATTGAATTTATTACTGCGGAGGGTGTAGCGCCCATTGATATCCATCGAAGGTTAAGTGCCGTCTACCGTGAGACGGTCTCACACAAGTCAGAGAACGCGCGGAGCACTGGAGAAGCTTGGGTTTCATGACGTTTTACCTCATCCACCTTATAGCCTAGATCTTGCGCCTTGTGACTTTTTCCTCTTTCCAAAGCTTAAGGAACATCGCAAGAGCAAGCGTTTCTCTTCGGATACAAAGGTGATAGCGGAGGTGCGGAAATGGTGCTGTGGGAAGTCTTTAGACTTTTTCCGTGACGGACTTGAAAAACTCGTACCACGTTGGCGTAAATGTGTTACTGTCAATGGCGATTATGTGGAAAAGTCAATATATCAGTGCGTAGAGGACAGTTTATACTATTATTTCACATTTATATGTAAACCATATATCAATTACTAATAAAGTTATAGCCATGGAGGCATTAGTTTTCAATATGCCCTCGTATATTTCTGTCTGGCAAATGCCTTGAAGATAGAATTTAAGGTTTAATTTTCAACGTTTATAGTTGCTCTTATGATATCACTAAGAACATGCTTTACTTAGATAATGTAACACCATCTCAAAAAAGAAATCGCTACACGACCATCTCCATGGCGCTCATTCCAGATATATTTTCTTTGTGCAGATGCTTTCAACAATCGTCTTATTGGCAAGTGTTTTGGACTTCTTAATTACACTATCGTTACCAAATACCAAATTTAATTGTTTTTTTTTTTTCGCTTTCACTCCATAAGCAATAGCACTTCTATTGCTTTAAACAGAGTCATTTTCGATATTTTTGCAGCCCAGTCTTATTTTATTCGTGCAAATCCTTTCAACTCTTGACAAGCTACATATTAAAAATTTCTGATGAACTTAACTATTACAGAATTAGGAAGTACTTTGTTCTCTTTTGGTTGCATTGTTATAATTCGTTAGACAGAACCTTATTAAAAAAGTTTTGGGCACAATATGTACCTAATATTATGAATATTAAATTCCCTTGTTAATGAGAAGCATACAGTATACATATTATGATCAAAGCTATAAAATCTGGTAATAAAGGACATTGTTTGAAATTAATATCATACTTAATAGTTAATCCATTTCCAATATTACAAGCTTTATGGAAGTTCACGTGCATAAAATGCACATTATAAGTTAATTTCAAAGTTTACACATATTAAGCTTTGAAAATCAATAAAATTATTAATTTGAAATATTCTAATTCTCACGGGACGGAGAAGTTGTATAGACTCTTCATTGAGGCGGCGTTCACGTCAGTTCCTGATGAGACCCATACGTAATAGTTATAAGGAGAATCCCTAGGCCGAAGATATCCTTTTGTGTCCCAAGTGAGAGAAGAGGGCGTGTAACGTGTGGTTACAGCGCGCAGTGCGAAGTTGAAAGGGAAAGATCCGTAGTATTATGCCTGGATCGTAGTATGCAAGGAAAACGTAAAACTTAGGGACTAACTACTACCTTACTTAAGAATCTTGCTACCATACCAAGACTTCTATGCACACGTTTAGGCACAGATACATAAGCAGTCATATCCTATTCACGGTGCAATTAGCAATCTACTTCAAGCAATTACCATGCAGATGTATTTTAGAATCCAATTCAGGCGAATGCCATGGGATGCAGGGTTGGACCATGCGGCAATGGCAGATCCTTGATGCTTTGGATTTGGAATTCCTAAAAACCAGGTTCGATACACAATATTTGCTGTATACACTGATGATGAAGGTGATATGAATGTAGCAATACGCTGCCAGGTGGGAGTGCGGTAGTGCTAGAAAATGATGGTTACAATAAGTTACGCTATGTAATTCCACATGGTAGCAAAAAACTGTATACTAAAAAGATGAATTTAATTAGAATATGTCAAATATAACTAAATACTTCTAATGCTGAATAGGCGTGAAAACCGAGTAGTAAAGGTGCTGTAATCTTCTTCACAAAATCCACAAGTGGGTGGAGTGGTAGAAAAAGCACACTAAAAAGGAACTAACTGGATTATGTAAAATGTAACTAAATCTTATCTTTTAGTGATGAATAGGCGTATGAGACGAGTAGCTGTGACCTTCTTCACAAAATCCATCAGGAAGTTGAGTGTTGGCTTAGTTTTTGTGCCAGCAAATACGTTATTCGTTTTAAGTTTGAATAATAACTGATATAAAATGCATTTTCTAGCTAACCGATGAGTTTGAAGAAAAATGAACTCCGAGCAGTCGATTAGCAGAGATAGTGGTGTATAAGCTAAAAAGTGGTTGATGATGGTGGTAACGACCGACTTTATTTTGTTACATGCACATAATCTATTGAAATTACTTGGTATTGTATAATTAAGTAGGTTACCAAGACAATAGCGTTTATTGTTTGATTCCAGACGCTTGTCTGAGCACATGTGATACGTTGTCGTTACAGAACGCAACATATTCAAGTAACAAGCATGCAAATCAATTTCTTTTGTTCTTAATGAATATATTGTGCCTCACAATATACTGCCATCGCTTGCTTCACGTTATTGCCTGTAATATTTGGTTTTTTGTTTACGTTTTTGTCAAAACGTGTATTAGAGTTTCTGAAAGTAGTTGTAAAAAGTACGTATAGCACTAAAAGTATTATTAAATTAAAATCCATCGCAAACGTAAGAAAAACTCGCGGAACAGTCGAGAGTTGATCCAAAATAATTTCCAGACAGCTGGTTTTATTGTTATTTCCAACTAGAGATGGGTCGTTCATGAACGAACCGGCTCACTGAGCCGGCTAAGTACACTGACCGAAGTGACACGGTTCACCAAATTGAAATGAGCCGGCTCACGGCTCATTGTATAGTTTCAAGTTTCAAGAATACGATAGGTCGGGCGATTGTGAACAGTGACCGGAGTGATCCGGATCTGGGTCGATGTCATGTTGAACTTCGCGAGAACTTGGCTTGTAATGTATTATCATAAAGTTTATTTTGTCATCAATTTGTAGGGCAGTTTATTTGAAACTAATCGGCTTAGTCTGTATTTTCTTACAACCATACTATATAAAAATATTAAAAATATTGCCCAAATCCCAGATGTCCGATTTATAAGGGCAATAAACATCGCCATAAACTTAACACATCTGGTTTAAAATACAGTAGCTACATAAAGTGAATTGTTTGTTTCAAAAATGTTAGATAAGAGTCGGGGCTAAACGACGTTCTACCTACGACCGAACGACCGGCAACTGACTGACCTGTGTCTCGGGATCATGTTTAAAAGAACCGGCTCTAAGCAAGAGTCGGTTCTAAGCGACGTTCTACCTACGACCGAACGACCGACCGACCTGTGTCTCGGGATCATGTTTACAAGAACCGGCTCTAAGCAAGAGTCGGCACTAAGCGACGTTCTACCTACGACCGAACGACCGACCGACCTGTGTCTCGGGATCATGTTTACAGTTCATATATTGCAAGAACCGGCTCTAAGCAAGAGCCGACTGTAAACGACGTTCTACCTACGACCGAACGACCGACCGACCTGTGTCTCGGGATCATATTTACAGTTCATATATTGCAAGAACCGGCTCTAAGCAAGAACCGGCTCTAAGCGACTTTCTACCTACGAACTAACGACCGTCCTGTGTTTTGGAAACATGTTTACTTAACCGGATCACTGAGCCGGATCAATGAACCGGCTCAACAAACTGAACGACCTCCTCTGATCTGGTTCCGCAAACTGAGCCGAAATTCCCATCTCTATTTCCAACTAAGGCAACTAATGCGGCAATTCTGTGGCAAAACTGTAAGCTACAGACGATCGTATCTAAGAAGTTGTTTTATATGTTGTTATGGACAGTTTCTTATAGATTTTCTCTGTAAGCTTACAGGTTTGCCATAGAATTGCCGTATTAGAACGATATTTTGTAGTAAATTGCTACCGGCGAAGTGAATTATGCATATCATAAACGCATAAATTCGTAGGAAGATCCAAGCCAGTCATCAAGATCAACGTCTATACCAAATATCTGTACTAATAAGATTTCCTTTCGTATATCTGGTAGAAAATTAAGGGAGTGGTGTTCCACTAGCTCTTTTCCCTTTGTTTAAAGAGCACGTATAACATTCTCTGTTACTGCCGAGCATTATAGTTGTAGTTTGATTATTTGGATGACGAAATGGAACAGAAAAAAATATTTGCTGGGCATAGAATGTACTACGGCTGTCACCACCTTCGCATACTCTTCACCAGGCGTCTCTATCTCTCCAGTCACCTTCTTGGAGACCTCTGTTTTTCATTGCTTCATACACATCTGACTTTCTGTATCCTAGAGGTCTACCAGATCTTCTGCGGCCTTCTGGCACTCAATTCGACATTCTTTTGAACCATCGCGTATCCGGCATTATTTCTATGTATCCAAATAATCCAGAAAACCAGGAAAGTCTATTCTTTTCATTGGTGTCGATTATGTTTTTTTAAATACCCATATTTGCTCTAATCTCTTCTTAAGTCACTATCAAATTTCGAGACACCAAATCTCCTTCTCCAAAAATCCATTTCTATAATAGATAATCTCTCTTTATCTTTCAAGTCTAGCTCCCAAACATCCAATCCATACGTGCTTATGCTGTCTAATAAGGTCTTGCAAATGGTTTTTTTGGCTTTTTGTAGTAACTTTATCATTTCAAAGGACAGAATTTAGTTGTTTTAGAACAACTATTTCAACATTTTTCCTGTTTTTTTTTGCCGGTAATATCCTCCTGGCTCTTCCCGAAAGTTGATAGGGTTATACCAAGGTACTTCAATGCGGAACACTTTGGCATATGATCACCATGACGAAATCCCTGCATTCTTCTCCGATCACAAGGTATTTTGTTTTCTTGTAATTTATTTCAAAATCCCATTGCTTGTAGAATTATTCTAATTTCCGAAGCATGTAGCTAGAATTATCTTCATCTTCGGCAATTTCTACTTGATCGTCGGCGATAAGCAATGTTTACAATAGTATACCCTTTATCATTATCCACATGTTACTACATTTATTCTTTCAAGATATTGGTACTAACATAAACGGGTTATTGTTAATATTAAATTAAATTAAAAATATGAAAAGAAACATTTTCTTGGTGGCGCATTGCCCATTTGCCCTTGCATTAAAAGCTGGTTTTGTTCATATCTCTTATAGTTCTCGAATAACAATAGTGGACAAATTGAAATTAACACCCTGTATGTCACTTAGTTCCTTACAGAATATTCGCTGTTGTTCTTCTGTAAGGTCGTACGTCTGCTCAGCGCCAGAGTCGTATTCGTATCAATATAATATACTTACGGTTACCGAGTTTAATTTAATAGAAATTTTCAGTGATTAATACTAAAATTAATCCAATTTCATATGGGACTGAAATTATAGAAATTAATTAAAATACATCATAGAATGCAAAACTAATTTACTGTAACTGTACTTGCACGTGTTACATATAGTGATGTCATTGATTTATATTCCAATAGTAAATAAAAACCCATGATTCAGTTACCTAAATAACCGGAACTTAATAAGTACGATAATAAGACTGAAATCTGGGCGTAACCCTATAAGAAAAATTGGTGAAGTGACCTACAGCAAATGTGAGTACGGAGAAGAAGCCACTGCTGAACACTTAGTGCTCCAGTGTGAGCTTAATAAAAGTCCATTTAACCTAATATAGTAACATATTGTCGACCATTAAAAGTTTACCTATTATCTTGTCTCAAACAACAACAGGTACAAAATTAAGATACATGAACATGTCAAAAGTGTGGAATTAACATATAATTATAGAATAAATTTGTGTTTGTGTGTGTATGTATATACATACACATATATGTACATAGTGTAATTCTTCGAAAATTAACTTCTTCTTCCTTATGAGCCTTCATTCATCCAATTTTGAATATAGACCTCTCCCATTTCTTTTCACTTATCTCTATTATGGGTCAATCTATACCATGCAAATCCAGCATGTCGCTTGTGTCATCACCTTATCTCATTTGCGGTTTTTCTCTTCGTCTCCTGCGGACGGAGCAAAAAAAAGGTCATCATCTCCCAAATCCAAGTGAAGAGCAAAAAAAGGTCTTCACCTCCCAAATCCAAGTGAAGAGCAAAAAAAGGTCCTTACCTCCCAAATCCAAATGCGGGACAATGCGGGACAAAATGTTAAAATGAGGGACTTTTGCGGGACGCATCTTAATGCGGGAAAAAATGTCAAAATGCGGGACGAGTGGTCACCCTATCCCAGGGACGCCACAGCTAAGTTATAGTGTTCCAGTGATTTTTGTTTGTCTGACATGATGGCCCGCAAACAGCCATTTTAAATTATGGGGCTTTTCCCAACGCAATGCGTTAGTATCCAATTTTGTGTTTTATGTCGAATTTTAGCTTATATATTGTAGTTTTAAGACTGTTATGCAACTGGGCATGATTGTTAATTAGCCAATGGTTTATGGTGTATGATAATAATATTAAAATTTTTATTTTTTTTCAGCTATCTGTGCAGAGAGTTGCCACAGAGAGAGAGGTTATTGCAAAAAACCTGGAGAGTGCAGGTGAGAATATATTAATTTCTTACAATTCCATAGGTATAATCCACATGCCTTTATACCATGCGTCTGTCTGTACGTTAAAAATGGGGGCCAAATTGTGACCTATAATTCACCAGCTAAAGGTTTAATGCGTCTGGTAGCTAGCCTTTAAACAGCCGAGACGGTCGTGTGGTTCAAAATCAAATAAAGTATTATAAAAAAATAAAGAAAAGGGCGCCAATTGGCTGAAATAAAATAATTGGGACCGACCAATAGATCCCACGCACAGACTAGATTTTAACGAAGACTGACTAAATCAGTCTCACAAGGCGAATCCTAACCTAAAATGAGGTATTTGGGACATAAGACAATAACAAAGACTGAATATAGTAAATACCAAAACAATAAAAATTATTATGATTCCAAATCAAAAAGTAAATAAAATATATAAACACCAAAAATAAATTTAGAATAATAATAGAATATAAATAACAAACAAATTATAAAAATCTTAAATAAAAGTAAATTTGGTCAAAACGATTTTACAAGAATAGCGCATTCTTGTAAAATCGTTTTTTGTAATCCAGCGCGGATTACAAAGTTTTCCCGGGTTGGTCGACCAACGCCACGAAATTCCGACACATTCCGAATAATATCTAACTTAAAAAAATATAACTAATATGCAAAAAACAAGATAATATATAAACAATAATACGAATAATTTTTTAAATGGCTTATCTGGATGTTTCTTCTCTCCAATCTTCTTCCGCCGCTTGGTACGTCCGCTCCCAAATTCTCTACACCAGTACTCCAATGCCGTAAGTTGGCTATGAACAATTGCTGGGACGCACCAAGAGGAAGAGAGAGAGAGAGTGAAAAGGAGAACGAATGGGAAGGAGAGCCTAAAATAAGATCATATCCATTAAATTTCGGTAAATGCTTGCGTTTTAAACGTCGCATACAATTATACAAAAATATACAAGCAACACAACACAATAATTTTGATATTTACCTTAAGATGTAATGCGGCTCTCAGTAAAGTGAATTTTGTAAGTGACGATTTTGATCCAAAAATATCGTAGGAACACAATGTCCTTTTTTACCTTTTTGTTCTCAAAAAATCCCTTTAAAGGTCTAAAATATTCGATACTCTTCACAGTATTTTTATTTTATTCTGCTGAGAACAAAGGTGCGTGCACTCACCAATAATTTTCACGAAAAAAATGACTGTTTGTTACCTGTATATTATTGTGTAATCATGGTTACCGAAATTTATGTCATATTGTCTTATTTTAACGAAGTAGGCTGCTGTACATTAGCGTACAATTTTAAATTTGTTTATGAAATAAACAAATTTTCTTGTAAAACGTTACAAAATTGCACGATTGAAAATTATATATAATAATAATAGTATATCTCTTTATTTGCACAAAATATAAACATAATAAAAACAAGTATAAACACAAACAAGAGTAAATCACCCAACTAAATGGGTTAATATTTAGGGAGTGTACACCACTAATACAGTAAGGTATGCGTGTGGTATTTATATATTAATTAAATTCTATATGAGTATTCTAATGTATGATAAGCTATAGTATATCAAAGTGTGCAATTAATGAAAAAAAAAAAAACAATGCGATATATTTTTTAAGTTAATCAAATTTTAAATTTTAATTACAAGAATTTCAGCTATATTATTTTGATCTAGTTGTAAAATCCAGGTTTTAGCAATTTTAACTGTTTGTTTACCCGTACACATTAAATACGTATTAAAATTATTATATATTTTAGGTAGGATTATTATAATAAATTGAAAATTTTTAGTTTATTAAGTTTAAAGCAGAGGAGCGATTTGACTCATCTCAAACAATTATTCAAAATTGTGAATAATATATATGACATATGACGGTAATTATTTAATTGATTATTTAAAAATCAATATCCCTCAATATTATACCAGGACTAATTATACGTTCAGCGTAAACCTCTCCACTACAAATTACGATCAAAATTCGCCCATCAATCGTATGAGTAGATCGTATAATTCCATTAGAACTGAAATTGATTTAGATCTTTTTAACTTTTCCCTCAATAGTTATACTACAAAACTGAAAAATTATCTACTCTCCAAATCTTAAATTGTATTATGATTAATAAATATTATTGTCTAAATTACTGTTATATTATACATTATTGTTATGTCCATATAGTCGGATTGCTGATAAGTGACTGTTCGTTGCTACAAGTATCGATATTCAATACTATATGCTTTCTCTGTCTATATCATTATAATTATTTGCATACCCATAGTAACGTATAGTGACCCAAGTTGACAACTAACCTTCCAAATTATTTGAATAAAAAACAAAGCATTAGAAAGAAACGGCATGATTCGTATATATCTTTACTAATTAGAGCGCGAAAATTAATTTACAGCAGTACACAAACAAACAAAATTATTAATTTAAAGGTAATAATTATAAATAAGGAAAAATTTATACTCATATGTAAATTTTGGATTACAATTTGTTGTTTATTCCAGCAGATTTAAAATTAAAGTTTGTGAATTTAATAACTGGCCGCAAGCCATATTTTAATTAATATTTATTACCAAACACTGACAGTTAAGACAAATAACAAAAAAATAAAAATAAAATCGATGAAAAATGGTAACTAGATTATTATATGATTGCACTACTTGATACATACATGTAACAGTCACCTATCAGCAATCCGACTATAACTGTTACACTATTGTTACTTAATCTGTACTGTACTTTTTTGTAGTTATTTAGTGTCTGCCTGTAATTGGATGTGGTAATTCACAGCTGTTGGTAGCCCCAATAAAATAAATAAATGAAAATAAATATAAAATAGGTGAAACATCTTTGACCACTGGTTTTTTAGATATAAACATTAATGATTGACCAACATTTTTGTTATATTCATTGGATGCCAGTTGAATGGGTAGTTGCGTTCTGTAAAAAATGTATTTGATTATACTTAAAATATGTAATTACCTAACAGTCATCATTTTTGTTTCTGAATTAGCTTGTTTTGTTGTATCGAAAACACCTGTTTCGACAAATCATTTGTTTGTGTTTTCAATATCTAAATTTTAAAGAGATATTTACGAGATATAATTTTTTTAAATTTTTAAATACAATTTTACATGGACATATCCTTGTTTGCATGAATACCCCGTAATTATGAAAAGAAACTGTACATCAACGAAACATAAATAAAGTGCATTGAAATATATTCCTTTGTCCTGAAGACTGGTGACACGGATCATACGTTTCAGATCATACGTCTTGTTCTTATTTTTGAAGTGCACGTGAATCACATCTCATTTTGTACAACTCTATTGACATGCTTTCGTAACAATCACTCCAATGTGCAGAATACGGAAGAAATACACTTTAAAAACAGCTATTCGGGAATATTTTCAAGATTACTTACATTTTCTCCTTTTCATTTGTTTATTTTATGACATTTCATAAATTGTATAAGGTTGAATAAGGTTTCATGCCAAGAATATACAAGGTGTAACACAAAATGTAGGCTTCTTTGTTTCTTTTAGTATATAAATACATGATGCATCTTAAACAAGAAACACCAATTTTCAAAATGACTATGTCTGGACGTTACAAAGCTCTTAAGTCAGTGGCGTAACTAGAACTAATGGACCCCTATGCGAAATATTTCTTACCCCTCCCCCTCCTTGATTCAGTGCCGGCTGTGGGTTTTGCGGGGCCTCGGGAAAATATTATATGCGGGGCCCCTTCCCAAAAAGGAAGAAATGATACATGAACATAATTTTATCAATTTATTTAATGATGCACATCAGACTTGTAAAAAACGTTGCATTTGGTGTCAAAAAGTTACCCTAGCTACTTAAATTAGTTAGAAATATGAACGCGCGGCGCCCCTTTAAGCGCGGGGCCTCGGGAAAAATCCCCGAAGTCCCGACCTCTGAGCCGGCCCTGCCTTGATTTATATAGCTTAAAAAAAGATGAAATATAAAAGTAAAAATTTTAATAGCCAAATGTTTGAATAATAATTTTGGGACTGGATTAACTATTAATCAATACTAGGGACCTCAGCCCGGCTACGCCGGTCTTCTCCCCTACGTTGTTAAAACTCGTCACTCCGCGACTAGTTTTAATACAATAAGGCATTTTGTCGCACTTGACGATTATAAAACTCATCGCTCATCTTTTTTTAACACTATTTTATGGAAATTCCCCCTGCATATGTCTTAAGTTTTATCGTTAATTCACCTTAAATACTTAATTAGTTTTCTTCTGTCATGAAATATGTTCAAAATGTGAAATCTCGTCACATTTTAAATTGTAAAGAATTTGACAGATGTCACCTTTTGAAATCTTGTAAGCATATTTTTGCCTCAAAATGATCCAATAATAACCCAGATTCTTTGAAAAATGTTTTCTGATGCCTCAAAATATTATCTCGCACGTTAAGAAAGTTATCTTGAACCATTATCACCACTTAACACTTTGATTAACCCTGAAATTTTTAATATATATAAATCTTTTTTTAACACTATTTTATGGAAATTCGCTCTGCAAATGTCTTAAACTTTATCGTTAATTCACCATAAATTCTTAATTAGTATTCTTCTGTCAAGAAACACGTTCAAAATGTGAAATCTCGTCCCATTTTAAAATGCAAAAAATTTGACAGCTGTCACCTTTTGAAACCTTGTAAGCATCTTTTTGCCTCAAAATGCTCAAATAATGGCCCAGATTCTTTGAAAAATGTTTTCTGATACCTTAAAATATTATCTCGCACGTCCAAAAAGCTATCCTGAACCATTATTACCATTTTACACTTTGATTCTCGCCGTAAATATTCTGTACCGGCCGTCTTATTTTAAGAATATTTTTGAATTATCGTCTGATAAAACCTGTCCGTGCCGATCCATGGTGACTTTGATTCGACATGGATTCGAGGAAAAAATGCATGATTTTTATCAATAAAAATTAGTCAGCACCCCCTTTTGAAATAAAATTAAGCCTAAGCACTAAAAAAATATCACCCGGATATGACGGCGGTTCATTTTCTTCTCTCCGCCACCAGAAGTTGAATAGAACATACATACCACACTTGTACAATATAATAGTAGATAAGCACGTGTTTAGGACACCAAGGAGAAAATAATAAAAATATATACATATGAGTCCTCCTTTTATTTATTTAAGTTAATGTTGCGCAGCAGAGCTGCACTAGAAAAGTGTCACCCCAATTTCTATTGGGGTGGCACAACAATACAAAATACAAAAAATTCTTATGATTAAACAAATTTCTACCTATCAAGTTGCATTCACATCAATTAGCAGAACATTATGGTTTTATATAGGTAGATACATACAGTACCTAGACAAAATATTATAACCACTTATGATGTTTTAAAAAATCATTGTTTTACACAAAATCAACAAAATAGTAATACACCAATTTTATTTTTATTTTGTATTTTATTATTTCAAATTTTAATCCATTAAATTAAATAATTTAATTAAATTTTAGTCCATTTATAAAATGTTTTTTAATATTTTGTGTTGCTTTTGCCCCCTTTGCTTTTATTATTTCCGAAATTCTTGGAGGCATACTCTCAATACATGCCCTAATACAATTTTCAATTTCTGGAGAGCCATGCCATACTTTTTTAATATTATTTATTAACTTGTTTATTAGTATTATTTAAATCATAAACAAGTCTTTTCAGGAGGTTCGAAACATTTTCGATAGGATTGACATCCGGCGAGGTACCTGTCCAGGACAAAATCGATACTTTTTGTTCTTGCAAATCAGTTTCAGAATAAAAATACAGAGTTGAAGATGTTTAAAATAGCTTATCTTTTAATAAATACACGATATGTTAAAGAAATAAATAAAGTAGCATATGATTATATGTCGGCATTTTTAATAAACAGTTGTTCTTGTAAGTGGTTATAATATTTTGTCTAGGTACTGTATGTGATGTATGTATAGATTAAAAAATTAAGATAAAGGATTGTTTTGAATAGGGTTATATATTTAATCGCAGGCTACTTATGTTATTTTTTATTGTTTTCTTAAATGAATTTAAAGAGCCAAAGAAAATATCCACGTTTGTGGTATACTGGTTAACTGTTCTTGATGTTCTGTGTATTGGTGAGTTTCTGTTTGACAATGTACTTAATACTGGAATAAAGAGCATGCTAGGAATTCGTACCGGGTAGTTGTAAATGTTAAAATTAAAAAACGGGATAATTGACTGACCATCTATAATATTATTAATAGTTTTAAAAAAGAATATTAAATCGTTTGCCATCCTTCGTTTTTTTGAGTGATTCAATATTATAGAAATTTAGGTTGAAATTATAACTTTTATAGAGATTTAATAGGTTAAATTTGTAGTTGAGGCGGTTAATAAATTTTCTTTGTACTTTTTCTACTTTTTCAACATATTTTTGATAATGTGGATTCCAGACCACACTAGCAAATTCTAGGTGGTTTCGAACTAAGCTGTTATATAAGGTAATCATTGGCTCAGGTTTGGTAAAGTTCCTAGTTGTTCTGAAAATGAAACCAAGGTTTCTCAGTGCCCTTTGTGTGATGCCGCATATGTGTTTGTCAAAATTATACTTAAATCTTTCTATTCCTTATAACTTTAACAATATATTTTCGTACCTTAAAGCAAACACAATAAAACATACATGCATACAGAAAAATCGGGTTGCTATGTTGTAATATTTTATCATGGCTAATTTTGCTAAATCCTTAATAGACTGCAATTGTTGAATTGCTGTTCTGACAGTGTTAATATTATCTGTCTCATTTCTGAAGTGGCACCTTTCAAAATATTTGACATGTCAATCGCAATTTTGACATGTCAATTTGTTATCTGACATATATAGTTTTTGAGTGACTATAACCTCGATATAATAAAACTTAACCAAATATTTAAAAGCCAGATTTACAAGTTCACATGTTTCTATAAAAGTCTATTTACACCACAACAGTCACCAAAGTAACCAGATCTAGTTTCGTATTACAAAATGAGACAGATTATAAATAATTATAATTGTATTTCCAGTGTATTAGTAATATCTTCTTTATAAATTTCATGTATTTTTGAAATGTTATCACTGATTTCTTATTGATTCAGTGTTGATAGAATTTTAGTCTCCAAAAATGAAAAAATCCTTGCAATTTTTGTCATTATAGTCAACCTGTCTCTTAGCTGAGTATTTACAACATCAAGAGCAGCATAGAAAACGATTACCTTGAATGTCACTTTAGGATTTTCAGACCTGTTATCCTCACATAGTTCATCAAATTTTTTTATAGTTTTTGTTTTTCTTTTATTTTCAAATTTGCTCTCTGTTGTATACATGAATAGTGTTGGTAACATTGTAATACAAGTAGGCATTTTAAATGACAACCTTAAATATAAAACATTGAAAAATGTAATCAGTAGTTATCAACAATACTAATAAACATCACAGTTAAATAAATGTGTAAATTTATTTATACCGATACACAACACTCTCTCTGCCCCATTTATCTGCAATAAGATCGGCTTCTTTATACAAGCAAAAATCTGTCAGTTTTTATTTTCCTTTTTAAATATGTAGCTCTAATGCAGCAGAACGTCTAAAGCCTCCCTAGAGCATCGGGCCCCTATGCGACGGCATAACTTGCATACCTCTATTTACGCACTGCCTTAAGTCTCTGCCACAAAATACGTTAATATCATTTCGAAGGATTTCAATAGAAAATGCCTCCACTTCCTCCAGACGAGCTTCAGGAGTGCTTCAGACGAGCGATTTAGGGTGTTTCTTCTTGCAGGCCATGTTCTGAAGCACGGACCAAAATTTATAGTCCTGGATCTTGAGGTCGGAGCTGTTAGATGACAAATCATCACACATATTTATAAAAAAAATACCATAGAAAGATCGTACCAAGTCTTAAAATGACGATTTCTTGCAGTAATAATTGCATGTTGTGTTTTACATAATATGACAATGTTATTTAAAGACAAAATTCCACCTATTGAAGAAGAAATTCAAATACTTGGAGACGTTTCTGATGCAGTTCCGCTTGGACCAAACAGAAATTTACTAAACAATACTGCTGCAAGAACTGCAAACATTAACACCATTTTTACTAGGTTATAAGAGAAAAATAATTTCGTTTTATTTTTTGTTATATCTTTTTTTTATTACATGCAATATTCAAAGAATGTTTTAAATTAGGTAATGGTATAACCAGGGAATAGATTGCTACATAACTGTGCATGCGTCACACCGCGTTACATCGCACATGTTTTGTTTTACATACGATGGTTCTAAACAGGCGGCATTATTATATTAGCTCGAGTTTCTTGAAACATATAGTGTTTTGTCATTAAGGCGGCGCACAACCCTATAGTCCTCAATAGTTTCTTATACAAAACTAATAATCGGAAATAAAATTAATAACATTCTATATATCAAAATTTGCAGCGAAATTTTATCTATCTAATAGGATATTTTTAATTGTAGAAAAAACTGTTAGGTAGTTGTAAATAAGCAAATTGCCTTATAGACGCCATCTTGTAAACCAATCGACGCATATTTGCGTACGATGCGGCAAATTGTACCTAAAGCTTCATTCTACAAATATGATTGTAGCTATTTTGTTGTATTGTGAAAATTACTTTTAATTATTGTACTTGGTATTGGTATCTATTTTTGCCGCTCTCTTGAATCTGCGGCGGTTTTCAAAATGGGTGTTACGGGTAAAAATGATTTATTTTTCGTGAAGAATACGTGTACCAAGTGGCATTCTATTATCTTTAAGTATAATATTTTTCGACGAAGGCTCTAAACTATAAGTAATCAAGTCTAAAAAAAATTGACGTATTATTTGAACATTTATACACAAAACTACGTAAAAATAAAAGTTATTCGAAACCCACAAATAGATTTAAAAAATTACAGAACAATATCGCTGATGTCTATTTTTAAGTTATTGAGCGATAATATTTTTACAATAAATGTTTCTGCAATTAAAACTATCATATTACATAAATACAAATTCGGTGCAAAATTTGATGTATAGGTTGATACTAATTTTATTTCAGATTGTTAGTTTTGTATAAGAAACTAGTAACCTCCGGGGGTTATACGCAGCCTTAAACTAGAAGATGGGTAGCTATTTGCCTTATAAAATCATATGTTACATCATTTTCCTCCATTAAAAAATGTTACAAAATAATACAGAAATTAATTTTTTATTGAAAAATAATATATGACAGTAAATAATTCGAAGTGTTACTACGGTTATAATAAGCCTGTTTGACGTTTAAGACAACTGTGAAGTTGATATTCATACCTATCAACCTAATAAAAACCCTAAACTGAACACAGCACTGAAATTACTTAACGCGAAGTTAAAACCGATGCTATTTCTTTGTGAAACGTAATTAAATTTTAACAGCGTGTTATTTTTTATGAAACCGGGCATTAATCTATCAAATAATTGAAATAATGGGTGTTAATTGAAATATATGTTTTCAGATGCAAGGTAGGATGGTATGGCAAGAACTGTGACAAATGCTACCCGTATCCAGGATGTGTGAACGGAACTTGCGCCAGACCATGGGAATGCAACTGCAAACCAGGCTGGGGAGGAATGCTTTGTGATGAAGGTAATCCTTTTGTACTATCCTCTTACAGAGAGAATTTCACTATGTTAACCATATTACAATCATATCTATTCGCTATTTAGTACACTTAATAGCATTGTATTACTGTGTTATGCATGCCCTAAAGAATTTTGTATGGACATTTTCATTTTAATCATGAATCAACTTTTTCATTTTGCTTTCATTTGTCAAAGCAGTTTTATGAAATGAAATTTTCTTTAATAGCACAAGAATTTTTCTACTGATGCCGATTTAATAAGAAAGGTTTTTTCCGTGTCAGTGACCAAACTAAATTAAAAACTTTTATAGTTCTCAATCTTGAAGCTTATTCGTCTGTTTAGAACCGATAAACAAATATACAGTGGTACCTCAACAGAGGTTTCATTTGGTATGTCACTCAAAATTAAAAAATAATATTTATTTTTTAATTTTGAGTGACATACCAAATGAAACCTCTTAATGCGTGGATCAACAAACAAATTTTTATTTTTGAAAAATAAATTTTTTTTGTGAGATTTTTTCCAAAAATGTGTCAAAAAACTTTTCTCCCCCACCCTATATCCTAGAGGGGTTGATCTAATATCTGAAAAAAATCTCCGTAATGAACATTAATGGAAACCAGAATAGTTCAACAGGAATTTTCGATCAGATAAGTTTTTCGAAAAATGTGTGCTATTTTGCCAAAAGGGTGTAAATCAGAGAAGTTTTCTCTGCCCTATAACACTGGGGGATCAGTCCCAAATGAATACGTAGACTAAGGGACAAAAATTTATTATAAGAAAAAATTGAACGCAATTTTTTTTCAAAAATTTTCCGAAAAAAATATTTCCTCATTATATAACCTAGAAGAATCGTTCTAAAAATCTTTTAAAAATACGAGCAATGCACAGTAATGTGAACCGGAATAATACAACAGGAATTTTTGGTAAGATTATTTTATCGAAAAACATTAGTATGTATCATGGAAAAAAAATATATATTTTTAAAATTTTTGGGGTACTAAATAAAAGTTCTTGAAGTGTAGGATGAAACACTTAAATTAGTTTTATAGCGGAAAGATCCTTGGGGGAACCTTAGGCTACGTTTTTTATTTTTCGTGGATAGGTCTACAAGGCAACCAATGTGGTAAACACTAAATAAATGCACTAACACTTTGAACTGAATAAATTTATTATAAGTCAAAATAAAAAAAAATCAAAAAAACAATAAAATAACACTATTTATAACAGATTACAAAACAAAATTAAATAACAAAAAAATTGATGTGAAGTGTGAATATTCACACATTTCAGGGTTTAGCAGGTATATAATAAGTGAAGGCGGTATGCTGAGTGTGTAGGACAAATTTTACTTTGTAGTAATCACGGCAAAATGAACGATATTTTTAAAATAATTTATCGTCTGTTAATCATATAATAAGACTGGTGATTAAATATAATCATATAATAAGACTGGTGAGTTTTGACAAAATAATTTCAACATAATAAAAATGTAAAAAAAAACAGAAAAAATAAAATTCACTCCGTACTCGAAACCCTTCGTTTTCCAGTGCATTTTAGCTTACGACACCAGTGCTCTAACCCATTACGCTATCGCACGCCTTGCATGTGAGTGTCTTACATTGGTATAACTTTTGTACTTTGTGAACCAAAAACCACAAAAAAAGCGTTATTTTCCGAAAACATAATCTGATCAAAAATTCCTGTTGTATTATTTCGGTTCACACCAATATACATTACTTAGAATTTTTTTAGATTTTTAATTTAAACCATCTGGGCTACAGGGTGTGGGACACAATTTTTTTGCACAATTTTGGCAAAAATCGGATCAAAATAATTTATTTTGCAAAAATAAAAATTTGATCGTTAATCCACGTACTAAGGGCTTTCATTTGATACCCTACTCAGAATTTAAAAAAAATATTTTTGTTTTCGATAAGCACATATTTGTTTATATTTTTAGGGGGGTATGTTTTTTAGATGTTTTAGTATTTTTCTTATGTGCGGGTCAAAAAGTTTTATAAGCATGCCAAATTTCAACTCTCTAGGTTTAGCCGTTTTGCTACAATTTTTACCGAACAGACAGACAGACAGACAGACGACAAAATGACGGTATAAGGGTTTTTTGGTCATACCTACAAAACCCTAAAAATGATTCTAATGGCGCGCAGGTCTAGTATCATCCGGGGTGGCTGCTTAAGCTGCAGTCCGGGAGGTGCTGACCCCTATAATATTTTAAGGGTAGAACTTATTGCATGTTTGGCGGGATTTAAGAATAGTCCAAATAAATAGTTTTCAAAAAACTATTTATTTGGAGTGATTATTAGGCAAAAATAGCTTTAAAAATTTTGGCGGGAAAATCTTAATCAAATCATGTAATGTACATTAAAGTGAATAGAAACAGATTTTAAGCAAAAAAGTTTTCGAAATA